>CM021110.1:318352863-318479660 GCA_007115665.2 Sequoiadendron giganteum
ATATAAACGCATAAAACCCTAACCTAGAAAACACGATATAAAACTAGGGCACGGATTTAACCCCTCTATTTTAAACAGACGAATGCGTAAATAAAATTCCTAAGTAAAAAGAACATCTTACAAACCCTAACTCACTGTAAAACAAAATTTAATCTACATTACTGGTGAACCCTAATTAAATCTACGTGTTTAAAACCTAACGCAACACGACGTGATCATGACAAAATGTGAAAGTGACCGTGCCCCGACTCACTGAAAATGAAAAATGCAAGTACAAAATGAAACCAAGAATAGCAAACAAACAAAGAAAAACAAAAACGCCCTCCTACTAAGATGACGAACTTGCCCAAAGATCTAAATCAAACAAACACAAACAGAAAACATGAAAGCAAATAAAAGAAAACCGAGAATAGGAACCCTACCTCGAACGCAAAACTTGGAAAACCCTCTGAAGAAATTAGCAAGCAACTACCTCCTCCTCCTTCAATCGATTCACTCAGATGAACTCCATAGCTACTCTATTTCGCTCTTTGATTTCTTAACAATGATAATAATAACGCGTTTAATCCCTAATCAAGGTAAAAATTAGAGTTTCTACCTACGCATGGTAACTGTCACTAACCCATTAAATATAGTTAAGCGGAGTCGAAACTGGAGAAGAAAAAACACTTCACTACAGTGCTACTTCAGTAAAAAGTCAACGACCAAGAAATGACGGGAGCAGAATCAGAATGGAAACTGATTCAGAAACTTAAGGAATTTCCCAACTTTGTTCTCGTTCCAGGTCCGGTTCCATTGACAAGGCACAAAACAAAACCAAAGAAAAAAGTAAAATAAAAAGAACGACATAATAAAACTTAACAAAAGGACTTAGTCTAAAAAAAAAGTTGAAAAAGCGGAGGCGGAGACGGGATGTATTTGGATTTTGCAATTTTCAATAAACACCAAATTAACGTCCACTCTGGCTCTGGCTCCGATAGCGACAAAACAAAAGGAAAAAAAGAAAGACTGTTGAGATGGGGATCAAAATGAGTTTTGAAAGAAGTTTTAGAACCTTATTTGGTTCCGGCTCTGATTCCGACATACTAAACCAAAGAAAAACAAACTGTTGGAAACAAAAGACTCCAAAATTTGTTTGGAAATCAACAAAAGATAAAAACACAAAAAAAAGGGCACCCGTTTTGACCAAGGAAAAAGATGGGGTGGTTATGCAAGGCATAAAAAATGGCGACTCGGTTGGGAAAATGGTTTACCCATTTTCAAGATACTCAAAGAAAATTTTAGTTACCCTAAAACTACTTGGTTTATGAAGCATACTAACTTGAATAAGATTAGATATATGTAGGATAAGTTTGAGCTAGAATCTCAGATGTATGTGCTCATGAGTCATTTCTGAATCTGAGTGTGTGCAATATATTGTGCATCATTCTTTGTAGATACTTTCTATGTTTGTGAACAACTATACCTAAAATTTAAGCTACATAGGTTTAGTCCTTTAACTACCGTGCAGTAAAATCCTAGGAATTGCTCCGCTGCCAGACAGGCATCCATAGCCTCGACAGAGATACCTCTAGTTCTCTCAAAGCATTGCTCTATTGCCAGCCAGGCATCTATAGCCCCGATAGAGATACTTGATTACCCACTTAATATTGAGTTTGCTTCTTCTTTCTTTCTTTTCTCTCATTCATTTTTTTTTTTAAAACCTTGCTTGTGGAAATCTTTTGTGCACCTTCCTCAATACTTCAAACATAATGAATCTGAAACATGGGTTGAGAACTACTAAGGATTTCATGATAGTTTTGGAATCGGATTTTTCACTTGAATCAAAGGGTAGAGCCATTCTAAAACAAATAGGTACTTACTCATGCAGATGTTTTCCTAATTTGGTGACAAATCTTTGGACACAATTCATGATATATTCACAATATATCTTCTATCCTTAAAAACTTTTCCAACCCAAACTAGAATGGTCATAAAACATAAGTTTCAGAACGAAATCCTTTTCAATGATGATAATGAAAATACCTAAACCAATTTCTCTCCTAGTACTAGTAGCATACTTTGAATAACAACCCCTTAATTTGAAACGAACAATATGAAGATCCCCAATGAAACAAGACAAAACAAAACAAAACAAAAGGTCAAAAAAGAAAGAAAACAAACAAAACAAAACTAAAAAATAGACTTAATTACATATGATATAGTATAATACATTTTCCTTTTAAAACATCAGACCTTTTATGCACCAAAATAGTGCTTGAGAAACTGACCATTAACTAGTAATGGAACAGGCACTCCTGTTAAGGTACTCAAATGAAAAGCATTCTTGCCTAATATTTCAGGCACTTGATAAGGACCTAACCACAATCTATCAAAATTTTGATGATCTCCTTTCTTCTCTCTGGCCTTATCCCATAATAACACAAGATATGATATTCTAAATGCTTTTATCTTGGCTCTTTTGTCAAACCAACATTTGACAACAGCCTGATGTTTAGAGAATTGCTGCAAAGCAGCATCTCTTTGCTCTTCCATGTTTAACAAATTAAGTAGTCTAACCTCAATCCTATCATCCTTGTTATAAATTCCTGCATAAACTTTAGGACAGGTATCTGTAAATGAATCGGGAAGATTGGATCTTGGCCATAAACTAACTTAAAAGGTGAGTTTCCTAGAGCTGCTTTGATTTTGGTTCGATCTGCCCATAAGGAAAATCTCAACTAGGTGTGCCAGTCCCTAGGATTATTCTCTAACAACTTTCTTATAACTTCCAACAAGTTTTTATTTGTGGACTCAATCACTCCATTTCCCTGAGGGTAGTAATTGGAAGAATACTTCAAAACAATTTTATGTTCATAGGCCCATGAAATAAACTCAGCAGAAGAAAAAGTAGGGCCATTATCACATACCAGAGTAAATGAAACTCCAAACTTGGTTGTGATGTTCTCAGTTAGAAACTTGATGACCACCTCTATGGTGCTATTCTTGCAAGGTTGTGCCTCAGTCCAACGTGTGCAATAGTCAGTTTCAGTCAAGATGAATTTATGACCTACAAAAGAATTTGGATTAATTACACCTACAAAATCAAGTGCCCATTGAGAAAATGGCCTTACCTCATATACTGGTTGTAGGGGCATTGCATGATTTCTTTCTCTAGGTACAAAAGTCTGGAATACATGACAAGTCCTGCAGTGCAGATGTGCATCTCTAAATACATAAGGCCAATAATATCTCGATCTTAAAATCTAAAGAGCCAAAGCATTCAACAGATCCATGCCTTGTTCCATGCCTTCCATGAAACTCAGAAATAGCGTGCTTAGCTTCTTGCTGATCCAAACAGCATAGGTAAATTCCTTGAAAATTCTTTCTATAAATGGATCCACTTTTGAGCATGTAATCAACACTCTTCATTCTCAATTCTCTCCTCTGGGTAGCATTCATTCCTTTTGGAAATTTTTTATTGAGGAAGAAGAAGATTAAATCTATATACCAGGAATCCTTCATGAATGATTGAACTGTGCACTGTTGGCAAGTGATATTTCTGTCTACTTTAGCCATTGCTTTTGACAATCCTTGTCCTCGAATGAGTTTCATCAGGTGAATCTCTAAGTCAAACTCTTGTAATATTTCCATCCATTTTCCTCTTCATTCTCCTAATTCACTTTGCATCAGAAGAGAATTCACAGCTAGATCTGGAACTATGTCCATCACTTGGCTTCGAATTATGTAATGCCTGAACTTCTTCACTGCTCGTACCAATGCAAAGGCTTGTTTTTCTAGTGGTGAGTACCTTACTTCTACATTCTTAAATGGAGATCTCATAAAGGCAATCTTTCTCTCCTTGCTCTCTTCTCTTCTTTGTGTTAAAACTGCTACACATGAATGGTCAGAAGCAAAAGAGTAGATATAGAAGGGTTTTAGATAATCTGGGCTTGTTAAAAAAGGTGCCTCAGATATAGATTGTTTAATCTGCATGAAAGTAGACTTAGCCTCTTCACTCCACTCAATTTTCGCATCCTTCTTCATCATTTCATTGAGGGGTTTGAAAATCTTTGCAAACCCTGTTATAAATTTCCTAACAAAATTGATCCTTTCAAAGAAGGACCTCATTTCCTTCTTGCTGCCTGGCTTTGTCAATTTCAAAATGGCCTTTACTTGGTCAAGATCTATGGAAATCCCTTCCTCTGATATAATGTGACCTAAGAGCTTCCTTTCAGACACTCCAAATACACATTTCTTTGGGTTAAGAGAGACACCATACCTTATACATTTCTTTAGAACCTTTTCCAGGTCTGCAACATGGTCTTCTCTATTCCTAGAGAAGATGGTTGAATCATCTACATAAATGATTATACATTTTCCTATTAGATATTTGAAAGCTACATCCATTGCCCTTTGAAAAGTAGCTCTAGCATTGATGAGACCGAAAGGCATCCTCCTGTAAGCAAATGTGCCCCATTTAGTGGTGAAAGTAGTCTTCATCCTATCCTCATGACTAACCAGGACCTGCTTGTATCCAGAATAGCCATCCAAAAATAAAAACATCTGGGATCCATTAAACTTTTGTAATACTTCATCAAGAGAAGGTAATGGATAATTGTCTTTCTCAGAAGCCTTGTTTAGATTCATAAAATCAATACACAATCTGATCTCACTATTCTTCTTGCGCATAGGGACCAAATTAGCCACCCAGGTAGAATGTCTAACCAGAAAGATTATTCTAGCGGATAAAAGTTTCTTCACCTCCTTCTAAATTAAGGGTTCAATTAAAGCATTGACCGGGTGTTGGTTTTGGTGAAAAGGCTTAGCATCTGGCTTGAGAGGGATAGTATGAGTAATCACTGATGTGTCAAAAGTTTTTAAATCATCATAAATCCAAGTAATAGCTTCAATGTTTTGCTCCAAGACCTTGATTATCTTATCCTTAATTTCCCGAGGACAAGTCTTTCCTATAAGAATATTCCTTTTTGGGCCTGAGTGATTCAAATTAATAGATTCATAATTCCCTCCATCACTCTCTGTAGGCACCCTTTGGCGAGCCCTTGGGTCGAAGTCAAATATTCTCTCTAAAGAAACCATCCCTTTCGGAATGCTATTACTCTTCAAATTCAATATCTCTTATGGACTCTCTTTCTCAAGATCCCAATCTCCCTAATCTCGTTCAAATTTATCTATTATTTGTCCTTGAAAAACATCAAAACTTTCCAGAAATGCCAATATGTGTTGATCATCATCAAATACCTGAAAGTGTTTAACATTATTCGGAACAGTTGGGATTGAAATCAACCTAACTGAAAACCTCTTTAGATCAAATTTTTGCATGGGTTCCAATGTGCTAGCAGCAATAGCCAAATCATCTGCAATTTGATTAGCTTCCCTATGGACCAGACTAATTCCAAAAGCATCAAAATATTTGATTAAATTCTAAACCCTATTTTTGTACGTAGCCAATCTTTTGTTATGACATGTATATTGGCTACGTACCTGCTTTACAATCACCTTAAAATCTCCCATAAATGTGAGAGTAGTGACCTTCTTCTTATGAGAAAACATAAGACCCTGAGCAAGTGCTTCATACTCAACAACATTGTTTGTGCAACCGAACTGCAATCTATAAGAAGCAAAGTAAGTCTTCCCTTTTGAGTTAGTTAGCTCAATCCCTTCTCCACTTCCTGCTTTAGATTTGGAACCATCAAATTTAAGAGTCCACAATTGATCCTTGGCTGGGAGTTCTTTCTTTTTAGTGATAACATGGGATGACTTACTTGAGATGTGTGGTGGCTCGGACTGTTGCTGTTTATCAGAATTTAACTCGGGGTAAAGTTTAGTTGAAGATTTTTCTATTTTTTCAGCCTGCTTAGAAATCACTTCCTGAACACCCTCTTGGGGGTTAAATGGCAATCCAACTCATTTCTCATCAATGCCTTGGGTATTGGAAAAGTATCTGGGGCAGGTGTATCAAATAGTAACTGGGACACCTCAACTTCTTGTTGGATTTCAAAACATACAACCTGAGTCTATTCTTCTGGTGAAGAACCTTCCTGTTGAGAAAGACTAGCCCGTGTAAGAATAGTTGCATCCTTAACTTGGAAAGAAAACTCATTGATGGGGGTCTGGGCTTGATTCTCTTTGTGAGAATCAAACATGCTCTGATACCATGTTAGAATCAAACATGATCTGATACCATGTTAGAATTGGCTATGGATGCCAAGATCTATGGACCAAATAGAAAGCACAAAGAAGAGAGAAAATAATATGACAAGAATAAACTGTATTCAATGTCAATGATAATGCTTCAATGTGTGTCCAAATGTAGTAGAGACCCCTTGGTTATATAGCCAAGGTGAGAAAATTAGGAGTGCATAAGATTATGACAAGTGTCGTAATCTTATGACATGAGACAACAATGAAAAGCTATCACTCCACCTAAAGTGGAAAGGTGATAATGTGATAACCACCACAAATAGTGGATCTACCACAAAAGGTGGAAACCTAATCACATGATATGTCCATGAAAGGTGGAGGTGATAGAGTGATAACATGATAAGTCTACCAAAGGTGGAAATTCTCCAACAACTCCTATGTGGTCCCTAAGTAAACTTAACTAAGGTGTAATTATGACCTAGGACAAGGTACAAAATATTTAACTACACCAACACTCTTGACATATCTGTTGAGGCTGATCTACATGACTTAGAATATCTAAGCATGATTGACATGTTAATTCTGAATGATTATGATAATGAATTCTACACCAATTAGGAAGCAACAAACTACTCACATCAATCTTCTCCTAAAACTAGCTTATCTTGTTGCAATTTATTTATCAGAACCTGCTGGTTGATGCAAATCATTGGGTCACTATGTTCTAGGGGCAATGTATCCCTAGGACTGACTACAGAGAAAGTAAGGACTTCCTCTTGTTTGTAAACTCCTATCTCAGTCTCAAAATATGCTACTTCATTTGAAACATCATATTCTGTAATCATATGCTTGAGTCTAGGTTCACTTTCAATCCTTATCTGTGTTGCAACCCCCTTCTAGGGTAGCTACATGTGAGAGAAATCCAAGAAAAAATATCCACCTATACTTTTCATTAGCTCCCAACTTAGAAGCATCCCATATGTCTCTGGGATATGAGCCACTTGGATATCTATATAGGTCTGGATCCTTGGATCCGATCCGACCTGTACATGCAAGTTTTTCAGTTCACCCACAATATTGACCTTGATTTTATCTAACTGAATCACTTTCTTGTTGGTCAGGATAGGACTCAATCCTAGCTTTTTACATATTGAAAAGGGCAGAACATTTCCTAATGCTCTAGAGTCTAATAAACAATTATGCAAATTCTTTCCAAAAATCCTTAAACTTAAAAGAAAAGGTGGGGTACTGGTCTTACCTTTATAAATGGCTGCATTTGTCTCCTTTGTTGGAGTCACTTTACATTTTCCCTTTAAGCGATTTGTCTCCTCCAAGGATTTCAGTACCACCTCACGTTGAGCTGGGCACCACTTCATGATGTCAAAGAATGACAAGGACGTCTTCTATCTCTGTAATTCTGCAATAAAGTCAAATTCTGAATCATTCCTAACTTGATACTTAGGAAAAGGAGGTGGATTGCCTCTATTCTAAAGATCAGAAGGTCCCTTTGGTGGTGGTGGATTATTATCTGCATTTTGGTTAGGTGGGACCATGTTTTTTGGGGGTGCAGATGTAGTAAATGGGCCCTTATTCTGATTTCTTAGAAAGTGACCTCCTTTGGACTGAAAAGATTGAGCATCATATACATCTTCCTCTGGCTCATTATCTCCTTGCATAGGAAATTAATATTTTTCTTCAATAGTTTCATAAGTCATAGCAGTACTGACTGGCCCATTATCTGGATTGGAATTTCCTACTGGAGGATGGGCATCAGCTTGTGCAATCTTTACAATCTTCTCCATTTCAAGGAAGTTAACATCAGAATGTGCTGCAGTATCATGTAGCCTGCACCAATTAGTCATGAAATTGAGGTCAGCAATATTAGCAGTGTGTGGTCTCTCCTCACCAGACTGATAGTTATGGGGAACTCCCCCATTGTTAGGTCCAGTATTCCACTATCTATTGTTGTTGTTGTAACCTCTGGTTATATCCTCTGTTCTGATTTTGGTAATTTTGGTTAGAGGAATTTTGACTCCGAAAGTTCTGGTTGGTGTTCTAGTTCCCATTTTGATTGGGATAATTTCCTTGATTGTTATAACCTCCCTAATTTTGATAATTCTGATTTTGGTTGTGGGGAGAGTTTTACCTAAGCTGTGCCATGTCATTAGACATTTGAGATAGAGTCTTCTTGAGAGTCTCTACCTCACTTGTCAGTTGGACCATTTGCTCATTTTGCACATTCTGTAATATGGCTAGGGAATGAACATGGGTTGATCCTCTCACTTGTTGTTGTGGATTTTGAGGTTGTTGGGAAGAATCTTGCATGCCATTACCGAAAAAAGGGCATGGTAGGTGGAGCTTGTAGCTCAGACATCGGTCCATATTGGGAGTAAGACATCCCTGGGACAGTGTTGTATAATGGCGGGTTAGGCATCTGATAGTTAATGGGAGGAAGAGCTACTCCTAAACCTCCTAGTTGTAGACTTATCTATTGTTGAAATTTGATAGCCAAATGATAAACTTTAGACAAAGAGTCAATCTCACTAGGTTGATAAGTTCTCTGCAAGAATAGGCCAATTAAGGGATCAACATCTCTTAAATATGCCTGCATGGCAATATTCTCAGCTACTAGATAAGGGTCTTGCAACCTATGAAACATTCTTTGGAATCTAGTATTGAACAAAGGTAGTGGCTCATGATGTTCCTTTCTTATTGTGGAAAACTGGTGATACAAAATGGTAGGGTCTACATAAACCCGAAATTGATTAATAAATGCATTTTCTAAATCTGTCCAACCTAGGATAGATCCTCGAGGCAAATTTAAATACCAGTTATATGCCATATCTCCTAAACAGTAAGGAAACAGTCTACATACCACATCCTGATGAGCAACTTGAGCTCTTGTGCAAGCATCTTTGAATGCTTGTATGTGCTCTTCAACACTTCTTGATTCACCATGTATATATTTAGGACAAAAATTTTCTGGGTTCTTTCGTAAGTCATGGATTCCTCCTAGAATAGTCCCTAACGGACAGGGGTTATTCACAAAGTAAGCCATGGGTGGGATTGGTTGAGCAGGTGGTGATATAGGCTGAATTGGTGGAGACTCAGGCCTACTTGGTGGTGGTGATGTAGGTGGAATTGATGGTGGTGTAGGTGGATTTGGTGGAAATCCAGGTAGAGTAAGTGGTGGTGGCAAGGTAGGTATCAATATCCTACGAGCATGGGGTCTAGGTCTAATCGGGGTTTGAAGTTCTTCAAATGGTTCAAGATTAGTGGAGGATCTGAGAATCCTCCCATATGTCTTCGGTGAGAATGACACAATGCGAGCCAGCTTGTTCTTTCAGGCCCTCCTTCTAGCGCCATATCTATTGATGGTGAAAATGACACAAACAATGTTAAAATATAATATTTCTACTCTATTTCTCCTGAAAAAGAAAGACAACATATAGCAGCCTAACTCCCAAGATCCTGGTAGTTGGTTCTCAACTATCTGGTGTCACCCAATTGGTCCATGCAACTGTAATATTCAAGGGGCCTGTGCTGGTAACAAAGAATGCAAGCAATGAATCATTTTTACCGAAATGTTTTAGTAAATCAAGGGGGTTTCAAACAAAAGAAAAAGATAGATCAGAGGGTAAACCAGTAAACATGAACAAAACTTATCTAGCATCCAGACATATACCTTCAACAATGAATGTTTTCCAATTAGATCAAGAAAACCAAAGCATGATACAATTCACAGAATAATCTATACCATTGTATGCATCTAAGGTGCTTATTTTAATTTGCCTATCACAACTATTTCAAATATTTTTTTAAAAGAACACACATTCATTCATTGCCAAGATCATAGATCAACATACTTCAAAAAATTTAATCCAATGATAATCTAACAAGATAATCCTTAAATCCGGCTTCTTCTACTGACTTTCATCACATAAGAAACAATCATGCTTCAACATAATCACTGGCATGCAGATAGATTATAACTTATCAGCCTTATCAAGTAAAACTTAATTCTAACACCATATTGCATAAACCTGTAATTTTATTTAACTGTAAAAATCAAGTAACAATGTATCTCTGTAATCACTACAAAATTCTATCTCCTAATATCAGATGGCCAATTCTATTCTCTATCAGTCGACCCTTACAATATGATACCCAAAGGGTATTTATAGATATACAAAATTCGAACTCCACTTCTATTTTAAGCTGATCCGCCTTTTTAGGAACTAAAAACTCTCTTGGAAACTCAGATCAATTTGATCTTGAGTTCTTACATTAAACATTCAGTTAAACTGGAGAACAAAAAATAGAAGAGAAAAAGGTCATGTGCTTCAAGAACTGCCAGTACTGCATGCAACATGCAAAGAAGAAGAAAGCCATGCATGCAAGAGATTTATGCATGTGAAGTTGGTTTTGCAATAAACTCGTCATAACTGGTGAAGAATTGTTGTAATACATCTAATTCTTGCCCATCAACCCAGCTATTTTCAAACTTAATTCGGTCCAACTCTGCTGCAGCAAACCCTCTCATATCCTTTATCTTTGTCAACTCTCTTTTAGTAACCTTTATCTCTTCTTTGATGTCCATCAGTCGATCTATCAACAAATCTTCACCATCATCTCCTTTCTGCATGAGTCCTTTAAACCTTTCACCCCATTTCTCTTTTATCTGGCTCAAAGGTAGGCCTTCCTTTGTTAGTATATTAACATCTACTATGATAGCGATGACCACCTCCAATTCCTCAAATTGTTTAGTTAGATCCTTAACAACATCTTGGAATTCATTTCTATGTTTGCACAATAAATCTGTTCTGAATCGGAGTATACGAGAGGTCTTTTCCACAAAATATTTACTATCCTCCTCGAGTATTGACTATTCAAGAAGAGTATTCAAAGGCAATGTACTAACCTTCTTCAATTTCAGACTATATTCTTTATATTCCTCTTCCTGCTTCTCCAATGCCTCAACATATTGATGCATTTCTCCTATCAACTCTTTTGTCCCTTTGTGAACATCAAAACTTTCGACCAAAATTTCACCTACTTCTTGATTTAACTTGTCAATCCACCTATCTAACATCTCTGCTTTTCCCCTTACTTGTACGAAATCATCTACCTCCTTTTTGCGCAGCAAAATTGGAGTCTCAATAGTAGCTACCTGTTGTGATCTTGGAGAAGATACACTTTTCAAAAAGGAATGCAATTGATCTAACTGAGCCTTAAGCTTATCTTTCTTCTGCTTATCCTTTAACATCCTTGACTTGGTTGTCAAAGCTACCACATCAATTAGATTCATCTGCTGATATCTGGTAGGATTTCCCAAGTTAACAGTACAATTGATAATCCGTTAACTACATATCTTCTACCTCCTTTTTCGTTATCGGTATGGCACACTCAACAACAATTTCTCCCTTGTAGAATGAGCCTAGTGGAGTGTAGAATCTTGGCCTTCTTTTTAGGCCTTTCTTGTTCAATATCCTTCATCATATCCTCCCAATTGAGAGGTTGTGAAGATGTTACTGTTCTTTTCTGTAGGTCCAATTTCAGCCAAGTGGGAGCACATGGAGCAGTTGTCATCATAGTGGAAGAAGAAGCAATAGTATTAGTAGAACGTGGTTGCACATTTACTTGGGGTTGGGAATCAACCCTTGGTTCCTCTTGTTGTTCTTTTTGCCACATGCATTTGTACAAGATTTTCAACCTCTTCCCTATCTTTTTTCTCTTGTACTCTCTTGTCTTCTTCTTCCTTCTTCAACCTCTCTTCCTCCAATCATTCTCTCTCAAGTTTTTCTTTCTCCAATCTTTCCTTTTCTAATCTCTCCTTCTCTAATTTTTCCTTATCCAATTTTTCTTTCTCTAGAGCTTATTTTTCCAGTTTCTCTTTCTCTAAAGCTTCTTGTTTTTCCTTCTTTAATATTTTTGTCTCTAAAGCTTTAAGCTTTTCTGCCTTTTCTGCTTCTTCTTGTTGCTTTGTAACCAGCTCTTCGGTGTCCTCTGTTCATAATCATTCTGCTTCTTCTTCCTTTTGGTGAGCTTCCTCAACAAGTTTTAACTTGGCAACCAAGACTTCTTTCTCCCTCCGGTGTCTTGCCTTCTCTTCCTCAAGGTCATGAATATTTTGTATTAATTCTAACTTATCATTTTCTTCTTTAACCTTGAATTCATGCTCCTGTTTCCTTTTCTACCTCTCTACTTCATCAACTCTTGACTTTGCTTCAATTTGTTGTTGTTGTAGTATGGCATTAGCTTGTGTCTTGGCATCCATTAAATTTTTCTTTTCTATTTCTACAACTCACTCTTTAGAAGCCTTCCTGATTTCTTCAAACAATGTCCACTGATCCTCTTGTGTCATTACCTATTTAGTATCCTCCTCTAGAGGCATATTTTCTTGTATACCTTTATCTGACAGAGTTTCATCTGAATCTGTTTCAACATCATGAATCTCCATCTCCACTTCTTTTCCCTTCATAGTTTCAACCATACTCTGAAGAGTCCCCTTTTGAACTTCTTTACTCTATTTTTTTGCAAGAGGGACTTGTGTAGAAGATTCACCTAATGTATGTGTTGAAACAACCGATCCCATTTGAGCATCTCCTTCTTGTGTTTCTACTTCATCAACTATTGCTTCAAGTTCTATTTCTTCAATGTCTGGAGGAAGGAACTCCAAAGGCTCCTTGGGAGGTGTCTTTCTTTTGAGCCTTTTATATCCTTTCCCCTTTTTAGGAGTTGGTCCTTAAGGAGCTTTGGTTCTTAGAACAAACCATTGAACGCTTCTATCCAAGAATGCTCTTCCTATCTGCTTAATATCAATAGTTTCCTCACTATCCTAGTCAATTGGATCCAGACTTTTAGTTTCAATTTTTAAAGCTTCATAAGATGGATCCAATACAACTCCATCATCCACCAATGTGTTAGGAATGTCGTTTTGACTCCAAACTCTAACATGAGTGCGATAGGTAATCTTTCATAATTCCTCTTCCTCAAATCGTACTCATCCTGTTGGTCACTCCAGAAATCTTCTAATAAATTAAAATGCTTGTCAAACACAGAAGGCAACAGGGCATTCCTCTTACCCTTTGTGTCAAAGTACTTAGGAGTTGTGTATAAACCTAGCTTTAACTGTATCGGCTCACTACAGACCACCTTTTCTCCTACCAAATGTTGACAGCTATACTCACCCAACTTCATGTGGAACTTGTGACATCCTGTCTTATGTTTTAATCCAAACTGGGCATTGACCCCAAGAGCCTTATATACAAACTCCATCAACACTATCCTGTTATTGCAACACCTTGGCAACAAATGTGGATGGCCTTCAAAACTAGCTAGCCTAAAATATGTAAACCTGGGGTATTAAATGTACCAGCATCCCCATTCAGCAATAAATGCCATGGTTTCTTGACTCAATCTGTACCTTGCATCTCCATTGATTTGGTTAATGACTACATATACAAATGCATCATTAACCCTTCTGAATTGAGTCTCAACAACCTATAGAGATAGTTGGTTATACTGCTCCCCCACCTTCTTCTGTCCATATGATACTCCCATTATCCCCACTCTGTTCAGACCTGGGAAGATACCTAATCTTGCTGCTGCATACACAATGTAAGAAGTCATAAAAAAGCATTTAGTCTCCCTAATCTTAGTCAATTGATCATGAATAACATCTGATACAATCATCGACCAATCAAATTGATGAGTGCCATTTAAAATTGTCTGGATGAAGGGAAACATCCACTCCTTGGAATGAAAGGTATCTCTCTTCCCAAAATCCCTAGACAACATCATTATTAAATCTGATACCTCCTTATAGAAATTTGCCCTCTTTGGTTGGTCTGCAAGCTTGGTTAGAGACTTCTTCTCTATCTTTAACCACTTTTTGTTCAAGTGAGACTTATTGGATTCCTTATAATTTCTATATTTCTCTAAGGCCTCTGCCTCATCCAACTGCACCAAGTTCTTGGGATCCAAGACATTAAATATACTTTGAAACATGAGGAGTAAGATCAATGATTACATTATCTTGGGAATCCATGCATTATCGGGTAGCTGGATCGTAAGCTCCTACAACTGTCAAGATAAACTCCGAGCATTGGATTGATAAAGGAAACACAATGATATGGGCCAAGCCGGAATCAACAATTCTTTGTGTTCTGCCTATTATATCTTCAGCAAAGGTTTCTAAATACAACTCCTCAAAATTTTATTGGCCCAAATTTGTGTCGGTGATGTCTAACCAATTTGATTCTACTTTGCTTACTTTGACAACAAGACTCCTGTGATTATACCTCAAGGTATAAGGCAATTGTTCTAGCTTTATTTTCTTTGGTTTAGGTGTTGCCTTTGATGTTTCTGCAGGCCAGTTCCTTTGGGAGGCTTCTCCTGATGTTCCTGACATCCTATTAGCTTTCCTACAACAAAACCTCTAGTTAAATCCTTGAATAAAACATGTCAAAATGTGTCTTTAAAATCATACCTTTCAAACATATATCGGAGGCGGAACCAGGCAGCAAACATCTTAAACAATCCTCTTTTAACATACTACCAGGCTCGGAGCAAAAACTGTTACTGTAATTCTACTAACAAGAAGCGGGCTTGAAGTAGGAAGTGGAAAAGTAATTGAAACCGGAACCGAAATGGAAACTGATTCGGTTTCCTTCAGATTTTCTATTTTCATTTTCTGTTTCGGTTCCGCTTCCACCTCCGCCAAGGTTAACATTTTTATGAAGTAAAAATTCTTACTACAAGCGGAGTTAGAGATGGGATGGAAAATGGAATTGACACTAAACATAAAACACATCCAAAAATCTAAATCAATTGTGATCCCACTTCCGGCTATGTTGACCATGACGTCATCAATGATTTTTTAACAAGTTAATGCATAGCTTCATGATTAAAGACCAAGGTCATATTAAACAAAATGAGGCTTAAAATATATCATGAAAGGACTATGCCCATATGACCATGGGGATGAATTTATTTTTAGGGCATCATATTTAATCATTTTAAATGTGATCACAGAAACGCATAAAACCCTAACCTAGAAAACGCGATATAAAACTAGGGCAGTGATTTAACCCCTCTATTTTAACCAGATGAATGCATAAATAAAAATCCTAAGTATAAAGAACATCTTACAAACCCTAACTCACTGTAAAACAAAATTTAATCTACATTACTGGCGAACCCTAATTAAATCTACGTGTTTAAAACCTAATGCAGCACGACGCGATCACAACAAAACGTGAAAGCGACCATGCCTCGAATCACTGAAAATGAGAAACACAAGCACAAAATGAAACCAAGAACAATAAACAAACAAAGAAAAACAAACACACCCTCTTAACTAAGATGATGAACTTTCCCAAAGATCTAAATCAAACAAACACAAATAGAAAACACAAAAGCAAATAAAAGAAAACCGAGAATAAGAACCCTACCTCGAATGCAAAACTTGGCAAACCCTCTGAAGGAAATTAGCAAGCAACTACCTCCTCCTCCTTCAATTGATTTACTCAGATGAACTCCACAGCTGCTCTATTTCACTCTGTGATTTCTTAACAATGATAATAATAACGCGTTTAATCCCTAATCAAGGTAAAAATCAAAATTTCTACCTATGCATGGTAGCTGTCATTAACGCATTAAATGTATTTAAGCAGAGTCAAAACTAGAGAAGAACAAACACTTCACTATAGTGCGACTTTAGTAAAAAGTCAATGACCAAGAAACGGTGAGAGCAGAATGGAAATGGAAACGGATTTAGACACTTAAGGAATTTCCCAACTTTGTTCCCGTTCCGGGTCCGATTCCGCTGATAAGGCACAAAACAAAATGAAACACAAAAGTAAATTAAAAAGACCGACATAATAAAACTTAACAAAAGGACTTAGTCTAAAAAAAAAGTTGAAAAAGCGGAGGCAAAGACGGGATGGATTCGGAGTTTGCAATTTTTAATAAACACCAACTTAACGTTCACTCCGGCTCCGGCTCCAGCTCTGATAATGGCAAAACAAAAGGGAAAAAAGAAAGACTGTCAGGATGGGGATCAGAATGAGTTTTGAAAGAAGTTTTAGAACCCGATTTGGTTCCGACTCCGATTTCGACAGACTAAACCAAAGAAAAACAAAGTGTTGGAAACAAAAGACTCCAAATTTTGTTTGAAAATCAACAAAAGATAAAAACACAAAAAAAAGGGGACCCATTTTGACCAAGGAAAAAGATGGGGTGGTTATGCAAGGCATAATAGTAACCTATGGTGGAAAAGAGCCTCTAGAGAGGGCTAGTTCCCCTTTGTTTTATCACCTAAACTAAACTATCTATTACTTTTTTTGAGAAGAGAGTGAAGGAAAATATAAATATGGACTTAGAGTGACTAAGAAGGTGATGCACCAAACTAGAACAACTTGCACTACTATTTTGATACACAATATTTCGATCATTCAACTAGTGTTCCTTGAATGCACAAGACAACTAAGAGGGGGGTGAATTAGTTGTACATTAAAACATCAAAACTCTTATTAACACTCAGATCTGAATCAGTCCTTAAACCCTTAACAACCATTAAACCATTATCATGCATTAGTAGAGTGTAAACATGAGAAACAATAATGAAAACACATCTAAAAACATGAGAACACCATATTTATGTGGAAAACTTGAGAATGGAAAAACCACTATGAGAATTAGCTCACAAAATAAAGTAATTGCAACATCAAATACAATAGTCTCACTGCTAGAGGGCTCACTGCCTAGAAGAAAGAAGGGCTCACTGCCATATTATAGAAAAGAAGAAAGAAGAATGTTATAATGAGGAATCCATCTCAAAGCAACAAAAAGATCCACCACATCATCACCGATACATTCACAACCTCTCTGAAGAATGTATAAACCTTCTACTCACTACTTCTAGTAGTCTTAGGCATTAAAGCTCACACTGCATTTTTCACTTTTGCACTTCATAGCTTTTCACTTTGCATTACACTCTTCACTAATTGATTCTCCATCAAATCAACACTTATTTATACCATCCTTAACCTTGAAAATAATTGACAAGTTCAATTAAGCACCTTAACCATACAAATTCAAATTAGGTCGACACTAAGCATTCCCAAGATGGAAATGAATAAAAGCAAACCACACCAAACCTTAGCTTGTCCACCTAAATCAACTCATATACACCAAGCCATGCTCCCACAAACACTGAAGCATATCCAAAATTAGTGTAAACACCTAAGGTCAGCCGAATCTATGTAAACACCATCGAACATTCAAGTACATGCTTCCTTAGATCCATATATGACTCATAGACAACATACATCACTTGAACATAGTCTAGAATATTCCATAAACACCATGAAATCCAATAAATTCCTTCACAACAACTTTCACCTAAAGAACATATTCATCTTGTACAACCAATTATCCTTCCATAAACTACAACACTTGAATCCAACCTTACAAAGCACCAAACTTCAAAAAAATTAAATTGAAGATAGATATGAGAAATGTAAACACACTTCTAGCTTTGTAAGACTAGAAACTAAATTGTAGAGAAATGCAGAGAAAAAACATTTCTCCCAAACAGTACTACAACACAGTTCACACACTGGTGAACACAACTTCCTTTGCATAATGATCTAGAACCTGAAACTATGGATATAACACCTTTGAACACCTTTGATTAACATATTTGAACCACATAAGAAAATATTCAACTATGAAGAAATGCGAAGAAAAATAGTGAGCACCACTCTGTCACATTAAACACTCTTCACCACATTATTTTCTCTTTTATTCATTTTTTCTCAAAATCACTTGGAAACCAAGCACCATAAAAACATTCTCATCATCTTCAAAAATTCCTCATCATCAACAACTCAACCACACACAAGAGGTTGAACATCCACCAATAGAATATTATCAAAGTAAAACTAGAGGTTGACACTAGCGATACTACTAATGACAACATAATGCAATAAATCAAAGCATCATTAAAAACTTCCAACAATCTCTCCATAGACCTATTGACATCAATACAACAATGTAGAATTGTTGACATCAATGAAAACACACAAGCTACTCATACTTTCAGTAGTGTTTACACAACTCAAGTGTTTAAAATGCTCATGCATAAGTATTCATAATAAATTTAAAATGTTTGCAACCTTTAGAAGGAAAACCAAGTGCTTTTCATAAATAAAGATCTTGAACTTCAGTAACACAACTTATGACCTACATGAGACATACATTTTTTTCCTAAAAGAGTTGGAATAAGATAAAATATTAGAGGATTTAAACATAAAACACAAAAATATACATTAAGCATTGATTTGCACACAATGAGACAACAATTAAGAAGGCACAATTACTAAATTTTATTGATAGAAAGGTGTTCTTACAACAAAAAGAGTTTGAAATATATATCCTTTGCTTGAAAATGTGTAACATAATATGCCTTTTCAATGTTGTGACTAAAAAACTGAGTTACAATGCTATCTTTTTTGCTTGCAAAGCTAAAAACTAAAGAAATAACTAACTAAAAAAGTAGCATGTGGGTCCTATATCTCATCCCAAACATATGAGAGCATATAGGAACTAATTTTGACTAAGTTACAAGGCTTGAAAATAGGCTAACCTACTTTGCACGCCCAAGAAGTTTCCTATTTGACATGGTCTCTTCAAGCTCCTCGAAATGTGCTCCAATTGGTGATAAGAATCCTATATCATTGGAAGGTGTTTGAACTACACCTAAATCCTCCCAAACCGCCCTTAGAAAGCTTAAACTGATCATTAATGATCTTATATGCTTTCATGATGTATTTTCAATCTATAAAGACCACCAAAATACCTAACCTCGTTCATGAATATCTAAATTATCCTTTGAAAAGATCTACTTATTGTCCTTTTCATCTTTTTGCATGAGGTTTTAGGATTTTTGGTCATGCAAGGCAAAAAAACCTTCATTCTAATGCTCAAAATTTCCTATAATTGCATTCTTATGGATTAAAATCTTCACTTAACTCCATTCATACCATGCAGACTCTTTATTAGCTCCCAAACTAGTGATAAGTGTTATCAATCTGATTGTTTAACCCCCTAATTCACCTTCTCCATCTTTTCCTAGAACATTATTAATTTCTTCATTGACCTTAGGTGGTACTTTACTTCCATCTGCAATGTATGGTATGGTAAAAATATTTTGTCTACATACTGCTTAAGAAATACCACCATCAAAATTCCCAAGGGAGATAACTTCACAATTGTTCATAATGGTCAATGATAATGGCTACTCTAAAAGCTTCAAATTGTCTTCCTCCACCCTCTATCAAGTCTCTTGTTTCCCTATTGTTTGAGGAGCTTGAGATTTTCTCATAGGGACTACCATTGTCAATCGTTTATAATAATTTTCTTACTTCATATTTGGTGACAACATTCTATAGTCTCTATGGCATTATAACATATCATGTCATTTTATATTCTAGAATGCATATTCTTCTTTGCAAGAAATCCACTCAATTGTTATACCAAATCATCAACCCTTGGATTATCCTTGATCTTCCTTGTTTATACCTTAAGGTTATTGTGATCTTTTAGAACCTTTCTTGATATTCTCCTCCAATGATGACTTCCCTTTGTTGATGAACTCACATTGCATCTTGTCTTGAAAGACTCCTTTGATCATGTTTGCATGATTATGTTCTACCTTGGTTTTATGACTTGTAAATGTTTGTATTATTGTGAACCTATCCACCATGTATGAAGATATCCATGAAGAGTTATCCTGGACTTCTATGGACTTTCCTTGCATTCTCATGAATTTTGAGTACAACATGGTCTACTACAAAGACTACAATCCACCTTGCTTCATATAATTGCCCCTTTCTTTATCTTCTAATGATTTTCCTATGTTCTACTTAAAACCTTTCAAGACTGCTATTTTTTTGTAAAAATTATTTTAGCATGACATTGCAAACATTTTAATATCTAAAGACTCAATGTATTCAACATTCTTTTGATTTGTAGTCTTTCCTTGTATTTGGTATCCCTTATACTTTATATAAAATGAGAAAAAACTCTATATATGTTTTAAGAACAAGGTTCAACAAAACATATTAGAGCCTACTCACGCCCCTTCAATCCCCTTTTTAGGTTGACTATTATGACTTCATGCTAGTAGGTACTTTGAAAACACTATTGTAGCCTCCTCACTATCTCTCCACTGTCCATTCTTCATAGCACAATAATTTATTGGTTTGGGGCTTCTTTATGGTTTGCATTGGATATCTAATCACTTCTATGTTTATCACCATTAATTGCTAATTTTCTTTGTAACCGTACTCCTTTATACATTTCATAGACCTAACACTTCTCTTAAGTCATGAAAATAAAAAATCCTACATGTCATAAGCATAAAACTATGACCATCTTACTAGTCTACATATAGTCACCATACTTTCAACCTTCATGACCCTACCATCTACCCTTGGACCTATCAAACAATGCCATCAAGATATAAAGAACACAAGATATCATTTATCACATGCAACAATAAACCTCTGCACAAAACAATAATGAATCACTTTTCACATTTTTCCAGAGATCTCATTTTGTTCATCTCAAATAGAGAGGGTTTTGGGAAAGGGTTTATAACATTCATTATATTATTGCATTCCATGGATTCACCATTTGGTATTTAAGAATAGATAACTATCAAAATACAATGCACCATCATTATTTCTTGTCACAACAAGCCCCCTACATAAGATTTCCATGATAAACAGTCACTTATTTATTAGACTTTAAACAATATTATGCAAATCTATTATCTTTTACTTGCTTGTTGTCCTAGATGAATAACTCAAAAAATCTTATAAAGCCCATGTCAAATATATATCTGTTTTTAGAGAAATAATAAACCGTTAAAATAATTTTCACAAGGTATTTAAACTACTACTTCACTATGCATTACCCATGAAAAATTTAGTAGATGCACTTCTCCATAAAGAATAATATAAATTCACCAAAAAAATGTATCCTACATGAAAACTATGGGCATCCTTTATAATAATGATGTTGGTGCAAGGGTTTCAGTATGACGAACTAGCTACCCCCTTCATTGGACTAATCTGCATGCTTTTGCATGGAAGAAACAAACTTGCCATTGTATCAGATCAACATGTTTATTCTAACTTCTAGGAATGGTTTGAATGTTTAAACCTCAAATATTTATATCAAATCCCAAACCCTATGTTTGTAGGATTTGAGAAAATTATTCTTGGTTGAGCTTTGAGTTCTAAATTGTTGAGCAACCAATTCACTATTACTAATGTAGTGTAGAAAAATGTTGTCCTTTACATTTTTACACTTAATTGGGAATGATTAGCATTAAAATGGACCTAATGTCTCCTTGATCTAGTGTTGTAATGTGTTTTACACATTCACATTAGGTTTAAGGCCCTTTTAAACTAAATAGACCTAATTTTTCCCTAATTTAATAGTGTAAAGTATATTTATTTACACTTTCACATTGAGTTTTGGGCCCTCTTGCATTTATGAACTTCATATCATCATTTTTTTCCAGAAAAAATGGCATAGCCATTATAATATATTATTATAATTATCATAAAATATTACAAAACCTAATTCAAGATGCTTACCGGGAAGAAAGAATCAAGAAGAAAACCTTTGGTTTTAGCATATTTAAATTCAAAACTGACAAAATTGTTCCATTAGTGGAATACAAAATACAACCCTTAATAGGCACCCCTTACATAGGTTATCTTCGTGATGATCACAAAATGACTTCAATTCGACTACCCTCCTTTTGTCTATGTGGCCACCCAAAGTGGACTACAACCCAAAGCCCATACAAATTTTTTGACCATACATGATAGCCGTCACCACTCAAGTGACACTTTTGACCCTTAAGCACTTAAAGGACTAACACATTTTTTCATGATTTTTACATTAGCTTTGCAAACCCTTAGTCCCACCTACCATGCCAAAATTCAGCGAACTTTCAAACATAATTTTTTGATAAATGATACCTTGTGTAATTATGTTATACCAAATCTTTGCTATTGCCTCATCCATGTTTACCGTCTTGACTCAAGCATTGCTTGTATTACAACACATACCAAAAAAGATTACCAAAATTGCCTCCCCACGACATTTTACTCCTCCATGATTTCCATTTGATCTTCATTTTCCCTCCGCTGTTCTGCAAGAGGATCCTCAAATTGGCTTGGCGGTGACATGCTTAAATTAATTCCCACCCTTTCAAAAGCCTTTACTATGTCTGGTGCTTGTGGTACCATCCTGCTCAGTGCTACCATTCCTTGTGATGCTTGCATATTGGTTGGCACATCATGAATATGGGTGAATAAAGCCATTACCGCCTGCACTTTTACCTTTACCATTTTAGCTAAGTCAGGCTCTATTTATCCTAAATACCTCTGCAAAGCCCTTAACATCATATCATCATTAATAGGTCCCTAAGACCCTATATTATGCATCCTGAGGCTTATTTCAACTGAAATCTCGACAATATCAATAAATAAACTTAATTTTCCAAATCCCTGACATTTCCTCCACCTGAAAAGGCCTAGTGGTATCCATACACCACCTTGGGTGTATGAGTCCCATTTTCCCCCTTTTTAGGGTTTTGAGGAGGAAATCAAGCTTTTGCATTCGAATTTCATATATGTCGGCATTTGGGATCTAATAAATGGTAAGTTGTATGGATTTCCTATATAAACAAGGTGTCAAATCATTATTTCACTAAGCATTCATGATATCAACCTAAGAAATCAAGAGTTAAGCATTGTAAGACTTCACAAGAGTGTCAAGAGAGTTTACAAGAGAATTTCTAAGGCATTCAAGGGCAGAATTCTTCATCATTTGTTGCAACAATTCAAGATCCATCATCATTTCAAGATCATAATGCATCAAGCATATTGTTGAGCTAGTGTTGTGATGTAGCATTGAAGATCCATTTGCAAGCATTGTTTCATATCCCAATTCAAGATAAAGATCTACATTCTACATGTACACTTCATGTTAGATTGCTGATTTACATATCAAGAGATCATTCAAGGTATCATTGTTCATGTTTCATATTTCATGTTTCATTGTTTCATCACAAGGTTCAGCTACCTAAATAGGGTTTGACCAAGGAAAAACCCTATTCCCTAACAAAACAACACCTTTTCCCTCTCCTTGTGTGATTGTAGGTTTATGGGTTAAATAAAAAGTGGAGTTGAAGCCTTCAAAAGTATCAAGATTGCAAAGTTGTAAAATTTTTCATGTAAAGTTGTCAAGGTTCACAAAAACTCAGATCTAGAGAAAGATATCCAACCTATCTACATGAAACCAACGGGAAAAGGTTTATTTGATCCATCCTCAGAGGCTCACAAAGTTTCGCTTCATAATTCTTCTCGTAGGACACTTTGCAAAAAAATGGGATTGATATGTCACTTGTGGCATATGAGTCCCAATAATACCTATTTTTGGGTATTTTCTATAGATCTTGATTCAGTAGTTCCAAATTTTTGTTTCCACTTAGAAACCCTAGTTTGGGACTGATACACCAAGCCTGGTGTATGAGTCCTAGTGTGCATTAAATTCAAAAAATTTCAACATTTCAAAGCTTGTTTTGAGCTTCTACAGGTTTCTAGGTGCACCTCTGTACTTTTCTAGTTTACTATTTTAATTTAAATTTATTTCTAGGCCATCTATTCAAGTCTTGCACAAAGCATTAGGTTTTGTCATTAGATCTTGCATGTTATTTGTCTTCCAAGCCCTAGCTTGGTGGTGAACCCATCTTTAGTCTCTAATTATACCCTAGGAAATCCCTATTGCATATCTCTTTCCCCTTTACATCCTTAGATTGAGATCTCTAGGGTTTCCTTGAATGAGAAGTGAAGAAAAATTTATATTCTATGTCCTAAACTATAGAGTGACAATTTTCTTCCTTTCAACTAAATATTTGTAGCAATGTGATGTTCATTTTTTGCAAGTTAGATACCTTGGATGAGGGGTTCATACTCAACTAAATTCTTAGTGCAACTAAATTAAAGATTGAAAGAGAAATAATACTTCTCCTTACTTGGAGATACAAGCATTACACTAGCACCTGCACCATTTTTATTTTTGGAACCATCAAAGAAAAGTTGCCATAATCCCTTTATGACTTCTTGAGCTTTTATGAGATTGGGGATAGGATAATTTTCCTCATGAATACAATAAGTGCCAAAATCAGTCTCTTCTACCTCGGTTATAATGAGTGGGTCAAATTGGAATGCATTACCCCATTCATCTAGTAGACAGTCAAGAACCCCCTCTAAGGGAGTATCAGGTTCATGAATATAACACTTTTTATTTTTTATCATGCAATGTATAGTTTATGTTTAAGTGGCTAGGAGTGTAAGGTTCAATATGATCCTTTTCTATGGGTTTAGATTTAATAGTCACATTAGTACCATATCTAGTTTTGAATAACATGTGGGACCAATCAAAAGATAGGTATCCACCTATCTTGGTAGTGAACTCTCTAGAAAAACAAATAGAAAAATGAGCAGGGAGGTCTATAACTGAAGTGTATTGCAACACATTACAACCAAGGCATGTATGCAAGGTCAAATTTAAACCCTTAATTACTCCCAATATATTTACAATAGTGTCATCCAACTATAGAACCCCCTTAGTCATAGGCTCATATTTGATGCCAAGGAGATCAACTACCTTCTTTGGCATAACAAAGTTGCTATCCCCTTAATCAATCATGCAATTATGTACTATGTGATTCCCAATAATTAAAGATAGATAGAAGGGAGGTGGCTTACTAATTTTTCTTGTATCCTTTTCTTCTTTAGGTTGCACTAGGCTATTTGATGGAGTGGTTTTCTTCATTTTTGATACATTCTTTGGTTGATTATGATCCTTCAAAGGTTATTGCAGGAGATTCCTTTGAGATTGGATGGATTGATCCTCCCACATGGTGACATTCAAGTTACCTTCTTCATCTGATCAACTATATTGAAAGGAAGATGATTGGACTTGGGAGAAAGCTTTGAAATAGAAACATCCAACCTTGTAGCTTGGATTACCTTAGGTTTCTCCATTGCTTTATTACCTCTATTAGTAGGTTGATTTGGTTGGAGCACCATTGTTCTACCTACTACAGAAGATGTACCATTATCCACTACCCTTTTTTTAATCCTATATTTTATTCAACTGTATCAGTAGTTACTTTATTCATACCACAAAAATCTTCTTAATGTTAGTTGACCAATGAAGAGTCTTCATGCAAGTTCTCCTTCCTACTAGTAGTTGTTTGGTTTGCATTAAATTATTTCATTGAGGTGGAGGTTTCATTTTGAACCACTGAAGTTTGTATAGGATCTCTATTATGGCGATAATTTTGATTATGAGGTTTCTCACATGTGTAACACCATACTCTTGAACTAACCTATTCTAGATTGAGACCAAATCCTTTCAAGTGTCAGTAGCAGTTGGATTTATGCTATTCAAGGGATTAGCATGATTCCATTGATTTTTCCCTTGATAAGGTTGTCTATTTTGATAATAATTCTAATTTTGAGGCTAATAAGGTTTTTCATTTTGAGCTTGTTTCCTCTTAATTATTACTAACTCATTATTAATATTTTGGAGAAAAGTACCCAATTCATCTAGATATGCTGTAAGAGAAGAAGGCTAGGTTGTGGAACCGACTAGGATAGGAGCCAATGGGGGTTGTGGATGAAGCTCTAGAAATAGAGAAACTGGTGGAATCAATGAGATAGATATTATTAAAGGATAGCTTATGGAACTCCATCCTTTATTTTTTTCCTTTATGGCAAGGTCATATGCTCCTGGTAGGGTGAACTTTCCAATAGAATCAATCATAACAACTATCTCACTATCAAGAGCCTTTAAGAAATAAAGGAAGACATACTCTGGGGAAGGTTTCACCAAGATAGGGATTTTATCCCAAGTCTTTTGAAATATGTAGTTGAATTCACTCATGAATTCTTAAGGTTCACTTTCAATAGTGGTTGGTTGCTCCATCAAAGACAAATAATCACTCTTATCCTTGAAGTGTTTGCACAATCTTTCACCTAACTCATTCCAATTGTGAATTGAGTTAAGTTACAACCCTCAGTACTATTTTGGTGCCTTTCCTTTTAAGTATGTGTCTAGAAGTCTAACAACCACATTATCCTTTATTACATTGTGTACAAAGCATTTATTTGGCACATCTAAGATGTCCCACCTATAAAATGGGGAATAATTTTCAATGCATTCATTGGTATGTCATATTTTTGGGATAAAATCAATGGGCTACCACCATTGAAGGATACAAAGCCCTAAATTTTAGGAGAAACCATGTGGAATAAAGTTATGTTTGTATGAGCAGTAGGAGTCCTAGTCTAAGATAATCTACCCAAAGGTGGCATGTATTGAGATCTAAGGGATGGACTTGTAGGACCTCTACTTCTTCTTATAGGTGATAAGGAGATTATATTTATTATTTTGGATACAAAAAATGAGAGCTCAATGTATTGAAAATTACCTCTAGAAGATGCTCTAGTTTAAAACCTTGGTATGAATTTTGTAGGTTTGATCTAGAACTAAAAGTTATGAGCTACAAAAGAGTCACCACTCTTGAATATAGAGTCCTCCCTTTAATGAAAAGTTTCCATGTACTTTGTTGGATGCCCCTTTAAGGCTAAAGTTGTTGAGAGAAACACCACTCTCTTAGTAAAATCAAATGAGGTTGATCAAACTTGAGCTGTCCCACCAGGCATACCAAAAATTATTGTCACATGAAATTGCACCTTATTGAACATGGAGTTCAAAATTCCAATGAAACAATGGAAATGAACTCAATGTGTGGGAACTTGAAATATGAGGTCAAGTATTTGTAGAAGGCCGAATTCCTCTTTTGATCAAAGTACAGATGTATTGGTCCAACCCAACACATGAAATCCTACCATTACCTTACTCTAATAGTTCACAAGGTAAAAGGGATAGAAGGAGCACATTAAAGGGAAATGGTAGGTGATACACCAAGATAGAAATTTGTTTCTTCCTACTTCAAATGGCACCTTAAATCAATAAAACAACCAAAACACTCACTCAAACATGGAGGAAATGAATGTCTACACAAATGTGCAAGAGACAATAATGATAATGGTTAAATTTTATTAACATAAGGCTTAGAAGCAATATTTAAAGTTCTAGAATTAAAATGCAGTGTTTTCCTAAGAAAAACCCTAGAGTAGCTAGAGGAAGAACCCTTAAAATGAATATAATTATTTCATTTATAGTGCATTCATAACTTAAATGATTATAGACCAAACCCCAACCCTACTAGGGTTAGTAGTTAGCAAAAAATTGATCAGATCAAGGGGAGAGGAGTTGTCCATAAAAACCCACGTTGAAGATAAGTTTGGGTATCCCTAATGCACACACCATGTTTTTGTAATGAATTCTCTATGAGTGCATAGTAGAGAACTCCTACAAATTATACCATAAAATCCAGTTTACAATCATAAAAAATGTCTCTACAACACATAAAGGAGAATGGGAATGAATTTGCATTGAATATGCATGGAAATCCATGAAGAATAAGCCATGCAACAAGAAAATCTAATCCTAGTAGCTAAAGATGTTATTCAACCATGAATACAATTGTTCTCACAAAATGGCATGTTTAGCTATTGTGGATGTTTGAATCTGGGCTATTTGATTTGAGAAGATAAAATAGAATCAATGGTTGGGCTTTATTGAACAAGTTTGAATAATATTGAAAAATCTTCAATAATATTTAAATATTCATAGCCAAATAAAAAAAATTAAGTCATGCCCAAACAAGCAGTAACCCCGAACATGTGGCAAGCATCCACAGTTCTGCAAGGTGCTTGTGGTTCCAATTTGAGGTATCCCATAAAATTTTGGAATACTTCAAAATGTGTCACATCATGCTTGTGGGGTCTTTATACAGGTTTCACAACAGTTGGAAATGCTTAACATGCCATGTGTCACCTTTTCCACACTTCTGCGGCTAGCCTTTGTCTTTAATAATAAACTCTCTGGGGAGCTATAGAATCCAAGATAAATAAGACATCTATCAACATTTGATTGATTCTATAGACCAACTCCTTAATAAAATATTCACGCAAGAAGGATTGGTGGGGTATTAAGGGCATAAGACATTTGGGAATTGATAAATTAATCCATCTCGTAGGTCTAAGCGGTAATCTTAGGCATGAGGGGTTGGTAAACAAATGAATATGAAACTCAAGGTTTTAACTTAAGTAGGAATAATCTTGGTTACTGGTCCATGCGAGATTAGGACAAAAGCGCAAGGATTTTATTCAGACCTAGGGTTTTAGGGGCCTTAAAACATGGTTTTACACTTCTCCCCTACAAAATTGAAGGATCTTCAAAGGACCAAAATTCGATAGAGATGTATAATTTTGCAAATACCCATAGGTGACACAAAGTGACAACAATTTATACCTCTTCATAGTGTTCTTGCTTCACATGTATGTTATTTTTTTCCTTTTTATTTGATCATTTAAACTAAAAATAAACTCTAAAGTGACCAAACCCTTTGATAACTTGTTCATTCTCAACTATATAATCTGATCACCATACTATTGTTGTAGCTTTTCTTGGTTTCTAGATGAAAACTCATCTTCTTCAAGAAAAAAATTGAGCACCTATTCATCACTTTCAAATAATTTTCAATGGACATTATTATCAAGAACAGATGGCCTTACTACACCTTAACATACTATTGTACCCTATCATTTTTAATCTCATTTAGAATATCAAATTGGGTACCTATGGTAGCCAACCTATCAATATGTTTATTATGATTTGTAAGTATAGGTAATAGATTAAAAGAATCAAATTATTCTATAATATCCCATACCCTATGCTTATAGGACTTGAGAAAATCATTTTTGGTCACATGCAAACCCCTTACTTGGTTCACAATCAATTCACTGTCACCAAACACTTATAGGCAACTTATTTTTATTTTCCTTTCCCATTCCAAACCTTGTATAAAATCTTCATATTTAGTTGTTTTGTTAGTACAACTAAAAGAAAAATGAAAAGCTGAGTAATATTTTTCACCTTGTGGGGATACAAGCATAGCACCCCCACCAGCTCCATGCTTACTTCTTGAACCATAAAAAAAAATTCTAGATCTCATTTTTTTGTTGTTCATCCTTGTTTTGAAGGTTAGGAATGATGGAGTCTTGTTCATGAATCATATAAAAACCTAGGCACACCTCTTGAAGGTTATTGTTTGGATCAAATTCAATGTTTTCAATTGTCCATTCATCCAATAGAATGTCTAGAATACTCTCAATTTGGGTGCTTGTCTCTTGGACAATAGTATTCTCATAATGGTAAAAAATAGTACAATTGGCATTAGCAACACAAGGTACGTGTGGTTCTATGTGATTTTTTGATATGGATTGATGTTTAATGGTCACTTTTGTTCCATATCTTGTCCTAAACAACATATGTGACCAATATGAAGATAGATAGCCACCTATTTTAGCAATGAAATCCCTTGAAATACAAAGAGAAAAGTAAAGTGCCAGGTCAATTACATAAATATCTTATGGAATGGAAAAGTTAGGACATGCATGTAAGGTAAGACTCAAATTATTAATAGCCCCTATAGTTTTGATATTTTTCCCATTAGTTGAACTACCCCTTTTATAAGAGAATGGTATTCTAAACCCAACCTATCCGCAATTTTTTTAGGCATAACAAAAATACTTGCCCCTGAATCAATCGTGCAGTTATGAACAAGACAATCTCCTATGATTAAGGACACATAGAAAAGTGGTGGATTGATTAATTTATTTGGCTTCCCACTATTTTTTTGGGTTTTGTTGGTAAGTATGAGCTTATCTTGGTTACTTGGATGTTCATTAGATACATTTATATTTTATAGGACAACTTGCAACAAATCCTTTTGTCCTAGGATAGACAAAGAGTCCCACATAGGAATACTAACATTAGAATTCTTCATGTGTTCAATTATGTTAAAAGGAGAAATATTTGTTGAGTGCGAGTAGTTGACATGCATGATTTTATTAGTTACATAATGTTTTCATTAGTAAATCTACTAGTTTCAACCTCTAGTGTTGTTGCGATAAGATTTTGTGATGTATGGTTGAGTTTCTATGTTGTAGTTGGTTTAGTTGTGTTGAGGAAGTACTAAAGATGATGAGGATATGTCTTTGGTGCTTGGTTTCCAAGTGATTTTTTTTAGGATTAGGTGTTTTACACCTTGCATAGTTCTTATAATGTTTAATTTATTATTATGTGTGTGGTGCACCTAGGGTTACCTAGATGGATGTGCATCACTAGGAGTTTTAATGTTGGGGCCACTTTATGTTGTATGTAACATTGGGACTTAATTATAAAATGTAATTATTTAATATTTGGGAAAAATAAAATATAATAAAGTCCCCAATATTAAATGTGGGGTCACATGATTTTGTAAGTTCATTGTTTTGGGTACATGGTTTATGTAATACCACTTGGTGGTTTTGTGGGAGCTTGCTTCTATAAAAGAAACCACAAGGGTAGTTGTCTAAGGTTGGAGAGTTTGCCACAAGTTAGTAGGTTGAGCTAATGCATGTGTGAGGGTTTGAACCATGGCATCAGATGCATGGATTCATGCTTGGTCACATGGAATGCATGGATAGCTTGTGCTTTAGAAGTGTTCATGGAGTCTCTAAAGATGTATTATAATCAGTTTTCATTGTTGAATAATACATGGAGTTTGGATGCTTTTGGAGGTTGGGTTTTTCCCTCTTGAGGGTTTTCCCAGGGTATATCTTGTGTCATCTTTGATGGGTATGTTGTTTATTCTCTTGCATGTGGACTTTGAGTACTTATTTTCATTGTTATCTCTTTTTGGGTTATGTGGAAATTGTCATTAGATGGCTGCAAGTTTCCTAAAAAGTGGTATCAGAGCCATGGTTGTGGTTGGATAACCCTAGGTTGTGAAAAAATATTGCTTAAGTTTGAATCTATGCAATGCATGAGAGAATGAAAGGCATGGAAAGATATGAGGGTTTTGCAGGTTGTTTATTGTAGATTTAAGGGTTTTGGGTTTGTTGTTTTGATGGGTTGTTTACAGATTTGGGGTGTGAGAAATTTGTGGGTAAAAAGGGTTTTTTGGCTATGTATTCGAATGGGGGTTTTGTGGGGAGGAAATTACAGCTGACCTCCTTGGACAAAATGGACCTCATGGCTGGATTTAGGTTGGTTGAGAGACAAATTTTGATATATATTTGCCCTATTTTGGTTGCTGGAAAAAATGCATTTATTTTTCTATAAAACCCCCTTTTGTTGGTTTGTACGAGCATCATTATTATGAAAAAAAAAATAAAAAGTAAAAAAATCGCCCATCGGTATAAAATTTCCCTACTAAAATGAAAATTAAAAAAAAAAAAATTTAAGTGGGGTGGGGGTCGGCGAACCCCCCGACGACTGGCGGCCTGCAAGTACCACTTTATAGTGAGTACTCTATGGCACCACTATCAATGGTACATTGCCAACCGGGCCCTGCCGACGGTCAGCCTTTGGGCCCCGCGGGTGGGGTCAAACCCTTATTAAAAAAAAATATATATATATTATTAAAATTTTCCCTTGTTTAAATAAAATCCGCCATGAATATATTAAAAGGAGGCCCGACAAAATTTGAAATATATAGAAATTAAACTAAATTTATTATTTGGTTCGGGTCCACCACTAGGTGGGTGGCACCGCTTGGGTGGGGCCACTGATTTGCAAGGGTTGCTAATTTTTTTTACCTTGGATCCAAACTGGAGTTTTACTTCTGAGGGGCATAACGTTTGCCTAGATACTCCATTTTTTGACTTCTTAGACTCGTTGGAAAGGTGAATCAGAGCTCTACACCATCGTGCTAGATATTTTTCTATATTTTTTTAGTTTTGATAGTGTTTTACTCAGTCAAAGTTAGGTGTTCTATTTGAGCTTTGAGAGGTGATATCAAGTGCATATGGAGTCAGATTTTGGACTTCGAATAGTCGACATAAAGCTTGTTTAGAGCACTACATAGAGGTCAGGTTTGGAGATATTTTGGCATGATTTGTTTGTTGTTTTCTTTATCTGGGTTGTTTATGGGTTACTTTGACTATGGTGATACTGTGAGTTTATGGATGATCGGATCTTGGAGATTTGATGTTGGATTCATTGTATGCTCAATTGTATATCTCAAATTATTCTCTCATTTGACATGGTTATTAGTGTATGTTTGGATTTGTATGTTACATTATTGTATCTACAAGTTGTGCAATGTTGTAGGTGGTCTATACTTACATGTTGCATTTATGACTTGGACATGGGTTGTCTTTGCCCATTGATATTTCAGTGATGATGCATGTTCAATTTTGATGGCTTGGTTTAGTCACTTGGTTTGCTAGTTTTGTTGTCATGTTGAGGAGGTGAGATGATATTACCAGGTACAGTCATGATGTGAGACCTATGTAGTTGACTATGTTATGCCGGCATTGGACACGGCTGGGTTGAGTTTTTGTTACATTTGGTGGTGATCATGGTGTCATGGATGTTTCTTGTGCATTAGAGAATTTGGCATGTCATGATGGTTTATGAAGGTGCATTTTTTGTGGTGTTGGATTGGATCCTAATTCAGGTTGTGGTGGTGTATCTTCTTGGTATGAGGATCATGGTTTACTTTACTTTCTTATTGAGGAGCTCATGTTGCATTTGAGTTATTTGATTGTATGAAGATATCTCTTGTTTGATCTTCATTAGGGGATTGTTATCATGATGTCATGATAGTTTGTTACATTCATTGGTTACACTTTTTAGTGGGAGCTTTTGACAGTGATGGATTGGTAGTGATGGATATGTTTATGATGGTTTGGCAGTTGTAGGCATCTTATTGGCTTGGAGATTTTGGTTCTACTTGTTATGTTACTGACATTTCAGTTATGTGTGTAGACCTAGATGATCTTCATGGAGAGGATGGTTGTCACGATGCCATGTGTGACTCAGTATCATAGTTTTGTGGGAGTTGTTGGCAGTGACATGGATGCACCATTGGTATGATTATCTTCATGTGGTTGGGGATTTGTTTTCTTGTTTTAGTGTGTTTGTTATGATGTCATGGTACACTCTTGATTCTAGATTAGAGTCTGGCATATTACATGTTTTCTTGAGACTAATTTGTTTATATATATGTTATGGTGCATGTGATCTCCTAGGAGGAGATGGTTAGGTCATGGATGTCATGTTTATGTTCTTGATTCCTAGGTTGGATATATGACTTTGATCTGGGATGGTTCTCTTTGTATTGGGTACATTGATCATTTACTTGATTACTTCATGTTGGTGCTATGTTGCATTTGGAGTTTGGTATGGATTGATTGGTTACAAGTACTCATGGATACTTTGAGACATAGGTGAGGCTAGGATATCTCTTGTGATTAGAGACACGTGTTGAGAGAGTTACTCTTGATGAGATTTCAGTAGAAAGTTTGAGGAGCCTACACCTTCGTTGGACGTGAGTTCAACTTGGACTTATGAGGAGAGTGTTCTTGGTTGAGTCATGATGAATTGGATATCTTGGAGGAGCATTCTCCTTCCCCACTCTTAGTCTACTCAAAATTTCACTTGTGAGATGTTATGGTTTTGTTATCTCCTTGTACATGTTGGGTTTAGGAGATGGTTTATTGGGTTGTTTTTCCTTGGTTTGGGAATGGTTACATTGAGTTTGATCTTGGTGATTGGATGGTTTGATGTTGTTATTGATTTTATTATGGGGTGTTGTGTATGAGATCATACTTGAAACAATTGGCATTTAGAGGTGTGTGTAGGAGGACATGCTATAGGTGTTTGGTTTGCAAGTTTTGCATATCATTGTGGATGTTCCTTGGTACTACATGTTTACATCTTCTATGTGATTTTGTTAGTAGACTTGGTATGCCTTGATCACTTGTGATGGTGCCTTGTTTTTGGAATATTAACGAAGTGACGCATTGAATATGCTCATTCCAAGTTTTCATTCATCCGGACATTGCCCAGGTAATGGGAGCTCCTAGATGTGTATGTCACTATTTGATAGGTTTGCACATGGAGTTTGTGATTGTAGTTTATCGGTGGATATGTTGTTGGCACGAGTTTACTATGTTATGTATACCTTAGAGGTATGGATAGTTGGATGTGCTGGAATTTTCTATGGGTGTCATTTCAGCTATGGTAATTTATTCTTGAGAGCTACTGGTGCATATCATTACCTTTGGATTGAGTGTTTATGTTTTGAGATATCGATTTGAGGCAGGTTTATGCTTCTTTGTGACAGTTAGTGTGACATCTCTTTGGATGTGTTCTTATCTTAGTGCATTTTCTTGGTGGAGGATGAGAGCATTAATGGATGAGATGGTGGTCACCTTGGTTCTTGTTACAGGTATCTTGATGGAGAACATGGAGTTTATTATCTTGATATTTGAGCTTACTTGTTACCCCATTATACAATTTATACAAAAAGTGGGAGATTGGTAGGATTAGGTGTTGTACACCTTGCATAATTTTTATAATATTTAATTTATTATTATGTGTCTAGTGCTCCTAGGGGTACCTAGATGGATGTGCATCACTAGGAGTTATAATATTTTTTCCGCTTTATGTTGTCTATAACATTGGGACTAATTGTAAAATGTAAATTATTTAATATTGGGGAAAAATAAAATATAATAAAGTACCCAATATTAAATGTGGGGTCACATGATTTTGTAAGTTCATGGTTTTGGGCACATGGTTTATGTAATACCACTTGGTGGTTTTGTGGGAGATTGCTTCTATAAAAGCAACCACAAGTGTAGTTGTCTAAGGTTGGATAGTTTGTTGTAGGTTAGTAGGTTGAGCTAGTGCATGTGTGAGGGTTTGAAGCATGGCATGGGATGTGTGGATTCATGCTTGGTCACATGGAATGCATGGATAGCTTATGCTTCAGAAGTGTTCATAGAGTCTCTAAAGATGTATTGTAATGGGTTTTCATTGATAAATAATACATGGAGTGTGGATGCTTTTGGAAGCTGCGTTTTTCCCTCTTGAGGGTTTTCCCAGGGTATATCTTATGCCATTTTTGATGGGTATGTTGTTTATTCTCTTGCATATGGATTTTGAGTACTTATATGCATTGTTATCTCTTTTTGGGTTATATGGAAATTGTCATTAGATGGCTGCAAGTTTCATAACAATTTTGAGAAAATTTGATAAAAAGAAGAAATAGTGTGTTGCAGTGATATTTTGGGTTGCAAGGTTGTGTTTTTATGTTGGTCTGTATTTCTTCTAGGTTGAAGATCTGCCTATGCACTTTAGATATGTTGATCAAATATGTTCAGAAGTGTTATATCTATAATTTGGTGTGTTGGATCGTTGTACAAAAGAAGTTGTGTTCACTAGAGTGTGAGTTGTGTATTGGAGAGGTGTCTAGGACAAATTTTTTTACTCGACATTTCTCTACAGTTATGTTTCACATCTTGTGGATTTGAAGTAGTGTTGATAGTGTTGGTATCTTTCTTTAGTCAAATTAGTTCATGGTTTGGAGCTAAGGAAGTATGTTCCTCGAGTTATAGTGTGTGGAAAAGTTGTCTGGATGTACTAGGTGTGTACATTATTTGAGTGAAAGTTGTGAAGGGTTTTGTTGGATTTTAGGGTGTTTGTGGAATATTCTAGATCATGTTCAAGTGACATTTTTTGTCCATGACTTATGGATAGTTCAAAGGAAGCGTGTACTTAAATTCTTAATGGTGTTTACATGGGTATTAGCTGACCTCAGTGTTTACACTACTCACAAAGGTTCTTAGCTGTTTGTGGAAGCATGGTGTGGCATGTAAGGATGGATTTAGGTCCTAGTTAAGGAGTTTTATGGTTTGACTTTATTAATTTCCACCACATGAATGTTTTGGTGCCGACCTAATTTGAATTTGCATGGTTGAGGTGCATAGCTAACCTTGGAGAAAGGTTTCAAGGTTGAAGATATAAATATGAGTTGAGTTTTTGATGGATTGCATGGTAGAAGAGATAGAAAAGTCTGATACTAATAAAAAAGTGTTAGAGTGAGAATTTGAGAAATGCAGTGTGAGATTTCATGTATTAGATTATTGGATGTGGTGCGTAGAAGGTGTCTACAATTCATCAATCAGGCTATGGGTGAAATTGTGGTGGATTATTTGTTGCATTGAGATAGTTTTCTCTATGTAACATTTACTCTCTATCTTCTTTTCTATTTTGGCAGTGAGCCTTTCTTTTTCTGAGCCATGAGCCCTTCGACAGTGATCCTTTATAATTAGTGTTGTTATTATTGTGAACCCCAATTTCATACCTGCACAAATACAACAAAAAATCATATTATTAGATCATATGCAAGAAAGAAACAAGGATTCCCCATGAAATCCATTTACAATGCTCAAAATAGGAAAATATCAAGAAAAACATGAAATATAAATGAAATCCTAATTTAAACAAAGCAAACTCTTGATCCCATGGGGGAGTTGGTGCCAATTGGTATGTTGAAATCATCCCTTTACCAACTCCTTTGTAAGCTTTGATGATTTGATCCACTTGATGGTTGAATTCCTGCATAACCTAGCTAAGAAATAGATGAAAATAGATGAAATGGCTATGCTTTTGAAGATGGATTTGAGTATAATAAGTTTACTCAATTGTGGATGATTGAATGAGAGGAAGAGTCTCTCATTTATAGATTTCCAAAAAGGAAGAGAGAGTGGAAATGAGCAATGTGGGATCATTTAACATCCAATGGCCAAGTGCCATTTGTCAAGATGTGAATGGTTGAAGGTTGAGCACATTTTGATCAATGTGCAAGTTTGAATTTTGAATTTGATGAAATGACATGTTTAGGGGGGATGAAAGAAATGGAGTTAATTTCACTTGGCTCAATGAAAAGGACATGTAAGAGGTCTTAAATGCCTTGTTGGAAGGACCAAGTCCATTTGAATTTGAATTCAAATTTGAGGGAATATTCCCTTTTTATGCCATGTGAGGGGAAATAGATGAATTAATAAATCAGAGTAATTGATTTATTGTGCAAGTTGCATTCTCTAGAGGATTTTAGTGAGAGGGATTAACTTAATCAAGGTTTTGATTAATTTAATAGGAGATTTGATGATTTGACAATTTTGACTCAAATAGATGAATTAATTTAAATCAGAATTGAGAGGAAATGATTAATTAAATAAATGATTTGATTTATTTAACTAAGGAGGAATATGTTAGATTAAATCAAATAAGGTTTAATTTATTTAATTTAATAAGAGGACTTCAAAGATTTTAATCAAATAAAATGATTTATTTAATTAAACAGAGATGTAAGATTAATTAAATTAAATTGATTAATTTAATCACTGGAGGAGGAAGACTTAATTAAATGAATAATGATTCATTAAATTAAGAGACAAAATATGATGAAATGCTGAGAGTATGATTATGGAGTAAATGATGTTAGTAATCAGGATCAAGTGCATGTATATTTTATGTGTCTACAAACACTAATTATAAAGGCTTACTATCAGAGGGCTCACTACCCAAAAACATAAAGGCTCACTACCAAAGGCCCACTACAAAATAAGAAAGGAAGATAGAGAGGAAATGTTACGTAGAGATCAAAAATATCTCAATGCAACAGAGAATCCACCATAATTTCTCTAACACCTTCACAACCTAATTGAATAATTGTAGACACCTTCTTCTCATTGCATCCAGTTATCTAACACGTGAAATCTCACACTGCATTTCTCAAATTTGTATTCTAACACTTTATATTTCACTTCATAATTTTCTATCTCTTCTACCACCCAATCCATCAACAACTCAACTCATATTTATAGCATCTTCAACCTTGAAAAATTTCTCCAAGGCTAGCTATGCACTTCAACCATGCAAATTCAAATTAGGTCATCACCAAAATATTCCCATGGTGGAAAGGAATGAATGCAAACCACAAAAATCCTTTTCTAGGACCTAAATTCATCCTTAGATACCACACCACGCTTCCAAAAATAACTAAGAACCTTCGCAAGTAGTGTAAACACCAAGGTCAGTCGATACCCATATAAACACCATTAATATCTTAAGTACATACTTCATTTGAACTATCCATAACTCGTAGGCAAAAAATGTGTCATCAACAAGATCTAGAATATTCCAAAATCACCTTGAAATCCAACTATTTTCACTCAATATTGTGCCCCTGCTAAGTTGCAGAACTTAGCATATTGGTGAAACATGGGAACTTTTCTAAGGTTATGGTTGACCTAAAGCAGAAAAGAACCTCCAGAGAAAGTTGTCTCTTATGGTACTCACCTAAACTACTTCACTAATGATTTGCAAAGGAAAGGGTAAGAGGGAAACATAAAATGAAAACTGAAAAACTTATTGTGATGCACCTAAACATTAACTAAAACCTGCAAACAACTTGCATACACAGTCAATCAACTACAAGATTGATATACACAACTCAATATTGATATGCCTTTGCACCAATACTTTGTAAGGATGCTACAACACACAAACCTAGAAGGAAAGAAACTTTCACAACTTGAATCACTTGCAACTCAACACAACTTACAAACTGCAACTACATATACTTTTTGTTCAAAGATGCCACTAATGAGACACAAAAACTAGGAATGAGAAAATTTCACAAGGCTTTGCATCAAATCATCCAAATGCATACAGTAAAATAGAAAATTGAGAAGTTCAAACTTCTTATCTCTATTGATCTTCAAGGTATGAACTACTACACATGTTCAAAGAGTTACAAAATACAGTCTTTTTCTAAAAAGGACTTCAAAAGTAGTCACAAAGTAGACAAAAGATGATAATCGAAACTAACTTCAAAAATGAATAATGAAGTTACTATATCCTTTCCCAATCAGTTGCACCCAAATAGGGACCCAAAACCCTTTGGTCGTGCATAACCAAAAATCCTAGAAAATAGCTCTCAAACTCCCTCTAAAATGAGTTCAAAGCAAAAAAGGTCAAAACATGACCTTACCCATCATATAATCTCCCAAAACTACTCCAAACCAAGTCAAAAAAACCCTATATTCCCTCCAAATGTTGGTCAACTTCCTCAACCTCCCCTTAAGTTCTTGCATAAACATAACTCTTCAATTACATCTCCTTTGACCATATCTTGAAAGCAAAAGCACCTTATCTTTGCATTATAGATACCATTTAAATAAAGTGATCTATGATAACATCACCTAAATAAATGTTTTACATTTCAAATTTTAAGGAAAACAAGGCACATTTGACCATGTTTTAAAAGGCAACACAAGGCATATTAAATGTGTTGAGTTTGCAAAAATATGCAAAGGTGGCTAAAAGGCTAAGGAATACATGGCTAACATGATATTAGTTGTGAAGGGAATTCTTTAAAAATAAAGACAAAAATGCCTTTTACTAATTGGCCAATCTTAGGGTTTAGAAAGCCTAAAAGATATTCCTCACAACCAAACTCATTCATTTCACTTTGTTTCATTTTCTGTCTTGGGGAGCCGTCATGGTATATGCATAGGTTAAGGGTTTCTAGAAACATTCTGGCACGAGTAAGCTTTTTGTGTGTAACACTTGCATCATTTTTCATTATTTGTTAATGGAAATCTTGTTTCAACCTCTAGATTTGCTAAAAAAAGATGAGAACATTTGTTTCTTTCCTGTGCAAATTAATGTATCTCATGATTGGTTGTTTTACAAGTAGTATCAAATTCATAGACCTTCTGCAAAGTCATTTCCTTTGAATGAGATCACCATAGATATCAATTCTTTTTACAAGGACTGTTATGACACCTATCCATTTATGACATGTGTATGTATCAAAACATTCTTTAAATATTATCATCATAAAGATATTTTGATACCAATATTGTTGCCTCCTTGTGACTGTTCCAACATAGCTCATTAGCTTTTGTAACATAGTCTTAAAACTATGCATTGATACTGTCAAAGAAACATGGAACTTCCTTCTCCTATTGAGTTATGTTTTAGAAAGCATTTGTCATTTATGACAGTGATATTCATCAACTCACTATCATAGGTGATGAATACTTGTTAGAGTTGATAAATATGATATTTTATTTCATTATCATCCCTCTTTATAACATGAGGGCAGCATGTTGGACTCAACCCTTGTGGGATCCCATTTCACTCCACTTACTGTGAAATCAAATAGAATGATCTAGCAATGAAAATTTCACCTATACTTGCACAGTGAACAAACATGTTAGATAAGACAATGGAGCACAATATATGACACTTGTTGATGACAATCCATTGCTTTCTTGGTCTTTGTGATATCACAAACTATTTCAATGCCTTATGAGAATAGACTATATATTTGTTGATGTGGCATATGTAGAGATTACGGGTCCCGATCGCTAACACAACCAATCCAATATCTTGTAGGAATATCAAGCAGCAGAAGGTCAACTTCCATTGCAATCAAGCAAGAGGAAGGTTGGTCAAGGATGCAATAGTTCAACTTGGGGTTCGTTATTTAGGTAATGATGGATCCCTACTCTTTCCATATGCTTCTTTTCTTACTTTTTCAAATCTTCAAATGTATAGTTAATTTCCTATTTTGTATTGAAATAGTTATTCCCACGGCTTGTGTGGGAAACCATACATTTTTATCTATCAATAAAATATAGTATGTAATGCAAAATATGTGCAATCTTTCTCTTGTATACATTGCATAATGAACTGTAATTCACTTGATAATACTTTTGTGCATATGAATGTAACCTAACAGAATTTAATGTATACCTTTTATCTTTTATTACAAATGATGCTCTAGCTCTACCTGATTGAGCTAGAAGTAAAATCGGGTTACACCAACAAACTCCTGCGTAACAACTTTCACTTGAAGAATGCACAGACCTAGTACATCTAGTTAACTTGGCATACACTGTAACTCAAGAAACATACTTCCTTAGCTCCAAACCATGAATAAATTTGACTGATGAAAGATACCAACACTAGCAACAATCCTTCAGATCCACAAGACCTGAAACATAATTTTGAAGAAATGCAGAGAAAAAACATTTCTCCAAGACACCTCTGTAATACACTGCTCACACTCTAGTGAACACAACATCTTTTGTACAACAATTCATCACACCAAATTTTGGATATAACACCTTTGAACATATTTGATCAACATATACAAATCTCATAGGCATATCTTCCACCTAGAATAAATGCTCAGGAACACAAGAACACAACCTTGCAAGCTAGAATATCACTGTAACACACTGTTTCTTCCTTTTTACCAAATTTTATCAAGAGCACTTGGAAACCAAGTACCAAAGACACATCCTCATCATCTTCAGTACTTCCTCAACACAAATGAACCAATTACAACATAGCAGCTCAACCATAGATCACAACATAATGTAACTAATGAAATAATAGACCTCAACTAGTCACACTCAATAATCTCCCCCAATAATGGTCTTCTTCCTCTTTATATAGTTCAAACTAATGAAAAAACAAGCTTGTTGACATCAATGGCAACACCAATTTGCTCATACTTACAACAATTTCTCCCTTTGTCATTGATGGCAACACATGATGTGAAAAACCATCAAAGACACAATAGATCTACTCCATACTTGTTTCCTTTTCTCTTTGCAAAACTAGCTCATTACACTCTCTCCCTCTTTAATACTTATCTTTTCACATGTCTCAATCTCCCCCTTAACTTTATTCTTTTTCACATGACTCTCTATACCCCTTTGACATTAATGGAAAATGACAACATAATTGTATCATTTATTATCCCCTTTGATATCAATCAACCTTCTCACATTTTTTCTGCAACAAGCTTTCTTTTACTACTCCCCCTTAGGATTACACACCAAATTGCACCAAATCAGCTACCACTGCTCAAGACAACACACACCCTTTTGACTACAAAAATTAGAAATGGTACTACCTACTCCCCTTGAGAGGTATCCAACAACATCACTCCAAAACAAATAATGAATCTTGAGATCCATTGGACTGATGCATCTCCTTGTGCATCTAGTTCAAATAAGGAGGGGAAATAACCCCCAATTTCTCCCAGAGATACTCAAAAATTATCCTTAGGAAGAGCCTTAGTGAACATATCAACAATCTGATCCTTTGTCAACACATATTCAAGATTCAATTCATTCTCCATAATCTTCTCTCTTATAAGGTGATACCGAATTGAGATATGCTTTTTCCTTGAATGTATTATTGGGTTCTTTGAAATATTGATTGTAGTTGTATTATCATAGAAGATAGAAATAGGTTCATCATACACCACTCTGATATCCTTCAATGTTTGTTTCATCCTTAAAACCTATGTGCAGTAAGATGTTGTTGCAATGTACTCAGCCTCTGCAGTAGATAAAGAAATTGAATCATGTTTCTTTCTTAGCCATGATACCAATCTACATCTAAGAAATAATGCACCACCACTTGTACTTTTCCTATAATCTACACAACCATCCCGATTTTCATTTGTGTAAGCGTGCAAGGTGAAATTAGTATATTTTGGATACCATAAGTCATGATCCAGAGTTCCCTTCAAGTATCTGAGTATCATTTTTACTACTACAACATGTGATTCTCTAGGATCTTCTTGAAATCTAACCACAAGACAAACGACATGTATGATATCTAGTCTAGTAGCAGTTAGGTATAGCAGTCTTCCAATAATTGGTTTGTACTTGCTTTGATCAACCTTAGGAGATTAATCATTTTTTCTCAACTTGCAACCAATAACCATAGGAGTACATACTAGTTTAGAATATTCCATTCCAAACGTCTTCAACATTTATTTGACATACTTTGATTATGAAATGAGAATGCCTTTATGTATTTGATTGATTTGTATCCCAAGGAAGAAATCCATTTCCCCAAACATAGACATCTCAAACTCATTTTGCATCTCTTATGTAAACTTCTTACACATAGCTTCATTTCCTCCAAAAAATATGGCATCAACATATATAACCAGAATCAAAATTTGATCATTTTCAACTTTAAAGTAGAGATTACTATCTACAGTACCTTTATTGAATCCTTGTTGTATCAAAATACCTGTCCAACTTTACATACCAATTTTTGGGAGCTTGCTTCAGTCCATATAATGCCTTCTTCAATCTACAAACCATATTCAATTTGTCTGATAACTGAAATCCTTTTGGTTGTTCATGTATACCTCTTCTTCCAACTCTCCATTCAAGAAAGAAGACTTCACATCCATTTGATAAAATTTGAAATCCTTATGTGTTGCAAAAGCCAAAAACATCTTGATAGCTTCCATTCTTGTCACTGGAGTAAATGTCTCCTCAAAATCTATTCCTTCAACTTTTGAGTAGCCCTTACACACAAGTCTTGCCTTGTTTCTTACCACTTCTCCATTCTCATTTAGTTTGTTTCTAAACACCCGTTTAGTTCCAATTATATTTTTGTTTGTAAGTCTTAGGACAAGTTCCCAAGTCTAATCCTTCTCAATATATAATATTTATTCTTTCATAGCCTTTATCCAATGTTCATCTTTACATGCCTTAATTACTATTTTAGGTTCAAATTCAGAAAGTAAACAAATATTTACCTCTTCTTTAGCAACTTTCCTTCTTATCAATATACCTTTTCTTTTGTCTCTAAAGATATGTTCTTCAGATTGATTCTTTTACACACACTTAGGGGTTCTAGGGGTCTTTTTCGGAGCTTCTTCCTCTTCAATCTATACTTCTTTATTCTTAGATTTTTCTTATTCTCTACAAGTAGGCTCATCTGATTCATATTCATCTATCACCATAGAATTGAAAAAATCTTTACCAAATTTGACACTTGCACTCTCAACAATCTTTCTCAATCTCTTATTGTAGCATTTGCAGGCTTTGCTTCTAGTAGAGTATCCAAGGAAGATACCTTCATCGGTCCTTGCATCAAACTTTCCTAATTTTTCTTCATCTCTTCTGATGTAACATTTTCTTCCAAACACCCTTAAGTACTTGACCATAGGAATCCTTCCATACCATAGCTCATAGGGAGTCTTTATGCTATTTTATTTTTCTTGAACTTTGTTAAGTATGTAAACAACAATATGAATTTATTCTTTCCAATAGACTTCTGGTAGGTTTCCTTCTTTCTTCATAGTCCTTGTAGCTTCTTGAATTATCCCACTTTTCCTTTCAACCACTCCATTTTTGTTAAGGATTTCTAGGGGTAGACAAGTTCCTTTTTTATGCCATGATTATCATAAAACATGTTAAATTCATTGGAGGTGAACTCTCCACCTCTGTTAGACCTCAAGCACTTGAATTTCATGTCCATTTAATTCTCAACCATAACTTTAAATTCTTTAAACTTATCTAGGCCTTCAATTTTTTTAAAAAGAAAAGTAACCCATCCCATTCTAGAATAATCATCAATAAATAGCATGAAATACTTATTGAATACATTTTACTCTTGTAGGACCACAAAGATCTATATGCACCAGCTCTAACAATCCAGTAGTAGATTTTTCTTTTCCTTTGAAACTTCTTGTTTTCTTTCCAATCTGACAATCCTTGCATATAGCATTGATAGGCTTTGTAATCTTTGGCAGATCTCTCACAATTTGAACTAAAATTATTCTTACTAGAGTATCAAAATTAATGTGACACATTCTTCTGTTCCATATCCAAATTTCATTAATCTAATTCATAAAGCAATTACCATCAACACACTTTTAACTAGATAGACTTTTCCATCTATCCTTCTTCCAACAACAATCACAGTTTTAAAACACTTTTTGATCTCACATCAATTATCCTGAAACATAAGATTGTATCCTTGATGGAAATATGCGCTCCTTGATGGCAAGGTGATGGAAAATGTATGGAGGATGATTCAAATGCAAGATGAGGGTGGATAGGTGATGAGTAAAACCAAATGGATATGAGCTCTTGAATGCAAATAAAATGCTTAATGGCTGCTTGAATGGCTTAGAATCATAAGTTGGCTCCTAAAATTCATGAAGTCTAGATCTCTTTAATGAAGGAAGAGGGGGGGGCGGTATTTATAATGGAAATTTAATTCTCTAGAGAATTCAATGGTTAGGATTGAGCCACCATGGCCAAGATGGATTGTTGTGGTGAGTTGAGGACTCACAAGCCCTCACATCTTGACATGTGGAGGGTGAGTTGTCCAAGGAGTAAGGTGAGATGTACAAGGTACAAATGATGTGGAGGAAGGACAAGTAATTTTCAAGTACCTTGGGGGATGAGAGGATTTCCTCAAAAAGGAACCTCTTGTCCCCAAGTGAGAATGAAAGTGACATATGAGGAATTTTAGTATTTCTAAAAAAATCCTCATGGAGAAGAGAGAATTGGTTGGAGAAATAAATATGAATATTTAATTCACATGATTGAAGGGGATAAGGTGGTTGGAATAATAAATATTAATTTTAAATTCATATGATAAGCACCTTGTGGATATGATAAGGCTCTTATGGAGGAGGCTGAAAAGTGCCTTGTGGATAAAACAAGGCCCTTATAATGGAAGGTTCGTGGCCTTCATATGACTTGATGTGACCTTTCAATTATCACGTGGGGAAGAGAAAATTCCTTGGAGGAATCAAAAGTGAATTTTAAATTCATGGGGAAGAGGGAGATTCTTGGAGGAATAAAGAGTGAATTTATATTCACATGGGGAAGAGAAAAAGGAATTAAAAATTCCTTGGGGAATGAGAGAGTTGACCAAAGGGGGATTGATTATACTGACTAATCACTGATTAGAAGACAATTATTATCTAATGAAGATTAAGATCCAACTTGCAAAATTTGGAGGATGTGACACATCCTAATCAACGATTAGTCATGTGTACATCCCTAATGATGGGATTAGGATGAAGGAAAAGGATGTGACATGTGAGAAATTAAATAAATGTCATATTTATTTAATTCATTTGATGAAAAGGAGAGTAAAGGGGGTAAGGTATTTAATTATTAACTAAATACCTTAGGGATTAAAGAGGGATTAATGGTATTAATTATATAATATCAATATTATCTAATTAACGTGAATAAGAGGATGTTTAGACGAAAAGGGATACATTTGGACAAATGTAAGTGTCCAAATTTGGAGGTCTACACTTTCTTCCAAGGAACCTTTCTCTGATACAAATTTTTGAATGCACAAGACAACTAAGAGGGGGGTGAATCATTTGTACCTTAAAACTTCAAAACCATCATACACATTCAAATCCACATTAATGCAATTAACCCTTAATCTGTTATGATGATTTAGCATGTAAGGAAAATAACAAAAACTAAAACAAATCAACACCATGCACAAGAGAACGCTAGATTTATGGGGAAAACAAAAGATGGGAAAAACCATGGTGAGGATTAGCTCACATTATAAGTAAATGTAGACATGGAAAATATACATGCACCTGATACTGATCCTACTAACATCATTTCTTCTTGAATCATACTCTCAGGTTATCAACACCTTTCATCCCTTAATTAAATAAATCATTATTTATTTAATTAGGTCTTTCTCCTCTACTGATTAAATTAATCAATTTATTTAATTAATTCTTAATACCTCTTTAATTAAATAATTTATCTTATTTGATTAAATCCCTAAAGTCTTCTTATTAAATTGAATAAATTAAACTTTATTTAATTTAATCTAACATTTCCCCTTTTAGTTAAATAAATAAAAATCATTTATTTAATTAAACCCTTCCTCTCAATTTGATTTAAATCAATTCATAAATTTAAGTCTAAATTGTCACATCTCCTAAATTCCTCTTTAAATTAATTAATCTGTGATTAATTTAATCTTAATCTATGTCACATCCTCTAGAGAATGCAACTTGCACAATAAATCAATTACTTTGATTTATTTAATTCTCTATTTTCCCTCACATGGCATCAAAAGGGAATATTCTCTCAATTTGAATTCAAAAATTCCAAGTGGACTTGTACATCCAACAAGGAATTCACTCCTCTTACATGTCATTGTGCATTGAGCCAAGTGACATTAACTCCATTTCTTTCATCCCCCCTAAACATGTCACTTCATCAAATTCAAAATTCTAACTTGCACATTGATCAAAATGTGCTCAACCTTCAACCATTCACATATTGAAAAGTGGCACTTGGCCATTGGATGTTGAATGATCCCACATTGCTCAATTTCACTGTCTCTTCCATTTTGGAAATCTATAAATGAGAGACTCTTCCTCTCATTCTATCATCCACAATTTGAGTAAAATTACTATACTCAAATCCATCTTCAAGCATATCCATTCTCATATGTTTTTATCAAGCTCTTAGCTAGGTTATGCAAAAATTCAACCAAGGTGAATCAATCTTCATCAAATCATCAAAGCTTACAAAGGAGTTGGGAAAGGGCTGATTTTGACACATCAATTGGAACCAACTCCCCCATGGGATCAAGAGTTTGCTTTGTTTAAATTAGGATTTCATTTATATTTCATGTTGTTCTTCAAATTTTCCTATTTTGAGCATTGTAAATGGATTTCATGGGGAATCCTTGTTTTACCTTGCATTTGATCTAACATTGTGCTTGTTTGCTATGTTTGTGTAGGTATGAAATTAGGGCTCATATTTTGGCGCTAGAAGGAGGGAAATCACACCATTCACCACTCAATCCTTTGCAATCAATGAGACTATTCCGCTCACCCCAACAATCAACACCATCCCCAACCCACCACCACCACTACTGCCAAAACACAACATGACCAATTCATTCTCCATCATGTTGCAAGCCACTCAACAATCTGCCTGCAAAAGGGCACTCCAAGCCCAACAAGCCAGACAAGTTGTGCAAGTGGCTCAAGCATCCCAACAAGCATAGGCTCAAGCTCAAGCCCAACACCAAGTTCGGCAGGCGCAAGCACAATTCCGAGCACTATTGCAAGCAATCCATGAACAAGTCCATCAAATCATAAAAGCTTACAAAGGATTTGGGAAATGGCTGATTTCGACATACCAATTGGCACCAACTCCCCCATGGGATCAAGAGTTTGCTTTGTTTAAACTAGGATTTCATTTATATTTCATGTTGTTTCTTCATATTTTCCTATTCTGAGCATTGTAAATGGATTTCATGGGGAATCCTTGTTTCTTGCTTGCATATGATCTAATAATATGATTGTTTGTTGTATTTGTGCAGGTATGAGATTGGGGTTCACATCTTGGCACTAGAAGGAGGGAAATCACACCATTCACCTCTCAAACCTTGGCAATCAATGAGACCATTCTGCTCACCCCAACAATCAACACCGTCCTCAACCCACCACCACCATCACCAAAACACAACATGACCAATTCATTCTCCATCATGTTGCAAGCCGCTCAACAATCTGCTTGCCAAAAGGCACTCCAAGCCCAACAAGCCACACAAGTTGCGCAATCGGCGCAAGCTCAAGCCCAACACCAAGCTTGGTAGGCGCAAGCACAATTTTGAGCAATATTGCAAGAAATCCATGAACAAGTCCATCAACAAGTAGCACAACAAGGAGCCCAACAAAAATCATTGTTGGCATAACAACAACACGACCAACAACAAGGATTGTTGGCTCAACAACAAACACAGGAATTACTCGCTCAAAAAAGCTTGCAATAGATTCCCACCAAAATTGTTGAGAACAATAATCAAGATCTATCCATCGATGAACAACTTGAAGATGTTTCCACCTCATCTGATGATCAAATCAACATACATCAAGAGCCATTTTTTAATCATGATCAAGACCCCTCCTACAAAGATCTATTTCAAGGAGTGTTGATGTTATTTGATCCTATTAACATAAACCACGATCCATCGACCAATGATCATATTGAAAATGTCTCTACATTGCCTTATAAGTTAAAGGACATATCTCAAAAATTCATTCCAAAGCATGATCAACATCTTCCATCAAGGTCTAGCAATGGTCCTTCCCAAGACATATTGGCATCCTTTGACCTCATGGTTATGGATAGTGAAGGAATCCTCAAAGAAAAACAATATATTGATCCACATCCCATTCCTAATAACAATGTATAAGAATCCCTTGTAGACAATCCATCCTTTGAAATCAACCCATGTCAAGAACTTGATCCAAAGCATGTTGAAAGCAATTCTGACATTAATGAAGATCAAGAATTTGTATCTCCGAGATACTACAATGATCTAATGGGCACTCTTCTATCTATACAAGATGTTGCAAATGATGATCATTTCCATTTATCACATATTCCTCCATCTACCCATGAGATGCTTTCTTTGGATGGACATGTAGCAGATCGTCATTCAAAACAAGAGTCTCATACTCTTGACGGCATTACCAAGGTACAAGAGTCTCCTACTCTTAACATTTGTACACATGATCAACGTATAGAAAATTCTAGAGACATACCAAAAGTGGATCATGAAGAAGACTTCTACAGAAATTGTGAATCAAAGACATCATATGGAGACATATCAGAAAGCTTCTACAAAAGTTGCAAATCAGAAACATCTTGTGGACACCTAGCAGAAATGGGTTACAAAGAAGGCTCCCACAAAAGTCGTGAGTTAGAAACATCTTATGTGGACAATGAATCATCAACACCTCTTGAAGAAGTATTAAAATCTGATATCTCACAAGATCAAGCTAAAGATATCAATCAGGAAGTCATCCCACATATGGAGGATCCAATCACTTATAAACTTGGATCACTTACCTTTCTTAGGGCAAGCTACCTCATCAATAAAGAAGCTATCACTTTTGAAGATCCACCATAGAGAAGAGAAGGATTAGCACCTCGTCCAAGGTAAATCATATCTTATTGCATATAAATTTTTTCAGCAGATGAATTATCAGGGTAAAGGATTAGGTCTGCATGAACAAGGTATCCTAGAACCAATGCAGATTATTGGTAATCCTAAGCATCAAGGCCTTGGTTATTTGACAATCAAGGGACCTCAACATATCAATAATATCTCCACAAAACTGGGGGCAACTTTGTCTCAAGCAAACATCAACATAGGGAGCATGAAGGATCCTTATGGTGAAAGCGATGCCAATACTACAACCAGTTATGTCATGAATCTTCATCCACCCATCACCCCATCCACGAATTGGGACCAATATCAAAAGAAATATTTGAATAAAAGCACGAAGAATGTTATCAAAGAAAAAGTAGCGAAGCATATCAGACAAATCAAATACATATGGATACCAAAAAATACAAAGAAATACTATCCCTATCAAACTCCATTAGTCAAAGAAACTATGGGGAAAAATAAAAAAGGGAAAAGTATCCATCGAAGATGTCCACAAAGGAAAAAGCAAGCTTCTCAAGTGACATACAAAGTGTATCAAGCAGTTGGTCCTAATTCCATGCACACTTCTATATCCACCCATAATTGCTCATCTTCCCAAGTTTGGAGAGTCAAAGGCTCCAAACTATCAACCAATCCATCTTTTATCCCTAAACACACTCCATCCCTACCTCCACGCATAATATACAATTCTCAAATTGACCATGTGTGGGCAATAACCCTTCATCATAAGGATTCAGAGGGCACTCTATCACGATGCGTGCATAAAGACATAGTTAACTCTGGTATCAACAAAGTAGAACAAATTTCTCAAAAGTTACATTCAAGTGCACGTATCTTGGAAAAACAACTTCTTCAAATAGGATATCAATGACATATTATGATAGAAGCATCTACATCAGCACCACCAGGTGATTCAACATGAGCTTAAAATCTCTTAGAAAATACAAAAAATAAAAAAATAAAAAAATCCAAAAAAATCAGAAAAAGGATTGAAAACAGTAAAGAAAAAAAAAATTGTGCTCTATTGAAAACCACTTCGGTGGTGCTTTGGATAGGTACCATGATGAAAAATTGGAAAATAGGCGTCATGTGTAGAATCGAGCATCTATGTGCACAATTTTAGGAGAAAGCATCTCATTGCATCCGAAATGAAGCCAACATTCCATCCATATAATCCGTTCATCCACGAACCATTTATCCAATCCATTTTTATCCATCTGCATCCATACTCCAATTTATCTTAATCTTGATGAAAATTTGGTGCACACTTTACACTTACTTATGGTAGACATCTTGACATGGGTTGTTTTCATTTATCCTATCCTACCCAACGTTATCTAAGCCTTGAAGCATTATCCAAATGAGCATTCCTCTATTCAAACACCTTATCTTGTCACAAGATAATCCTTGGCATCCTTTGCATGCTTACCGTATCTATCCACACACCTATCCAAGAATCCACCCATGGTCGTTCAAACATTGCTAGACACTGGGGGTAGATGTTTTCATCTTGTTTCGAGAATAAATATTGATATATATCCTCTAACTTATCTGGTAATCCAAACATTGGAAAACATGACATCAAATTGGTCAAGAATTTATGAGCAAAAAAGTCCAAATCACTAGCCCATGGCATATTTTGACAGGAAGACATTCCTTATCAAGCTTTATCTTTCATTGAACATCAATCCAAACAATCAATATCAGTTGCATCTAATGTATACTTCAACATCACATCAAATCATTCAAACAAATTTTGTTCCAAATCAAGCTTCATCTATCTTGATCAACCGAATCCAATCAATTATCACCTTGTTTGACTTAACACACTTAGTCAAACCACCCTCTTATGTACAAGTTTACTCTAGGATAACACAACTTCCTAGATTTTACAAGTGGATTATCATCTTATTTGACTTAACACACTTAGTCAAATTATCCAATCCATCATCAACTTGTTTGACTTAACACACTTAGTCAAACTACCCCCTCGTGTACAAATTTACTCTAGGATAACAAAACTTCCTAAAGTTTATGAATGCATTATCACTTTTGTTTGAATTAACACACTTAGTCAAACTATGAATCCATCAATACAATTGATCAACATTAAGCTTGGTTTTCAACAAAATCCCAAAACAAAGCACTGATATCATCACATATCCATATCCAAACTGTCAAAATCATGCGAAAATAAAAAAATCCAAAAACATTGGAAAAATCTCGAAAGAATCTTCAAAAAAGTGTCATCATTGAGTCTTGTCAGTCTTCCACCTTGTCCAAACTACATCGTCTCTGAGCTTGAACGTAGGCAAGGTTGATATTTGATCATCCCCCGAGAAATTTTAGGTCAGTCCTTTAGGCGTCCATCGCATTTGCAATCCGTTTTCCCATCTATTTCACATCTTAGGTTAGTCCTTAGGCGTCAGTCACACTAAAATGGCAATTTGTTTTCCCATCTTTCTCATCAGCAGTCAAGTCAATTGTCATCCGAACTAAGTCGTCTCTGAGTTGGAATGTAGGAAAGCCCATCCTTGATCGGCCCCCGAGACACAAAATACCAAAAATATTGAAAAATGTGAAAATACCAAAAACATTTGTAAAACATCTTCAAAAATACCAAAAATAGCCTCGAAATATTTGAAAACCCAAAATGGTGCATCCATTTCATCTTGCGTTCACCCGCAAATTTTATCACTCATAATAAAATCAATCGTCGCCTTCACCCTTTGGTGAGTCAGTCAGAAGCAAGTCTAGCAGGTTCAAAAGTGAACACCCTAACCGTCAGAGTCTCGAAAATCTAAGTCAGTAAGCAAGCAAGTTGGTCAATTCGGAGTATCAATAGCTAATCATCCAATCAGTCCCATCAAAACCCTGATCACAACATGTCCTAGGATGAAGCTTTCTTGTGATGGACATAAGCATCAGGTACCCCTCACAGTAGTTTATCCCTAGCTAGTGGTATGAAGAACATTAGCTTGTCTGTTTTCTTTTTCTTGGTCTTTGTTGACTTATCTTATTTTGTGCTCATTCGAAGGACCTCTTGATGATGCCTAAACAAAACAGGTTCAGAGAGAAAGGAATGGGGCAATGATCACTATCTTTTTTATCTGTTGTGCTTGTTGGATGTTCTTGCAAAATAACTTGGTGAATACTTGCTTTGTTAGGTCCATCCTAGCAAGGTTTCTATATGCTAAGTGTGAACAAGAATACTCCTATCTAATTGTCGAGTCAAATTCCATCACACTAGGTACAATGCCATCATGTTCCTTTATACCTTGATGCATCATACCTATGTGTGTTATCAAACATAAAGTAATTGGCCCTTTGAAAATCCCAACTCCTGGTAAGCAAATCATCATCCTCATTATAACGCAGGCTTGTGTGGATCCTCCTTCCATCCATCTTATTCTTCTTATTCTTATATCTTTACTAACATTTCCATCTAAAATTGGTGTGTTGTATCAAAATATACATGAGGCTACCCATGGCCGATGACTGACTATACATCATCAAAAGTTGTCTACATCAAAAAATTATCTTTTGTCCTCTGATCAATAGAACCACTCCTCTTGTATTTTATCGTGATCTCGATCGAAAAATTGTACATTTTCACTCGATCTCTCAAGGGGACAGTATACTAGCATAATCCTTCCACTAGGGAAACAGTGGTGCATTCGAAAAAATCAAGAAATTTTTAACTTTGATCACAACAGTTTATTCTTTGAATCAATGCAACAAGTACATTGCTTCAAAGAGGGGCAAAATGTAGACATAGAAAATATACATGCACCTGATTCTGATCCTATTAACATCATTTCTTCTTGAATCATACTCTCAGGTTATCAATACCTTTCATCCCTTAATTAAATAAATCATTATTTATTTAATTAGGTCTTTCTCCTCTACTGATTAAATTAATCAATTTATTTAATTAATTCTTAATACCTCTTTAATTAAATAATTTATCTTATTTGATTAAATCCCTAAAGTCTTCTTATTAAATTGAATAAATTAAACCTTATTTAATTTAATCTAACATTTCCCCTTTTAGTTAAATAAATAAAAATCATTTATTTAATTAAACCCTTCCTCTCAATTTGATTTAAATCAATTCATAAATTTAAGTCTAAACTGTCACATCTAAATTCCTCTTTAAATTAATTAATCTGTGATTAATTTAATCTTAATCTATGTCACATCCTCTAGAGAATGCAACTTGCACAATAAATCAATTACTTTGATTTATTTAATTCTCTATTTTCCCTCACATGGCATCAAAAGGGAATATTCTCTCAATTTGAATTCAAAAATTCCAAGTGGACTTGTACATCCAACAAGGAATTCACTCCTCTTACATGTCCTTGTGCATTGAGCCAAGTGACATTAACTCCATTTCTTTCATCCCCCCTAAACATGTCACGTCATCAAATTCAAAATTTCGACTTGCACATTGATCAAAATGTGCTCAACCTTCAACCATTCACATATTGACAAGTGGCACTTGGCCATTGGATGTTGAATGATCCCACATTGCTCACTTTCACTCTCTCTTCCATTTTGGAAATCTATAAGTGAGAGACTCTTCCTCTCATTCTATCATCCACAATTTGAGTAAAATTACTATACTCAAATCCATCTTCAAGCATATCCATTCTCATATGTTTTTATCAAGCTCTTAGCTAGGTTATGCAAAAATTCAACCAAGGTGGATCAATCTTCATCAAATCATCAAAGCTTACAAAGGATTTGGGAAAGGTTTGATTTCAACTCATCAATTGGCACCAACCCCCCTTTGGGATCAAGAGTTTGTTTTGTTTAAATTAGGATTTCATTTATATTTCATGTTGTTCTTCAAATTTTCCTATTTTGAGCATTGTAAATAGATTTCATGGGGAATCCTTGTTTTACCTTGCATTTGATCTAACATTGTGCTTGTTTGCTATGTTTGTGTAGGTATGAAATTAGGGTTCACAGTGTTGTTATTTCTCATATTGTGAGCTAATCCTCACTGTGGTTTTTTCTATCTTGGGTTTTCCATGTAAATCTGGTGTTCTCTTGTGTATGGTGTTGATTTGTTTCAGTTTATGCTATTTTCCATACATGTTAAATCATCATAACAGATTAAGGGTTAATTTTATTAATGTGGATCTAAATGTGTATTGATAGTTTTGAAGTTTTAAGGTACAACTGATTCACCCCCCATCTCCATTTTCTTGTGCATTCAACAATATTTACCTTTTGATGAGCCTTTGTAACATCAGTATCTCCTTGTAAGTGTATTGGTTGGGATTGATTCCCAAGTTGTTCTTTAGTGGCCCCTTGTTGGTTCCTTTGCAAGACTTATGCTACATAAGGTGTAGATGGGCCAACAAATTGGTTCACTCGAGTAGCTTTATGAGCGTTGACATAAAAACCTTGATCAGAGTCTAAGGTTTAATATTTTATTATATGTAGTCAACCTTGATGTGATACAATAAAAGGGAGAACTTAGATATGCAAGAAGTATAAACCAAATTATAATAAATTGTGTATTCATATATATACATCCATAAAATCATATATTAATATACTTTAATATCCTATCAATGTCTTATAATTTATTCGTCAATATATATATATCTTCCACACTTTCTTATTCTCATATATATTTAATCCATATGATTCCATAATCTTTCACACTATTATCTCTCACCTTTCCCTTTTTATATAGAATTTTAGTGCCTTTTCATAATGCCCTTCCATCATATCCTTTCATAATAACACTTATTTATCTTATTCCCATGAATTAACCCTTTTATCCATAATATTTTACAGTTTTATAGATAATTTAGGCATATTAGAGGTGTTTTAAGGATAATGTATATGTGGGTCTAGAAATGACCCAAATGACTTATGAGGTGCCTCACAATCCTGTATATCCTACCAATATTCTCCCCAGGCCTAAAAAATTATCTTGTCCTCAAGACAACTTAATGAAACAACTTGTATCATTCATGTTTTTCTTTCTTGTCATGGTTATTCCATAATAGAAAACCTCTTTATTTGCTCTACTTCTTCCTTAGTTGTGGCCACTTGGTGTGCTTAGTAGCACCCACCTTGGCATACTCTATCTCTACTCAAATGTTTTAACTTTTCTTTATTTCTATCACTTTTTACAGATGAATATTTATTCTTGTACAACCTCTTAAACATATATGTTATCTTTTTCCAATTGGATCCATCAATCCATCCACAATTCATTTGCATATATTTCATCATAGATTCCATCTTCCAATTTTTATTCCAACATATTTTTATGAATGATTTATTAGTCCAAAAATACTACAAGGATGAAGATTCCAACACATTTCTTTTCTATGTCCTTTCCTATAGAAACAAGAAAATTCTATTTCTTGAATAGATTTTTAGAACTTGTTGTACTTGTAACATCATCTTCTTTTCCATTTCTAGGTACTTCATTATTTAGCCTTGAAAATGGTTCAATAGGATCTTTATAAAATTTTCTTACATATCCCACTCTTCTTTTCATCTTAAAATCAACATCCTTCAGGAAACATCCTTTATCATTATCATCACAACTATCAAGACTTGTAGATTCAAAATCATCATTATCTCCAACATTACACTCTTTATTAAAATAATATTTAGCTTTATCACTTTTGTCAAATGATTCATCAAATGAATAACATAAATCATTTTTATCATATGAGACATTACATAATGTAGGCTTAGACCTTAGGCATTGATTTTCATTTTGACATGTTGTAAGCAATTAATGCAATTGATTATTTTATTCTTCCACTTTTAATACATCATCCTTTTCCAAACTTTTTCTCTCTTCTATCCTATTTAACTTTTCCCCCAAATATTTTATCTCCCTTTTAACCCTCTCATTAAGAAACAATAATTTTTCTTGTAGTTCTTCATTTTTTATTTCAAATTTGTGTAATTCTTGTTCAAGATTATAATTTTCACATAATAATTCATATTTATCCTTTGTTAACTCCTTTTTCTTTACTATCAGTTTTAAATTAAGAATTTTAACATTCATTAATTCTTCTTTCAAAATATCTTTTGCATACATTAAGTTCTCATTTTCATTTTTCTAATTCTTCATGTTTCTTTTTAATTTTTTCCAATTATTCTTTTAAAATATTCTTTCCACACATTAATTTTTCATTTTCTTTCTTTACTCTTTGTCCAATCTTTCCCATTGAAATAAATTTAGTTTTTTTATTAAAAAAATTCACTTCTCAAAAATTTAACACTAATTTCATTCTTTGGTATGATCTCCCTCCTTATGCAACAACAACCAAGGTCCCGACAATGGAACCAAATGTTGATAGAAAAACCTTGATTGAAGTCTAAGGTTTAATATTCGGTTATATGTAGTCAACCTTGATGTGATGCAATAAAAAGGGAGAAATTAGATATTCAAGAAGTATAAACCAAATTATAATAAATTATAAATTCAAATACACATTCATAACATCATATATTCATATACTTTAATATGTTATGCATATCTTATAATTTATTCATCATTCTTCATTCATATATGTATCTTATATATCTTCCATACTTTCTTATTCTCATATATATTTAATCCACATGATTCCACACTCTTTCACACTCTTATCTCTCACCTTTCCCTTCTTATAATATAGCCTCTTAATGCCTTTTCATAATTCGTTTCCATCATATATTTTCATATATTTACCCTTCTATTCATAGTATTTTACACTTATATTTTATGAAGGCATATTAGAGGCGTTTTAAGGTTGTTTAAGTAGTATTTATTAGATATGTGGGTCTAGAAATGACCCAAATGACTTATGAGGTGCATGTGCCTCATAGCCCATTATATACTGCCAACAATGAGACTCCTTATTTGTTGGTTGTCCCCATTTCAAGAACCCTCTTTTTGTTTCTTGTGTTAGTTGCTATAGAGGAATGGTCCTAGTTTACCCCACAAAACTTCTCTCCTTACCAATTTAGAATGCAATGTCACTTGGAAGAGGTTCTTTTTGTTGTATGGGCATTTAATTGGTTGCATTTAGCTACAAGCTAGATATGTTTTGTACCATTAAGGTTTGGTTAATCACCCCATTTGAACAAGTAGAATGGTTGTGGGGAAAATTACAAGGGAAACACCATTCATAATCTTGGGAAAGGTTATTTTAGAGAGGTAGTAGCTCTTGAGATGAGCTTTCCACATTTGGGTTGTATGCTTGAAAGGACCTGGGGTTAAGGGATTGCCTTGAGCATTGATTATTTGCATGGTAGGGCAACCTATTTGCTCGATTTGGTTGTCCTTGTTCTTGATTTAGGGGTTGGTAAGGTTTGTAATTTTGGAATTGATTCTTTTTTAGGTTCACCAATTCATTCCCAAATGTTTGAAGTAGCCCCTTTATCTCTTGCATCTCAAAGGATTGAGGTGGGATAACCTTTTTTTGAATAGGGATAGCTAGAATAGCTTGGGCTATGTATGACACTTGTATAGGAATAGTTGGCTACATTTTAGGAAAAATAGGATTTGGAGGTCTTGGGACAATCTTTCTATCTTGGATGACACTATTTTCAGCCCTTATAGTCATCTCATATGTTAGGATTCAGGCAGGTTGGAGCAATATATATTAACAATTATATGCAAATTAAATAACCCAAAAATAACAATGAAGAATAACACAAAAAAGAGATCAACACCAAAATTTAACATGGTTCACCCAATGTGGGCTACATCCACAAAACTCAACCACCCAATGATTTTTTTACCCAACGCAAAATAGATTACAATCTTGTGAATTACACACACTGCAACTTACATCCTAGCCACTTATAACAAGCTTTTTGGAAGCTTCCAGAATTAAGGTTTTATAAAGTCATTTTTTTCATTTGAAAAACCTTGACAAGGATACGTTATGATTATACAATATTTGCATGATCAGTCACCACATATCAATAATCTCCCACTTGGAGACTGATCAGGCTCCACACCAAATAATCTCCCACTTGGAGATTGATCCTGGACGACACCGCTACACTTGCAGCTCCCACTGGATTATAGGTCTCACTGATTTCTTATATTATCAATCATGAAGGCCAATGGAAAGTGATGATGAAATCAATTTCTCTCGTGTAACTGCCTTTGTGAAAATATCTGTAGGATTCTCTCTTGTGTGAATCTTCTCCAGCTTCAACTGCTCATCCTCCAAAATTGATCGGATGAAGTGGTATCTGCGTTGTATGTGCTTAGTTTTTTAATGCAAAGCTAAATTATTAGCAAGATGAATGAAACTCTAGCTATCAGTGTACAAAGGGCTATCTTCTTGTCATTGCCCCAATTCCTCCAGAAAACGTTTTAACCAAATCATCTCCTTGCTAGCTTTCTTAGCCGCAACAAAATCAACTTCAATGGTTGAAAGCACAAAAAGCTTTTGCAACCTTGAAATGCGACTAACTGCAGTACCTCCTATGGTAAAAACATACCCTATAGTACTCCTCCTGCTATCTATATCACCCACAAGATCAGAGTCAACATATCTTTTTAGAGAATTTGTTTTTCCTCCAAAACATAGTTTCTTTGAAGTAGTACCTCTCAAATATTGGAGAATCCATTTTATTGCATTTCAATGTTCCATTCTTGGATTGCTCATATACCTACTCACAACTCCCACTATATGTGCAATATCTGGCCTTGTGCTTACCATTGCATACATCAAGCTACCAACTGTTGATGCACATGGTATCTTAGACATTTTATCTTCCTCCTCTTGTGTCTTTGGACACATCTCCTTAGTCAACTTAAAATGACTAGGCAAAGGTGTACTAATTGCTTTTGTATTCTCCATGTTAAACCTTTTCAACACCTTCTCTACATACTCACTTTGAGACAAAAATAATTTTTTGTTTGTCCTATCCCATGTGATTCTCATACCAAGGATTTGTTTTGTTGCACCCAAATCCTTCATAGCAAATGAATTTTCTAATTTTTTCTTAAGTTCATTAATATTCTGCACGTTAGACTCGACAACAAGAATGTCATCAACATAAAGCAATAGGGTAATATAGTTGCCATTATCCAATTTCTTAAAAAAAACACAATAATCAGAATGACATCTTTTGTAACCTTGTTCAGCTATAAAACTATCAAATTTCAAATACCATTGTCAAGGTGCTTTCTTCAAGCCATACAAAATCTTCTTTAAATTGCACAAAAATTCCTCTTTACCCTTGACCTCATATCTTTGTGGTTGTTGCATGTATATTTCCTCTTCCAAATCCCCATGGAGAAATGTTTTTTTTCACATCTAGCTATTCAAGATGCAAGTCCTCCACAACCACAAGACTTAGAATAGTTCTAATAGAAGTAATATTTACAATCAGAGAAAATATTTCCTAAAAATCTATACCTTTTTTCTGTGCAAAACCTTTTACCATGAGTCTGGCCTTATATATTTTATTTCCTCCATCTTCTTCCTTCAACCTATAAACCCATTTATTTGGAAATGATCTTTTACTTGCAAGTAATTGGGCTAAGTCTCAAGTTTGATTCTGCAGCAAGAAATCCATTTCCTCTTTCATTCCTAGCTCCCATTTCTTTTTGGTATCTACTTCCATTGCTTCTTCATAACCTTTAGGTTCACCAAAATCAGTTAATAATATAGAATATAATGATGTAGAAAATATTTATGAAGTTCTAATTATCCTTGTAGAATGTCTAACACTTGCAGGAGTCTGTGGGATAACTTGTTGTTGTTGAGTATAAGGTACCACTGGCATTTTATTTTTTGGAATCTCATCTTGCACCACATATTTCTTTTTGGCCTATACATGCTTCTTTTTCTATAGTTGATCCTTATACATGACCTTCTAATTGAATATAACATCTCTACTCCTGATGATTTTATGATTTTCATAATCCCATAACCGATAACCAAATTCATCTACTCCATATCCAATGAAGGTACATTTTTTATACTTAGCCTCAAGCTTGGTTCTATTTTGTATATCAACATGGACAAAAGATTCACAACCAAAAGTTTTTAGAAATGAATAGTTTACCTTTTAACCCATCCATACCTCCTTTGGAATGCCACCATTTAAAGGATTTGAAGGTACCTTGTTTATTAAATAAACAACGGTATGTACATATGCCCAAAAGTGTAAGGATATTCCAACATGCAACCTCATGCTCCTTACATGCTCCACAATGGTCCTATTCATCCTCTCAGACACACCATTTTCTTGCGGGGTTCCAGGAACTCTTTTCTACCTACAAATTCCATTATATGAATAGTAATTTTCAAATTCTTTGCTGCAATACTCGCCTCCATTATTAGATCTCAGAGACTTCAAATTTTTTCCTGTCTCATTCTCAACCAAAGCTTTCCACTTTTTAAAAGCTTCAAACACTTATGATTTTTTTTTTAGGAAATACACCCATGTTTTCCTAGTTGCATCATTAATAAAAGTAACATAATAAAAAGAGCCACCAAGAGAATGAGCTGGTCCCCATACATATGAATGCACAAGCTCTAGTTCTTCACTCTTATTCTCTTTCCCAACTTTGAGAAATCAGACTCTTTTCTGTTTTCCATAAACACAATTTTCTTAGAACTCCGAGTCAATCTACTTTATACCTGGTAGAAATTTTTTGGAGTGAAGGATCTTTATCCCTTTGTCATGCATGTGCCCAAGTCTATGGTGCCACAATTTTATTTTTGTCCTTGGAGCAAGTGCTCTAACTATCTTAGTAACAACTTTCTATAGCAATTAAGGTAGAATAAGTATTACCTGTACACAAATACAATGTGCCTACCTTTTCACCTTTAGCTACTACTAATGCACCTTTAGTGACCTTCTAGAATTTGTTTGTAAAGGTAACTATGTAACCTTCACTACCCAGTTGTCCTACATAGATTAAATTTCTTCTCAAATTTGGAACATGCCTTACCTCCTCTAGCAACCATTCATTTCCATTCTACAACTTGATTTTTATCTTTCGTTTTCCAAGAATCTAACATGGTTCATCATCACGCAAATACACCTGTCCAAAATCATCTTGAACATAATGTACAAAATATTTCCTATCGCGTGTGGCATGAAGTCAAGCCCCTGAATCTATTACCTAGGAATTATTAACATTATCTAAACACAAAATTAAAGTATCATATAATTTATTACTTGCAACATTAGCTTCCTTACTATCATGATGTTGTTCATCTACTTTTTTTCCCTTTTGAGACAAAAAATCCTTCTTCAGGTGTCTTGGCTTTCCACAAGGCCAGCAATCCAGTCTTCCTCTGGATTTAGATTTGCCTTTCTTCAACTTCCCTTGTGACTTCCCAAGATTTTTTGGGCTTTTTCCTCTCTCCTCTGTTCTTCCCTTGTTCTCTATAGTCAAAGCATTACCCGATGATGAAGTCTCACCTATGATTTTACACCATATTTCCTTGCTAAGGATAGCACCAACAACATCATCAAATTTCAATGTATTTGAACCAAAGACAAAGTTACTTAAAACCATTACCAAGCTATTCCAAATTTCTGGTAAAGAACATAAAACCAAGAGAGCCCTCACCTCTTCATCAAAATTCACCTTTACAGAAGTTAACTAACTGGTAATCATATTAAACTCATTTAAATGATCTATCATAGATTCACTTTCAATCATTTTTAGATTAAACAAACGGTTCATGAGAAATACCTTATTTGAGGCTAAGGGTTTTTCATACAATTTAGCCAAATGTTCCATTAGATCATCTGTTGTCTTTGCTTCTATTATATTGAATGCCATAGATGGTGCTAGGCACAACCGAATGGTTCCCAATTCCTTTTTGTCTAGAATCTCCCATTCTTCATCAGACATAGTAGCCTCTTTCTTTTTTTTCCTTGCAATGGCCGCCATAGACCCTTTTGATACAAATAATCTTCCATCCGCATCTTCCATAATTTATAATTTTGGTCGTTGAACTTATCAACCTTGAATTTTCCTTCTTCCATTGCTCCCACTCAAATATAGAGGTTTCCTACCAATCAACTGAAATACACATGGCTTTGATACCAGTTGTTAGGATTCAGGCATAATGGAGCAATAAACATTAACAATTATATGCAGATTAAAAAACCCAGAAATAACAATGAAGAATAACACAAAAAAGAGATCAACACATGAATTTAACGTGGTTCACCCAATGTGGGCTACATCCATATAAAATAAGCCACCTAATGATTTTATTATCTAGCATAAAATAGATTACAATCTCGCAAATTACACACATCACAACTTACATCCCAACCGCTTATAACAAGATTTTTGGAAGCTTCCAGGATTAGGGTTTTACAAAGTTGGCTTTTTTCATTTGAAAAACCTTGATGAGGATACGTTATGAGTGTAAAATGTTTGCATAATCAGTCACCATATATCAACATCATATGCATCAAGGAATGTGTTTGCACCCATAGATTAAATCATTGCCAAAATTTCATTGTTAAAAGCCCTCAAAAAATCTAGAAAAGCATGTTGGGCTGAAGGTCTTACCAACAATGGGATTCTATCCCAGGTCCTTTGGAAACAAAGGTTGAAGTCTATCATGTTCTCATGAGGAGCCCTCTTGATAGTGGTAAACTACTCTACCAAAGATGATCTCCCAATTGATCCAAAGTGTTTATTGAATTCTTACTCAACCCTATGAACCATTGCAATGCCATGAATTTGATAGATGCTACTAGTAATTGCAACATTATCCTCAATGATTTGGTGGAATAGAAAAGGTGTAGTCACATATTTTATATGTTCATCGGGTGTAGCATGATCTTCACCAATGTGAATTGGAACACTTTTCAAGGATGCCATGGGAATTTTATCATGTTGTTGAAGATTAAGTGGGTTTCCTTGATTAAAAGGGATAGCACCATGATTCCTAGGTGCATCCATAGGAACTAAAGGTGACTAATTTATTGGAGTGTGAGAAGAAACCCTGTCTAAGGGTGTTGTATAGTGGAATCTTCTTATGAAAGTTGGGATCCTTTGCAATATTCTCCCTTTCCTCTTAGGTGGAGAAAGTTACAAATATTTGAAAGTAATTAAACTTCCTTGAGTTTGCACTCTTCTCATATGATTTTTATGCACCATTTTCTTCAAAAATGGATATTAGAGTCACCAAATATGTTAAAAAATACTTCAAAAATCTTGTAAACTATTGGTAAACGTACCAAAAGTAGCAAGTATAGGTATATTTTATTTATTTATTATAGTTCAAATGGTCCCATTGAGCATGCTAGAAACTATTGTCACTAAATGTATGGACCCTTGTTGAGTGTAGAAATTAGCTACCTTGTGAAACAAGGGAACTTTTCCATGTTTTTGGGTCACCTATGGTGGAAAATAACCTCTAGAGAGGGTTGGTTCCCCTTCATTTTATCACATAAACTAAACTATCTATTATTTTTGTGAAGAAAAATAGTGAAGGAAGATATAAAGATGGACTTGGAGTGACTAAGAAGGTGATGCACCTAACTAGAATGACTTGCACTACTATTTTGAGACACACTATTTTAGTCATTTAGCTAGTGTTTACACAACCCAAGTGTTTAACATGCTCATGCATAACTATTTCATAAGAAAGTTGAAATGTTTGCAAAATTTAGAAGGAAAACTAGGTGCTTTTCATAAATAAAGAGTTTCAACTTTAGTAACATAACTTATGACCTACATGAGACATACACTTTTTACCTAAAGGTGTTGGAATTAGACAATACATTGGAGGATTTAAACATAACATAGAAATATACATCAATCATTCATTTCTACATAATGAAACAACAGTTAAGAAGGAAAAATTGTTGAATTTTATTAATAGAAAAGTGTTATTACAACAAAACAAGTATAAAATCTATATCCTTTGCTTGAAAATGTGTTACATAATATATCTTTTCTATTTATTGACTAAAAAATATGAGTTACAATGCTATGTTTTTTGCTTTCAAAGCTAAAAAACAAGAAATAACTAACTAAAAAAAGTAGCCTATGAGTCCTATATCTCATCCAAAGCATACCAGAGCATATAGGGACTAAATTTGACTAAGTTGCAAGGTTTGAAAATAGGCTAACCTACTTTGCACGCCCAAGAAGTTTCCTATTTGACTTGGTCTCTTCAAGCTCCTTTAAATGTGCTCCAACTAGTGATGAGGCTCCTAGATCCTTGGAAGGTGTTTTAACTAACCCTAGATGCTCTCAAACTGCCCTTAGAAAGCTCAAACTTCTCATTAATTCCCCTATATGCTTTTATGATGTCTTTACAATCCATAAAGACCACCAAACTACCTAACCTCCTTCATGAATGTCTAAACTGCCCCTTGAAAATCTCTACTTGTTGTCCTTGTCGTCTTTTTGTATGAGGTTTTAGGAGTTTTAGTTGTGAAAGACAAAAAATCCTTTATTAAATAGGCTCAAAATTATCTATAACTACATTCTTATGGGTTAAAATTTTTACTCAACTCAATTCATAACCATGTAGACTCTTTATTAGCTCCCCAACTGGTGATAAGTGCCATCAAACTAACTATTTAACCCCCTAATTCACCTTTTCCATCTTTTCCTACAACATTATTAATTTCTTCATTGACCTTAGGTGGTACTTTACTTCCACCTGGAATGTATGGTATGGAAAAAATACTATGTCTACATACTTCCTGAGTAATAAAACTATCAAAATTCTTAGAGAGATAACTTCACAGTTGTTCGCAATGGCTTGTGATAATGGATGCTCTAAAAGCTTCAAACTACCTTCCTTCACCCTTTGGCAAGTCTCTTATTTCTGTATTTTTTGAGGTCCCTAAGATTTTCTCATAAGGATTGTCATTTTCAATCATTTATAGGGCTATCCTTCCTTCATTTTTGGTGACTATCATTCTATAGTCTCTATGGTATTATGAATTATCATGTCACTGTTATATTCTAGACTGTAATTTCTTCTTTGCAAGAAATCCACTCAGCTATTATACCATTGTGACCAATGACATAGTATAGGTTAAATACACCTGACCATACGAATTCAAGGCATATTTAACCCACTAAGCATCAATCCCAATAAGATCATCTACTACAAATAAGGACAAAGAATCCATTAAACTAACATTCTAAATCGTGAAATCTTGAGAAACCTCTAATCTAAGATATTGAAACTTATCCTATTGGGGGAGTGGTGTCACATTGATGTGGAATGGCGACTCTTTCCCAATCCCTTGGATAATGAACTTGTTTCAATCAATTTTATTAAAGAAAAAACTGATGAAACCATTGATAAATGTGTATGAAAACATGATTTAAAGCTAAATGAACATTATTTATGCTAAGATGATCGATATAGGTGTATGCAAATCTACTCTAAATGTATGTAAGATTCAAAAGATTAAAATATTAATTAACAAATAAGCTAAATGTATGCACCTATGTTATCATGGAAGCTAAGCTAATATGCAAGTAAATAAAGCTAAAATGATGTTAAATGTGAGTGCAAGTGCAAATGATTTTAACAACATAAGTTTGTTGTTAAAAGATGGATCCATTTGTTTCCAAATAGTGACCTATTTATAGGAGAGAAAATGAGAAATGGAGGGTTGAGATAAAAAAATCTAATCAATGGTCAATGATGAAAGAAACTGGAGGCATGGATCATGGATTCTCATCAATAGATGAGAATGAAAGATGATATTTTAATCAAGGGTTAATATTCCTTCAAACAAACATGCTTTTGACTTGTACAAGAGGTCACACATTAACTTGCACAAGAAGTTTTGAGTTAACTTGCATATGAAGCTAAGTAAGAATATTCCCCTTTTCAAATGAGGAGAGAGAATATTCTTTGAAATATTCTCATGGGTGAGGAAAATAGATATTTAGTTAATTAAAACCAAATTTTAATGTGTAAAAGGAGAAAATATTCCTTATGGAGGAATGTGCAAAGGAGGAATATTCCCTTGCAAGTGGGGGGATTAGATCTATTAGTAATTTGATAATTAAATAAAGTTTCAATTATACAAATTAGGGGAATTAGGATATTCATTAAATAATTTATTTATTTAATGGAAAGAGAAAGTGATGTGATAATTAAGTTTAGGGTTATTTAATTAAATAAGAGGACTTTATGGATTAAATTAAATAATTTGATTTATTCAATTTAATATGAAATGTTAGCATGAAAGGGGATGAATTAATCTAATTAGGTAAATTAGATTAATAGATGAAAATGATGCAATTAATTAAATAAGTAGGCTAATTTAATCAATTAAGCGAAAAGAGGATGGGTTTTAGGATGAAATGATGTTAGTTAGCCAATGTGATCCATTGAGACATTTTTAAGTGTCTACAACCATATCATCAACCCTTGGACTGTCCTTGATTTGCCTTGTTTATAACTTAAAGGTGATTGTGATCTTTTAAAACCTCTCTTGACAATCTTCTCCAATGATGAATGCCCTTTTTTGATAAATTCACCTTGAATTTAGGTCTTGAAAGACTCCTTTGGTCATGTTTGCATGATTATTTTCTACCTCTGTTTGATCTAGCTTGTAAATGTTTACATTCTTGTGAACCTATCCAACATGTATGAAGATCTCCATGAAGAGTTATCCTGGCCTTATATGGATTGTCACATCAACTACTTTAGCATCTAATATGGATTGCCCTTGCATTCTCATGAATGCTGAGTACAACATGGTCTATTGTGAGGACTATAGTCCACCTTGCTTCATAACACTATCCCTTTCTTTATCTGCTATTGATTTTCCTCTGGTCTACTTAAAACCTTTCAAGACTGCTATTTTTTGTAAAAAATGATTTAGCAATGACTTTAGCAAGACACTACAAACATTTATAAGATCCAAATACTCAATGTATTTGGTATTCTTTTGACTTGTAGTCTTTCCTTGTATTTGGTATCCCTTATACCTTATATAAACTTAGAAAAACCTTTGTATCTATTTTAAGAAAAAGGTTCAACACAACATATTAGAGCCTACACATTCCCATTCAATCCCATTTTGAGTTTTACTGTTATGACTTGATGCTAGCAGGTACTTTGGAAACACTACTATAGCCTCCTCATTAACTCTCCACTATTCAATCTTCATAGAAATTTCCTCTATCTATTTGGGACTTCTTTGTGCTTTGCATTAGATCTCTTTTCACTTTTATCCTTGTCAGCATTAATTACTAATGTTCTTTGTAACCTCTCTCTTTTATATTTTTCATAGACCCAACATTGCTCTTACTTAAGTCATGAAAAATAAAAATCCCTACATGTCATAAGCATAAAACTATGACCATCTTACTAATATATAGATAGTTACCATCCTTTTTAACCTTCATGACCTTGTCATCTACACTTGGACCTATCACAAAATATCATCAATATATAAAGAACATAAGATATCATTTATCACCTGCACCAATAGACCTATAGACAAAACAATAATGAATTATTTTTCACATTTTTACAGATATCTCATTTCGTTCATCTTGAATAGAGAGGCTTTTGGGAAATGGTTTATAACATTATTTATGGTATTTTATGCCTTTTATTCACCATTTGGTATTTAAGAATAAAGTACCAAAAAAAGACAATTCACCATCATTATTTCTTGTCACAAAAATCCCCCTGCATAGGATTTCCACGATAAGCAGTAACTTATTTATTAGTCTTTAAACAATCTTATTCAACTCCGTTGCCTTTTACTTGCTTGTTGGCCTAGATGAATAATTCAAAACATATTATAAATCCCCTATCAACTATATATCTCTTTTAAAAGCAATAATAAACCTTTAAAATAGCTTTCACAAGGTATTTAAATTGCTTCTTCACTATACAATACCAATGAAAACTATAGTAGATGCACTTCTCCATAAATAATAATAGAAAGTCACCACCAAAAATGTATCCTTCATGAAAAATATGGGCATCCTTTATAACAATGAAGATAGTGCAATGGTTTCAATATGACAGACCTTCCCCCTTCATTGGACTGATGTGCATGCTTTTGCATGGAAGAAACATGCCTCCCATTGTATTTTCATTTGACTTTCCTCATATTTTTCAAAAGCTTCAAAATTTCCTATTATTTCCCTCATCAAAGAGAAATATCTAAAGTTCCATCACCCCAAAATATAGACAAGGTTGGATTATTGTGATTTATCATTCAGAGACTATTATCATACCAACATCTTTCCTCTTGAAATTTATCTTGTTGTCTTCATCACAATCATAAAGCTATGACTATCCATTTTTTTAGGTTTCATGGTCACTATCATATTCTCTTACATGTCTATTAATTTCCTCCCTTTCAAAGCCTTGTTCTTGTATCTCTATATTGGATATGGCATGTGACAATTATGTATTTTAGGAGCTCATTGTATCGAGATATTGAGGAATACCCCATTAAACCTAATAGAGTTGCTCTTCTTTCACTGGTAGATTATTTGGACATTCAAATAATGAAGAATTTAACATAGATGTAGAATTTTCTTCCAACATCCATGGCTTGGGTATATTCCTTCCAATCCTTTCCCAACAAGTCAAGATAGGTAAACATAGTATTTTTATCTTCAAATGTATGAAATTCACAAAATTTGTTAACAAAATTTCATCTGCATTTGAGACCATGTAGACACTTTGATGTCACCACATATTCTTGCAAAACTACCTCTTATCTATATTTTTCCTTCATTTCATCTGAATTCAACCTTGTATTTAAGAGATTCTACTATCAACTATTGACATATTGGTTCCTCATCTCAAATTCTTTAGTGAGAGTACTTAGCATTTCAAGTTTCATCAATGGGAAGCGGATGTGGGCAGTCATCTTGGATTGTCATGAATTTTATTATTGTAAAACCTAGTATGTTGTGTATCCAATACTCAACATTGATAATATGAAAACTAAAGCTACTAACATCTCTTGACACTGATATAGGGTTTTTAAACATAAAAAAATGACTTACCATTGGCTTTAATCCTAACAATGACCATATTTTTTGGCAAAAATATTTTTACAAGGGATTTTAAATGTTCATCTCAACCTGTAACCTAGACCAAATACTACATCATCTCTTGATTCTGCTATATAATTTCATTGCATTGACATCATCATATTATATGTGGAGATCATAACACTTGGTTGAAACTGAGGTAAAGATTTTATGGAGAGTAGTAACAAACATATTGATGAAGCCATGTTGAAAAAATTCCTTGAAAAGCTCCCAACACTTGGGTAATGATCTATCTCAGACTCCTGGAGTTTCTCCTCTCTTTGACATGAATCTACCCTATAATCTCTGTTCTTTTCCTTGGACTCCAACATAATCATGATCAATCCTTAAATGGTATGAGATAAAACCCTAAAGGAACTCCTTTTTATGTGAGTTAAAGATTAACTCCTTCAAAAAGAACCATAAAAATTTACCTTTTTCCTTCCTTACATTTTGGCGCCCAAGAATTATTTATATTTGAGTTTAGCCCTTTTAATAAAGTTAAGACTATTATGACTAAAATAGGCTAACAATTACAATATTTATCTTTCATTGAAAACAAAGAAAAATTATTGAGAAAATATTTCTATCCTAGTCAAGAATGATTTACCACCCTACTTATAAAGGTTTTAGAAGTCTTAATGAGATATTAAGACAATATAAGTTAGTGGTTTGATTTAAGTGTTTGGTGGCTAAGAACTTCTGTGGTGACCCATGTGAGAAGTAGGGATAATTGATTGTTGATTATGTTCAAAGGTGTATTTCTTTCAGTTATTGGCATTAGTGCTAAAAAGTAGCATGAAGAAAATGACACTTTTTTCATAGTGTCATTGATAAGCACAAGTTTCTTGTTGTAATTTAGATTTGGTATTTATTGTAGGACAAGAAGTGGAGAGTTATTTTGAGACCCACTCAAGAAAGAATCAATTTTGAACTGCTACCTAAAGAGGATTTTTGACTTTGATAAGCCAACCATTTGAATCTATTGAAGGTAATTTTAGGGGGGAGGCTTGGGTTCATACTAGTTTTTATTGCATGCATTGATTCTAGTAGAGTTTAAGGATAAGTTGTCTAAGATAATTGTGAATGATAAAATCAAGGCTTGGCAAATTGAGCTCTTGGTTAACGTTAAAGAGGAGGAAGATAATGGGGTGGATATATGCTTTCACATGATCTAAGGGACATGGAAAGTAGAAAAATATGTTAACCCATGAATATTCAGATTGAAGCTTCAATGCTATAGTTCTAAGAGGAAGCACATGAGCTAAGGGTGGATGATCAAATTCTAGAGGAATTTATTAGGATGTTAAAATGGAAATGCACCATACGATGCTAATATTTCACAATTATGACACTATGGATTAGTTGAGTGAGTTCATGATGCCTTTACTATAGAATTAATTTTTTACTAAGGTTTTGATGATGAAGATTTGATGTAGTCATGGTAGGAGGGTTCTCAAAGAAAATTGTCCAACCATGCAGCCAGAACAATGTAGCGAAAATAACACCTAATAATGTAGAAATTGGAGGAAATCACACATGCAAACATTCTAACTATATCAAAATTTGATTACATACATTCTGCCACATCCGAGCATACAAATTAGGCTCACAGGCCTACTTACAACGTGCTCAAAATACAACTGCTCATACATGCAAGAAAAAATCCTACAGATCAATCCTTACAATATTCTTAATCTACTTCCTCATGATTCCTTGCTCTTATAAATATCTAATACAAATTATATATCACATCCGCAGGTCAAGAAACATCCGCGTCGACCAAAGATCATTACAATCTCCAAGGAAGGAAATGTAATGTGTGCAAGAACAAGTCAGCCTCAAATCTGAAATACTTCCATGGTAGATGTGCATGATGAAGTGTGGACCTACTTTCAAGGTCGGTGACACCCCATAGAAAAAATCTAAACATACCATGAGGATCTGCGAGCAAAATGCAAGATTTGTGATTGATCCAACTAGCCATTAGGGTTTGAAATTATTTTGGGGCCAGAACCAAAAATTGCCACCTAATCCGAAAGTGATAACTTGTCGGAAAAAGATCCAAATGAGCTGAAAAATTGGAATAAGGAAACTGAGCACTTCTACAATGTGACCCAAGTATGTGAGATCTGGTGAGAAAATATGAAGAAACACCGGATCTTCCAACTTGAATAGGAACAAGAACAAAACTAAAAGGAAATATTTTTGGTTGATGCAAGATTGCCCAAAACCAAGGATGCTCTTGCATCAGAAACCCTAGGTGATAAAAGATGTTCCATGAGAGGAACTCATGAACATCTAACAAGGTTCGAGATAGAGATCCCATGCTCATTTTTGATCCAAATATCTTCTTTATTTGTACCTTTCTTCTCTCTATTTTGATTCTTCAAATTGTTCTTCCCTTCACCTTCTTCTTCTTGTTTCACATCTACATATGGTAGTAAAGGAAAATTACCACTAATCACTTTCTTTTTCCTCTCTGATCTATTCCTTTTGTAGGATTCCATCTTCTCTACAACCACAGTCTTCTACTACACAATATTATTCTTACATTCCACTGGTACCATCTTGCTTTCAGACTTAACCATGAAATCCTTGTCATCCTCTAACACAACATCGACAATGCATCTCTTTGTCAGACTCAAATTTCTCACTTCCTCCTTATTTTTCAAAGAAGCCAAGGTAAAATTTTGTCCATCCTTCTCTATAATAATCAAAATTCTTTTGAAATCATACATAGCTCCCTTGTCAAACTGCCAAGGCCTACCCAACAAAACATGGCATGCACTCATAGAAAAAATATCACACAAAACTTCATCCTCGAAGGTCCAATGTTAAATTTCACCCAAAATTGCTCTTTTACTTCCACAATATGATCATCTTGTAACCAACTTATCCTATAAGGACAAGGATGTGGAATCCTTTCCAAACCAAGTTTCTCTACCATCTCCTCAAATACCAAGTTATTAGTACTTCCACTATCCACAATAACCTTACAACATTTACCTCTTGATTTGCACATAGTTCGAAAAAGACTCTTCCTTTGTGAAGTCCCCATCTCTTCCCTATTCTGCCTCATCAAGACTTTCCTAAGAATCAAGGATTCTCCCTTCTTAGGCTCTATCTTATCTACCCGCTCTTCTCACATCATGCAATTCTTTTTACCAGTCCCTTTACTTGATCCCTCAGGACACTCAAAAGATCAATGTCCAAATTCTCCACACGTAAAACATTTTCCAAGGAATTCTCTGCTACCATTTCCTTTCCTTTGCACCTTCTGATATGATTCTCTATTCCACTTAGGTCTTAATTCTTCTTCACTTGTCAAATTCTCCCTACTGCCACTTATCTGCTTCTCTTTACCTCTAGGGTTACTTTGTTGTCTTTACTTCACTTTATCCTCTGCCTTAAGAGAATATTAGAAGTTATCCTCAACTATGGAAATCCTCAACGTACTCATCTCATCCTGAATATTAAGTCTAAGGAAATTTACATACCTAGCCACCTTCTCCCTAGTCATCGCTCTATGACCAGATCTAATTGTCATCTTGTAAAGTTATTCTATGTACTATTTCACACTAATGTATTTCTACTTCAGGTTCTACACCTTCTTGAACAATTCCATCTCATAGTCTACTAGAATGAACTTAGCCTTCAATCTTACAACCATCAGCCTCCATTGGGTGATCTTTGCTTCACCATTTTCTACTCTACCTTTCTGCAACTCTTTCCACCACAAGGAAGCATGCCCTCTCAACTTACTTTGTGCCAACCTAACCCTCAAGGGGTCTCTAATATATTCAAGCTCAAAGTATTTTTCCAACTCTCCTATCCAGTCTATCAAGTATTTTGTATTCAATGTACCAGAGAAGTTAGAAACCTCCACCCTATGACTCTTACTTGCTTGTGCTACTGCTCTCAACAATCTCTCTTCTCCCTCATCTATCTATTCTTCAACTTCTTCCACCTCAAGCTCTTTTGCAACCTCTTCATACTCATATTTTAGTTCAGGGTTTCTCCTCAGAACACCCAAGAGATTTTGGATCTCATTCTTAAAGTCCTCCATCATTTGCTCCATTCTTCTAGGGTTCATACTTCTTAGAAAAATATCTTCCTCTGCTCAAGTACAACTACCTTAGCTCAGTGATCTGACTATAAGGTTCCAATTGCCTCTCCCTCGATGATCTATTGAACACACTTACAACCTACCTCAGATCGGTGCTCGGTTCACCCTAGGAATTCCACAAGGATCCACAACCCACTTAGGATTCGCAACCAGCTCTGATACCAATTGATGCAGTCATGGCAGGAGGGTTCTTAAAGAAAACTATCCAACCATGCAACTAGAACAATGCAACAAAAATAACACCTAATAATGTAGAAACTAGAGGTAATCACACATGCCAGAATTATTATTATCTCAAAATTGGATTACATACATTTTTCCACATATGAGAATACAGATTCGACACACAGGCCTGCTTACAATGTGCTTAAAATATAGTGCTCATACATGCGACCAAAAATCCTACAGATCAATCCTTACAATCTTCTTAAGCTACTTCCTCATGATTCATTTCTCTTCTAAAGATCTAATACAAGTTATATATCACATCCATGGGTCAAGAAACATCCACGTCAGCCAAAGATCATTACAATCTTCAAGGAAACGTAACGTGTGCAAGAATAAGTCAGCCTCAAATCTGAAATACTTCCACGGTAGATGTGCATGATGGAGTGTGGAACTATTTGCAAGGTCGACGAAACCCCATAGAACTGTTAGTGTAATTAATATTTAATTACACTTGCATAAATTTACTTAGGTTTTGCTTAGGTAATAATTAGTTTACTTAATTAATAAGTAAGCTTTATTTAGTTGAGCTATTTTTAGGTCAACATTGGGGTTGCATACTTTGCTTTTATAAAGAAAATTATCTCATTGTAATCTTTGAATTCTTGAATATATCATTTTGCACATTCACATGCAAAGCTCTGATTTTTTATGTTTTCTCTTCTGTGGAAGGTGTTTAGGTTTGCATGTTTGATCTAGGGTTTCTAACATGGTATCAGAGCCTTGACATGCAACCCCTTCTCAAATTTTGGAGAAAACCATTGCAGATTTCGTTCGGGGTTCCTCGAGGATTTCATGCCTTGAGTTCATCTATGTGGCATTTTGGATCAGATCGGGCCTCACCATCAGATTCAGAGTGCTGGGAAAAGTCAGGTTTGGCTTTCATTTTGTAGATTTTGGTCATTGTTTGCCAGATCTGTGAGGGTTTCATGTTTGTTGATTTTTTGGAAGCTCTGGGGGAAGACTATTTTTTGGAGCATTTTGAGCATGAACAGAGGTCACCATTGCGTTTGTAGCGGCCAAAAACCATAAGGATGCCTATCGTTTGGTCGATTTATGATAAGTTGGTCCAGAAGGAAAAAATTTTTTGCCAGGGAAGCCGTACGGCCTCCTTGACATGCTTCTCGAAGCACGAATTTTTTTTTATTTTTAAAACGTGCTTTTTTGGATTCTGTGCTAGCGCCTTCACTGCAAACGGCTCCCGCCACCCGGTAGCCACCGCCATTGGTTTCCTCCACCAGTCTGCCACTCGGCAAGTCAGCCCTCGTGGGCCTTCCAACAGAGCCGACAGTCCTATTGAGAATCGGGGGCTATGCCCCAGCCCCCTGGCACTGGCCTTAGCACCTTTGCAGGTCACATGGGTGACCAGGGGCTCCGCCCCAACCCCCTGCTTGCCAGCCCTTGGTCATGCACAGGACTAGGGGCCGAATTTTTTTTAGCCCCCTGGGCTGCCTGTAGGCCATATTGGCCATTCTAGAGCACCTTTGACAAAATTAGGCGTAAGTTTTGCGTACGGTGTCCATTTTTCACAAACGAGATACCATTGGAAAGCTAATTCTGGCATCGATCTAGTGGTATTGGTAGTTTTTTATGATTTTTCTCCAGATTTATTTTGCTGGTCTTTGAACTCAGAATTTCTATTTTTCACTCTGAAGGGCATACCTTTTGACTCGGTGATCCTTTTTTCGCCATTCTCGCAGCATTGGAAAGCTGGTTCCATCCTCTACATAGATCTGAGGTCTTTTTCTATTTTTTGTTTATGCATGTTAGGCATTCTCTCCTTTTGCAGTCATTGGGGATTGTAATAAATGAACTGATATAAAGTCCCATTAGGGGGGTTTCTTGCATAATAATCTTCATCATGTTTTGATGGAAACTTGCATGGGTTGTAATATGGTTTCTTAGTTTCTTTTGGCCACATTTTTTCTTAGCTTGACACATACCAGATTCATTTTGGTTCACACTTTAGATTGAGAGCCTATGGTTAGTGATCCACATCGGATCCATCTCAGTTTGAGGGCCACTAAATTTGTGGTTATTGTTCCCGAGTCTGTATGGTACTTTTTCCCATGGAAGAGTTTTAGTCTCAGTTTTGACATCGGCATCGAGATTCATGGCTTCTAGATTCTGTCATCATCATATCATCTACTGTTGCTCTATGGATTCCAGGGTTGTTCCAGTTTGGTTTTTTTGAGTGTTCCATGGCATCGGGTCTGCTGTCACATTATTATGATTTCGATATGGTTTCTTGTAGATAGAAGTATCTTTCCTTGCTTGCCAGATTGCTGTTCCAGTGTTACTCCACAACATTCTTCCAGTGCTTCTTTGCAACAATCATCTCATTGTAGGGGGGGTTGTCCCACTGGGTTTTCCTTCTCTACCTCATTATTGCATTTGTACATGGGTACCTGATCAGGCCTTGTTGCCGGGACCCAATCATGATTTCTTGCATTCATCTTAGTTTTAGGTGCATGCTTATTTAGTCTCCCTAAGTTGCACTTATGGGGGGGTGTTAGTGTAATTAATATTTAATTACACTTGCATAACTTTACTTAGGTTTTGCTTAGGTAATAATTAGTTTACTTAATTAATAAGTAAGCTTTATTTAGTTGAGCTATTTTTAGGTCAACATTAGGGTTGCATACTTTTCTTTTATAAAACAAATCATCTCATTTTAATCTTTGAATTCCTGAATATATCATTTTGCACATTCGCGTGCAACGCTCTGCTTTTTTATGTTTTCTTTTCTATGGAAGGTGTTTAGGTTTTGCATGTTTGATCTAGGGTTTCTAACAAGAATAAATCTAAATACACCATGAGGATCTACGAGCAACGGGCGAGATCCATGATCGATACAACTAGCCGTTAGGGTTTGAAATTATTCTGGGGCCAAAACCAAAAACTATCACTTAATTCAAAAGTGATAACTTGTCGGAAAAAGATCCAAATGAGCTAAAAACTTGAAATAAGGTAGCTGAGCACGTCCACAATGTGATCCTAGGTATGCGAGATCTAGTGAGCAAATATGAAGAAACACCAGATCTTCCAACTTGAATAGGAACATGAACAAAATAAGAACAAAACTAAGGAAATATTTTTGGTTGATGCAAGATTGCCCAGAACCAAGGATGCTCCTGCATCAAGATTTATAGATGTAGCAAGGTGCATGAGACAATGCTAGTAGTTGGATATTTTACATCACTATCGAAGGTGGTACCTATGTCTAGAAATGGGGTTTATAGATATATTTATAAACATTGGAAAATGGTTCCTCTAGGTAGTTGTGCTAAGGATTCTTACTAGATGTAATGTTTGTTGTTTTATTTTGTAGTCATGTGTCTTATAGTGTACATGTATATTTTGTATGTTGTTTCTTTTGGATTTTCACTAGTTAAATTATTTTCTATTAACTAGTGGATTTTTTTTCTAGATATGTTATTGGTGACATTTGTATCAATCTTGTTAAGTAGGTTTTTTGTTATTCTCTATGGTGGTTTTGATATTAATTTGTTATATGGATTTATATAATAACTAGGTTGGATCTCCTTATAGATATCCCCAAATATAATAAAACATACCAAAGCATCCATATTATCTAAAATAAATGAAAACAACATGATATATATATATATATATATATATATATATAATTCTTCATGGGTAAAATCTATAAAATATTTGGCAAATAAATATTTTTCTATCCTATACTTAACTAAAACTAATCACATAAAATAAGGAACACATTTTATAGAAATTCTTTAAAAACCTTATTTACAAACAAAATATTATTTACTTTAATAAGTGATAACTAAAATCTAAATATAATTTAAATTGATAATTTACATTAAAAAATAAATGTCTCTTTATTATTTATAACCACGCCATAAAATCATTATTAATAATCTTGAAAAACCCTATTTACAAACAAAATGTTATTTCATTTAATAAATCATAACTCAAATCCAAATACAATTTAAATCAACCACTACCGACAAAAATACAATGTGTATCTTGATTATTTATAGTTTTTATAAAATTATATCATTTTATTTATGATGTGATTTTGTATGCTCTTATTAATTAAAAAACCAAGAAATAAAGAATCATATACATTAAAATGGGGTCCTAAACATTTACATTATAAGAATTTGATCTTATTAAATCAATCTCTTTTGTAGAGGTCTTAAATTCATATTTTTTAATGTGCTTTCTCTCCAATCAAATCAAAATTCTATAATTGGAAGCACTCATACTTAACAAGTATCATTTTATTGGTGATTTTTGGTAATAAAAATGGAAAGCATTAGGAGATTCATTATATGAGTGTGTTATGTCTACATCATATCCATCCTCTATTTTTTTCTAGAAAGTCTTATCATGTTACATAATATAGCAATCCAAAATATTTTCATAGTTTGGTATGGGCAACTATCTCTTGGTGTGGTGTATGGTGTGGATGGTTATCCAAAGAGTCATCAAGTTTGTTTCATGTGTCTCATACAAAGTTAAACTTGTTTCTTATTAAGGACAAGGCTTCTACATAATATAGCATCCAAAATATTTATATAGTTTGGTATGGGAAACTATCTCTTGGTGTGGTGTATGGTGTGGGTGGTTATTCAAAGAGTCATCAAATTTTTTGCATGTGTCTCATACAAAGTTAAAATTATTTCTTATTAAGGACAAGGCTTCTACATAATATAGAAATCTTAAATATCTATATATTTTGGTATGGGAAACTATCTCTTGGTATGGTGTATGGTGTGGGTGGTTATTCAAAGAGACATCAAGTTTTTTGTATGTGCCACATAAAAGTTAAACTTATTTCTTATTAAGGACAAGGCTGTGAAGAGGAGATCACCATTTCAAATTTTCCTTATTTTATATAATTTCATGTCATTTGAAATGGTAGATTGCATGAATACAAGTAACTATTGATTAAAATCACCCCTTCAATATCACCCTTGAAAAGGCTAAGGAGTTTTGTAGTTGAAGGGGAATCATCATAGAAATAAAAGTTATATATATGGTAATTATCCAAGTGTAAAAATCTATTATAGGTATGTGTGTATGTGTTTATTTGACTTATATGATAAAGATTCCTAAATATTAATATATAATATACATATACATAACATATATATATATATATATCCTAAATATGCATACATGATATATCATTAATTATATTGCATGCAAGTAAACATGTAATACATGTACATTATGTATGCATTTTATGTGTAAATGTTTATGAATGATGTTATATATGTGTGTGTGTGTTAATGTATGTTATATGTATATATATATTTATATGTTATATATGTAAGATATTATATGTATGTTTTATGTATGTATGCTATGTGTGTGTGATATACATAAATATATATATATATAGATTATACACATACACAATATATAATATATTATTATATATACATGTATATTATATGTATATGATGTTATATATACATATTTATACATAACTATATACATGTGCATATGTATATACCTATATACATGTATATACATGCACATGTATATGTACATATATATAAATATGTATATATATACACATATATATACATACACATATATGTATGTATGTATAAATATAAATATATCTACATATAAATGTATGTATATAAACATATATTGTTAGAACACATAGATATATTGAGAGGGGGGTGAATCAATATATCCCTCAATTTAATCCAATTCAAATTTATCAATCCAAATTTTTTATTTCCTTAACCAAATAACATATTCAAAGCAAAAAAATGCATCCACAACACCAGATTTACATGAAAAACCCTACAAGGGAAAAGTAGATTTTTAAAAGTTTTATGGAATTTTATAACTCCCTATACAATACAACACTTACAACAAAAGGTTTACAATCTCATCACACAACTAAAATACTTCAACACTTATGTTACCTCCAACTCACTACCTTCAACAATTAACTTCTTCTTTCAGCTCGCTACCTCTAATAATCAGCTCAAACTTATTTATTTGGCTCAATACCTCCAACACTTTATGTATACTCTTCTACTTTCATCTCAATACCTACAACATACATCAAACACTTCTTTGCAAATTCACACTTATTCCTCTACCTTCAGCTCACTACTTTTAGAATTCACATTGAACACACAAAAAATCACTTGTTTATCTTGATCACACACTTGATCTTTCATTTATACCTTCCACAAGTATTAAAAAGTTTCTCCTTGTCAGTTACACTGAAATGTATAAACATGAAACGTGCAATGGCCAAAATGAGTCGACCATACATCATCCGCAAGAAAGGGAAATTCAATGTGGTCCAAGAAAAGATATAAGTAGGACCTATTTTAACTTTTCATGTATCCCCATGTTGGTGCACACCACAAAAACTTGGAACAAACAACTTAATGTACTAGGTCGACCCAACAAACACTTAACCCACACAATATTAACTCTAGAAAATAAGTGGTACAAAATATATCTAGATAGCATCACATGGATTACATCACAAGAATCAATTTATATTCAAAAATATTCCCATGTCATTCTTTCACATTTTCATGCAACACTATGCAAGTGCAAGCAAACAAACACATAACTAGTATCTCTTGCAAACCCATACAACACACTCTTTAGATAAATCATTGAAAACCTAGCATGCAGTACAATTTAGAAATTGAAACTTGAAGGGAGACAATATATAGGCATGTTAAACTAATCCTCCAAGCTATAAGATGTCAACCCAAAATTCAGAGAAATGTGTAGCATTTCCTTGAACTTTCCATGACTGCAACAACACAATCTTCACTCTGCTAACTCATGAAACTTTTATAGTGACTTCTAAGTTTTGGAAACAGGAACACACATGCTTCAAAATTGAATCTATCTATCAAACCACATGACCATATCTTAAAGTGTGAAGCATTCTTTGGAGCTTTTTAGAGATTTTTTTTGATCCATTGAATGTAATAAATTCTTCTATACATTTTACATCAACAGATAGTGAATACAACATTCACAACATTCACAACAAGAAATATAGAAAAATTGTTATAACAACTCATGACATCCAACATCATACACAAATATTATGATCAAAATCTTGATTAAAACATATACAACCATCCACACACTTTGCTAACAACACCATCATGAATCTTCATTCTATTAACATCAATGACAAAACCAACATTAATGAAAAAATATACAATAATCTCCCCCTTTGGCATTGATGGCAACACTAACTTGAACACTATCCTAATATGCAATATATCTCCCTTACTCTATCTCACCCCCTTTTGACATCAAGGAAAAAGGGCTAATGGTCTTTAATGGAACTTGTAGTAATATACAAGCTTCCCCTATCTACACAAACCTTAGAATTATTCTACCTGCTCCTTGTGAGAGGTAGCCTTCTTCAATCGAGGGATATATATGTGTCTTGAATTTCCCCTTGGATAGATTCAAAAACTATGCATCTAGTTAGAAGGAGGGGAAAAAAATCCTAGCTTTTGTTTCAGATACTCAAATGTATTGTTTGAAAGTGACTTTGTAAAGATGTCTACAACACGTTCCTTTGTGGGCACATATTCTGATCTTACTTCTTGATCCACAAATTTCTCTCTTAAGAAGTGATACCTGATAGATATATGCTTGGTTCTAGCATGCATCATTGGATTATTTGAAATGCTGATGGTACATGTATTGTCATACAAAATTGGAATAGTCTCATCATACGTTACCTTGATTTACTTCAAGCTTTTCTTCATCCATAGCACTTGGGTGCAACAAGATGTTGCAACAATATACTCTACTTTTGTTGTTGATAAGGACACTGAGTCTTGCTTCTTACTAAACCAAGAGACCAATCTGTCTCCCAAAAATAAATCTCCACCACTGGCACTTTTTATGTCATTGATACTACCACCTCAATCAACATTAGTATATACATTGAAAGAAAATTCATTACCCTTTTGATACCACAATCCATAGTCTGGAGTGCTCTTCAAATATATGAAAATCCATTTGATAGCCTTTACATGAGTTTCTTTTGGATCAGCTTGAAATATTGCAACCAAGAAAACAACTTGCATAATATCAAGCCTTAAATTATTTAGGTACAATAGGCCCCCTATCATAGACCTATATAGAGTCTGATCAGCCTTAGGTGAAAAATCATCCTTACTCAAATTGAAACCAGTCACCATTGGAGTACTTATTGGTTTATATTCTTATATACCAATCTTCTTTACCATTTTCTTAACATACTTTGCTTGAGAGATAAAGATATCATTATCTAATTATGCAATTTGAAGTCCAAGGAAGAAATGTAACTCACCTAACATAGACATTTCAAATTCTTTCTGCATCTCTTTAACAAACCTCTTACACATTTCATCATTTCCACCAAAGATTATATAATCAACATACCCAACAACAATTATAATCTTTTCATCTTCTATTTTGATGTAAAAATTATTGTTTGTGGTACCTTTCTTGAAACCTTGCTGAAATAGGTACTTGTCCAACCTTGCACGCCAATCCTAGGGGCTTGTTTGAGACCATATAATGCATTTTTAAGTCTACATATCATTTTTGGATATGTTGATAGCTGAAATCCATCAGGATATTCTATGTAAACTTCTTTTGATTCACCATTTAGGAAGACAAATTTTCCATCCATTTGATAAAATTTAAAGTTATTGTGGACATCAAATACAAGAAACAAACTGACAGCATCCATTCTTTGCAGCAAAGAATTTTTTTCCTAAAATTCAATTCCTTTCACTTGTGAATATCCTTTGGATACCAGCCTTGCTTTATTTCTCACAACCTCTCCATCTTCATTCATTTTGTTCCTAAATACCCATATTTTTAGGCCTTGGAACCAATTCCCAAGTCTGATTCTTCTTAATCTTATTTAGCTCTTCTTCTATTGCTTGTATCCATCCTTCATATTTTCTTGCATCAACAAATATTTTTGGTTCTATTCTTGATAGCAAAGAAAATTTCACCTATTCATTTGTTTTTGCAAATATTATTCTTGACTACACTCCTTCATTCTTGTCTCCAAAGACCTAATCTTCTAAATTATTTTCTTAACACAATTGATAAGAGTCTTGGGGATTTTCTCTCGTGCTTCTTCTTTTTCTACAATTTTTTCTTCCTCTTCATTTGTGTAGGTAGATTCATCAGACCAACAATTTTCTTGCTCATGTGTGTTTTTATGTGACTTTTCATCCACTTTGACATTTTCACTTTCAACAACCTTCCTCAATATTCTATTGTAGAATTTGTAGGATTTTCTCCTTGTTGAGTACCCAAGAAAGATTACTTCATCTGATCTCGAATCAAAATTTCCTAGACCTTCTTCATCTCTTTTTATAAAGCATTTTCTTCCAAAATATTTAAAATATTTAACAGTTATCAGTCCCCATATCATAGCTCATAGGGATTTTTGGTGCTATCCACCCTTAGCTAACCTCTAGTAAGGATATAGACAACAATATGGACTAGTTATTTCCAATACATATTAGGAAATTTAACTTCATTTAGCATTATTCTTATCATCACTTGAATAGTTCTATTCTTTCTTTCCACTACATTTTGTTGAGGAGTTCTAGCAGTAGAATAATGTCTCTTTATCCCATTCTCTTCATTGAATTCTTCAAACTCACTTGATGTAAACTCAACACCTCTATCAAATCTTAAACATTTGATTCCATCATTCATTTCATTCTCAACCATTGAATTGAAAATATTAAATCTACTAAAATATTTTGATTTTTCATTAAGAATGTAACACATGTCATCCTATAGAAATCATCAATGAGTAACATGAAATACCTTTCACCTTTCACCTTGAAGACTCTTTATTCTGGTAGGTTCACAAAAATAGGAATGAATCAAATCCAAATTTCTTGTGGGAGAATACTCCTTAGTCTTGAACCTTATCCTTGTCTACTTCCCAATCTGGCATCCTCTACACATGGTACTTGCAAGCTTGGCAATCTTTGGCACGTCTCATTGCTTGCATGGAGTTAATATTCAAAAGGTTATAAAATTTGGCATGCCTCATCCTCCTGTGCCACAACCAAAACTCATTTTCCTATCCCAAAAGACATCTTCTACCATTTACACCCTTAAGGTTGTATAATTTTCTTCGATCCTTGAACCTTTTGACACCAATCTTCCAGAACTTTATTTTTTTGATTTCACGTCCTTGCTCGTTAAATACGAGATTGTGTCCTTTGTTGCACATTTGAATAACACCGAGAAGGTTATGCTTGAGACCTTCAACATAGAGAACATCATAGTCTTGGATTTTCCATCAATACTTACAATACCCTTTCCACATATCTTTGCTAATGAATTTTCCCCAAACTTTACTGATTCGTCATTCCATTTAACTAACTTGATGCATTTTCTTTTGTCACCAATTGTGTGACTTGAATAGCCTCTATCTATCACCTAGATATTTTTTGTCATTGAGCATGAATGTTTCTTAGAAAACCATTGAATTTTCATTGCTTGTTTCCTTAACTTGCTTAGCACCATTTTCTTTTTGAATTTCTGATTTTGAAAAATCACTTTTGCAATATTTTTTATATTCCCAACATTGTTATAAATCTGACATGTCACATTGAAATCCACCAGAGAAGAAAGAGAATTTCTACTTACAAAATTCCTTCTATTCATTTTAGATTTGTACTCTATAGCCTTATGTCCATACTTATTGCAAATAAAACAAAAACTAAAAAATACATGATTGAACCTATTTGTGGAGAGTCTTCTTGCATGATGAGATTTTTCTTTAGGTATGATATCAACTTCCTAACTTTTGAGCATATATTTATCCAGTTCCTTTTTGATTAAAAGGATCTCATTCTCAATCTTTTTACATTCACTTATTTTGTCTTCAATCGGGGCCTTTTGCCTTTTGTTCTCCTTCTTTGCACATTCTAGATCTTCAAGAGCAGAGGCAAGTTCACCTTCAAAATCAAGTTCACCTTCTTCTTCATACATAGTTTTCTTGGAATTCTAGAGATTACAATGGCCATAAATATAGATCCATCTCCATGATCATCTCAAGTGCAATGATCTCCTTCATCTGAGGAGTAGTATTTTTCTTTGGAGAGGAGATTCCTCTTGAAATTGTTTCTCTTGAAACCCTTGCTACTACTTTCACTTTCTCCAAAGGGAAATTTAGAAGAATAATGACCAATTATACCACAATTAAAACATTTGAATAGTAATTTACCTTTGTATTTGTCTGATCCTTTCTTCAGATTCCATAAAAAAATATTCTTCTTCCTCAGAATCACTATGTAAACCAGATGCTTCTTCTTTGAATATAGCTTCTCTTTTGTGTTTATTTTGAACTTCATTCATCATATCATAGGCTATGAGGGATCCAAACATCTCTTCCATGATAATATTTTCCATATACTTGGCTTCTTCAATTGTAAAAACTTTTGAGTCAAACCGATGAGGGAGAGTTCATAAAATTTTCTTCATCATCACATAGTCAGTTATGTCTTCCCCAAGACCTTTGATTCCATTCATAGCTTCATCTATCTAGAGCATATAGTTGACCATGTTATCTTATTCTTTCATCTTCAAGTTCTCAAACAATGTCCAATAATATTGCAACTTAATTTTATTCACACTATCATTCACTTCGTAGAGATTCTTGAGCTTATCCCATATCTCCTTGGTGGTCTTGCATTGTACTAGCTTGAAAAATTAGAATTGTATAACCCACTTATAATAGAATTATTTTATTTAGAATTTTTCTCATGATCCCTCTCTACATTAAGATCAGTGATAGGATGTGAAGGTTAAGTATAATCATCCTTAGGATCTCTCCAAACATCATAACCTAGTAATAAGATATAGGCATCCATCCTCACACTCTAGAAGGTATAGTTGTTTCCATAAAACTATGACACCTTAGAAGAGGAATCCTTCTAAGCCATGTGTTATAAGCCAAGATCTACCTTCAACTATTAGGCTACACAAAGGAACTTAGCTATGATACCAAATGTTAGAACACATAGATATACAAAGAGGGGGAGTGAATCAGTATACCCCTCAATTAGTCCAATTAAAACTTATCAATCAAAACTTGTTACTACCTTAACTAAATAACTCATTCAAGAAAAAAAACACATCCACAACACCGGATTTATGTTTAAAACCCTACAAGGGAAAGACCATGGTGAGAAAGCTTCTTGGAGCTACTATCTGAATCTAACCTCATAAATAAAATAGATTTTTACAAGTTTTATTGAAGTTTACAACTCCTTGTACAATACAACACTTACAATAGAGGTTTACAATCTCATCACACAACTTAAATGATTCAACACTTATGTTACCTCTGGCTCACTACCTTTGGCAATTCACTTATGCTTTGAGCACACTACCTCTAAAAATCACTTATGCACTTTTTCCTTTGGCTCACTACCTCCAACATTCACTTATACACTTTTGTTAGCTCATTTCCTTCAGCAATTTACATATACTCTTTTGCTTTCAACTCACTGCCTACAACATACATCAAACACTTCTCTGCAAATTCATACTCGTTCTTCTACCTTAATCTCACTTCTTTTGGCATTCACATTGAACACACAACACATCACCTTTTCATCTTGATCACCCACTTGATCTTTCATTTATAACTTTTACAAGTATTAAAAAGTTTCTCCTTGTCAGCCACATTGAAATGTATAAACATGAAACGTGCAATGGCCAAAATGAGTTGACTCCAAAAAAATTGTGGGAAAGGGAAATTCAATATGGTCCAATCTAGGAGATAAGAACCTATTTTAACTTTGCATGTATCCCCATGCTAGTGCATGCCACAAAAACTTGGCACAAACAACTTTCAATTTTAATTTTATGTTTCCAGTTACATTCAATTTTCAAGACATGAAAAATATTCCAAATGATTGAGTTTAATCTATGTAAATATCTTTTGTAATCTTTTACAATATGCAATGAATGGATTTAATGATGCATAGAATCTATTAGTTAGAGTGAATTGAGTTAAGGTGGGAACAATTACTTGAGTAGGCCACTCAAGGTATTTTTCTTCACTTCATCTTTTAGTTATTTATTTTATTCAATAGATATTAGTTTATCATTGTTCAAGAATCATATGCAAGTTAATTGGAATTTCATTTTTTGCTTATTATGAATGAATACTTGTGAATATGTATGTAATGGTTATTAGTAGCACTCTAGAGGATAGTTCAGATGAGTCATTATTTTTTATTAATTTTTTAGTTGATATACCGTTATTTTATTAGTAATAGTTCAGTTACAGTCTTTACTATAGGTACACATAGCAACTAGTTCTGGTTTATGCTTTTACTATTTTGCATTTCTTTGAATTTCCAACAAGTAGAATAACTTAATTAGGGTAGTTTAGGTAGTTTTAAGTCCATGAAGGCATAAATAATGCTACATCATAATAAGATTACAAGCCTTGGGTTGATAATTTAATGTGGTCTTAAGCAATGCAAAGTGGGTTGTTCAACTAGTTAACCCTCTAAATTGAGTAGATTATACCAACTTTACAATACATTATCTTAGAATCTATATTTTTTGTGTCGTTGTCGAGGATGGTGCTATCTTCATAGACTAGTTTTTATAGTTTTCATTGTTAATTTCTCTTTTCAAGCATTAGGAAAAATTTAGTGGTGAATCTTCGCCAATTGGTGAATATTTGAAATCGGGACCTCCAAAAATGGCGAATAATACAAGTTAGAAAGGATGGTGAATTGCTATGTTTTTACAAAAAAATAATTTTGTCTCGATTAATTTTCCAATGCATTATTTTTAAATGATGCATCATTGGAACTGATTCGCCAGTAGTTTATACTGTAATTATAGATATTAATTATATTCGCCATTAATTTTATATTCCTACAATTAATTTTTGGGAAATATCGCCACTAATAATAATTTAGCTTTTTTTTTTAGGGATATTTTAGCCTTGAATAGGTTTTTTATTTATTGTCATTGATTAGCTTTTTAATCGAATGGTTTCAAGTCAATTCCATGACTTTATATGCACGTGCCTTTTAAAAAGGTTGTTGAGGCTTGAAATTTGATCTCCACCGTTCACTGTTGCCAATAGTTCATGAAATACGTCATCATCGTTGTATCGGTGAGACATCCCTAAGTGTCCCACCAATGATGTTCACTCACGCCGATAAGGCTTCCATACTCCACCTAGGGCCCACCAAGGCACAAGTACACCACTTGTGTAATTCCAAAGAATCATGAAGGGAATCTACAATATTTGTGCCAAGCTCCCAGAAAGACATCTGATCAAAGCTCTGTTTGATCTCCACCATTCACTGTTGCCAATAGTTCATGAAATACATCATCATCGGTGTATCGGCGAGACATCCCTAAGTGTCCCACCGATGATGTTCACTCATGCCGATAGGGCTTCCATACTCCACCTAGGGTCCACCAAGGCACGGGTACACCACTTGTGTAATTCTAGAGAATCATGAATGGAATCTACAATATTCACGCCAAGCTCTCGGAAAGACATCTGATCAAAGCTCTATTTGATTTCCACCATTCATTGTTGCCAATCATTCATGACATACGTCATCATCATTGTATCGGTGGGAAATCTCTAAGTGTCCCACCAATGATGTTCACTCACGCCGATATTCTCTCACATAATTAACTTGGAGCCGTCTAATTTAAAAGCTAATTGATGGTAAAATTTTAAAGTTTCATTTAGTCTTACTTTTCAAGTGAGATTTTTTAAAAACACTTCATCTGTGTGTGTTCCAATGCATTTTCAATAGTGAATTTATGCTTGGTGGCGAGGGGGCATTGCCCCTTCGACCCCCATAAGGGGGCTCTGCCCCCTTGACCCCGCCGGTGGCTGCCGCCCTCGGGCCCCTACTTCAATATTAAAAAATAAATAAAAAAATGGGGGAACTACACCGACCAACTATGTAAATTTTTAAAGGAGAGATTCGCCATTATAATTAATCATTTTAGTGATTATTCACTAGGATTCACCATTGTGATTAATTTTTTACCAATTATTTATTAAGATTCGCTAGGATTTTACAATTTTTTTAATAATGTGCATAAGATTCACCAAGATTTTACACCTTCACTAATGGGGGGGATTTCTTAAAGTTATCCTTGATACCACCTTTTTCAACACCAGAGATATACAAACATTGTGTAGGACCACTGAATCTAAATCCATATTTCATGTATATGGAGGTAGAGAGATTTCTTGGGTAGGTTCCTTCCCTCCACATGCCAAGAAGCTATTGCATAAATTGGTGACTATAGTACTCAGAGTGAAGGTACCACTACAGAAGAAATTTCCTTCTCACCAACCTCTAGCACACATACAAAATGAACATACCACACCATGGGTGATGTAGAAGATGATGATGATGCCCGACCAACATTTGGGTTCCCCGGTACTAACCAACAAAAGGATAAAGTGCTGAAGAACATTCCTCCTTCGACCTTGCCAATTTTATATGGGTTAATGATTGAGGACCTAGATACATTCCTCTTTGAATTTGAAATCCTATGCAAAAATTATGACTATACCTTTGATGCACATAGGCTAAATCTTTTCCCTACCACGCTGAAGGATGCAACTTTGAGATGGTTCATGGGATTAGGTAAGGATGTTGTTCATGATTGGGACACCATGAAGACACTATTTTTTGAGAAGTATCAAGACTACTGTAGAGGATCTGATAAGAGGAAAGATGATATTTTCAGAATGACACAAAAGGATGATGAACTCTTAGAATATTATGCGGAGATATTTCAGTTTACTCTTAAGAAAAATCCCCAAAATAAGTTGTCAAAAGAGTCCCTCAAGTTGGTATTTTTGAGGGGCGTTAATGATGACTACATGGATTCCTTGAACCTCATTGAATGAGGGGATATTTCATAGTTACCATTTGAAGATATTTGTAAGGCCTATAGGAATTACTCGAGGACCTTTACTAAATTCCCAAGAGGAGATAAGACATCTACAATTGGTAAATCATCTATAGGGGTTTCAAAAATAGAGTTGAGCAACCTGTTATCCAATATGAAAGAAGATATAATTATCCATTTATCCACTTAGTTGGATACACTCCACATTAAGAAAAATCAAGAGGAAGCTAAGGCTATGCTTATTGAATATTGTCCAAGCTGTAGATAGAGAAAGGAAAACCGTAAATGAAAAAGAGTGGCCAATATCCAGCAGGATAAAGTTAAGAAGCTTGATTTTTAGCCAATTCAAGGAGATGATGGACAACTCTTTTATATAGCAGAAAGGAGGCCATGGAAGTAGATAAAAGGTATGCCACAAGACCCCCTTAGATTTAATTCATCCTTTCCTATTGGGAATCAAAACTTTTTCTCTTGGAACTCTTAGCCCTAGCAAGTAAACCAAAACTAGTGGAAAAACCCTCAATAGTGGCCCTAAACTCAACCAAATTGGAACCAGTAGCGTAATCCTTGGCCACAAAAGATTTTTTAAGGTTCCAATTATAATCCACAATGGGGAACCCAACAAAATCAATGGAAGCCTTAGTGGTAGAAAGGCCAACAATGGTAGCAACAAAATATGAACTACTAGCAACCTATGCTCCCTCCTTCACAACAACAACAAGCTCTAATTCCTCTACCAAATCCTGTATCCTATCCACCCAAGCAACAAAAAATACCTTACCAACTTGCATCTAACCCTAGCACTAAGCCTACTCAACAGGCTTATACTAACGAAGATATGCAATAGCCCATGTATGGGGTAGAGGTGACTGATGTCCACCTCAGATCAAGGAAACAACTTGTTGGACCTTAATCCCCCCAAAATTACAAAAATGGAGGATGAGGAACCTATAGTTGAGGCTTCTGATAAGCCACCTTTGAAACTAGGGCCAAATCAGGTACACCAAACTACCTCAAATCCCAAACCACCTTTTGATGAATGCCTAGCTCTACAAACACATCAGACATAGGCTAAGACAAAAATTTTAGGATAACTGAAAGATGTGATCATCAAGATCCTACTTATCCAAGCTATCAAAGATATCCCTATCTACACAAAAACTGTAGGGGATCTATGTCTTAAGAAACCAGGTAGGAAAAGAAAAGATCGTTAGACAATTCATGTCTTGGGAAATCTTGCACATATCATGTTAGGGAACATTATAGTACCTAAGTATATAGACCCTGGTAGTCCAGTTGTGGATGTTAAGATTAATGGAACCCTCATTAAGAATAATTTGATAGAATTCAAGGTAGCAATCAATGTTATGACAAAATAAATAATGTAGTTGCTTTAGTTGTTCAACCTTAGACCCACACAAACTATTTTACAGTTAGCTGATAGGTCTATGGTCAAGCCTAAGGGAATTATTGAAGACCTAGTCATTGCATTGGATTCTTGGGAATACCCTGCAGACTTCATAGTGTTACAACCCAAAGTAAATCTTGTAGGTTACCCACTCATCCTAGGCAGGCCTTGGCTAACAACAATTGATGCATTTATAGGTTGTAGGTAAGGTAAAATGATAATATCCAATGGGATAGTTACAAATAACTTGGTTCTTTATCCACTGACCCAACCATATGCAGACTTGGATCACACCATTTGGCCCAATTTGGGTGAGGAGGAGGAGGATAACTATTCTCTGCAAACACTAATGACTATAGAGTGTAACCCCTTATTGGATGACTAGGATGAAGATGAGATCATTTCTCACATAATCTAAAATGACTATGGCAGGATCCCACAACAATTTGACTACCTCATATACCTATAAGACCCCTTGTAAAGTATTATACCCACAAATTCTACTTAAGATATATCACAACTATTTCATTAATTACTACCTCAAAAATGTTTACCAATCATACCAAGCCTTGATCTCTCATCAGTTCAAGAGTCATCAAAGGAATTAGAAATCATGCCAGGAAGGAAGTTAAATATCAATAATGCCTTGAGAGAGGAACAACGAAATTTTCTGCAATTAGTGCTATAGGCACACTCAGTCGCATATGCATGGGATTACCATGATATGAAGGGCATAGATCCTAATTTATGTATGCACAATATTTATATTAATGATGGCTATAGACCTATTTGATAACCATAGAGACATATGAATCTTTCCCTCAAGGAGATAGTGAAAGCTGAGCTACAAAATCTCCTTGATGCAAGTTTTATTTATCCAATATAAGATAGTGAATGGGTCTCACCTTTGGTAATTGTTCCCAAAAAATGTGTGAAATGGAAGTTTGTGTAGACTATAGGGAATTGAATACAACCACTAGGAAATATCACTTTCCTCTACCCTTGATAGATCAGGTACTTGATTCTCTAGCTGAAAAGAAGTACTTCTCATTTCTTGATGGTTTTAGTGGTTATAACTAGATTAAAATTGCTCTAGAGGATCGAGACAAGAATAAATTCACATGTCCTTGGGGGACTTTTGCTTACTATGTTCTACCCTTTGGCTTATGCAATGCTCCAACAACCTTTCAGAGAGTAGTACTCAACATATTTTTTGATTATGCACATGATTCCATGGAGATATACATGGATGACTTCACTACTTACGGTGAAATTTATGAGGAAGCTCTCAATAATTTGGAAAAAGTGTTAAAAAGGTGTAAAGAACACAACCTATCACTCAACAATGAGAAGTGTTTCATGATGATGACACAATGAATTGTATTGGGACACTTTATATCCACTACATGAATTCAGGTTGATCCACACAAAATAGAGATAATATCTACCTTACCTATTCCTCAGAAACAAAGAGATATCAAGAGCTTCCTTGGTCATGCAAGCTACTACAGGTAGTTTATCAAAGATTTTAGTAAGATTTTTGCACCTTTATTTTTTTTGTTGAGTAAGGACATTGAGTTTGAATGGAACTCTGAGTGTCAATACTCCTTCGAAGAACTAAAGAAAGATCTGAATCAAGCACCAATTTTGAGAGGGCCTAATTGGACTCTCCCATATCACATACATGCAGATCCTTCAAATTTTTCTATTGGAGCAGTCTTGGGTTAGAAGGATGGCAACAAGGAGTATGATATTTATTAAATCAGCAAGAATCTTAAAGGGGAAGAATTAAACTACACTGTAACATAAAAATAGATGCTTGTTGTAGTCTATATTATTAATAAATTCAGACACTATATTACTGGCTATCCAGTCTTTGTCCATACAGATCACACAACAATAAGGTATTTGATGAACAAGATAGTAGTTGGAGGGAGATTGGTAAGATGGCTACTTATCTTATAGGAATTTGACATTACCATAGTAGACAAACTTGGTAAAGTAAATGTGGTGGAAAACTTCCTATCAAGATTTCCAACTCAATCAACTAAAGGAGTGGTGGATGATTCACTTCCCGATGAACACTTGTTTTCTTTGCAAGTACAAATACCCTATTATACAAATATTGCTAATTATTTGGTCACAAGATAGATTCCACCACATTTATCACCAAGAGAGAAAAGACAGTTGGTTCATAAATGTTTTCCATACTCTTTGATATCTGGTTATTTGTTTTATACAATGCCTGATAACATCATGAGAAGATGTATCAGGGAAGATGAGATATTTGATATCATGAAAGCATGTCATCATGAGCCATGTGGAGGTCATTTTTCAAAAAAGAGAACAACCTTTAAGATCCTCACAACTATCTATTATTGGCCTACTTTACATAAAGATTTTAAATACACTAGGAGTTGTGATAGGTGTCAAAGGATGGGAAGGCCAACAAAGAGTGATGAGATGCCCTTACAACCTCAGTTGGCATTGTAATATTTTGAAAAATGGGGTTTAGACTTCATTGGGCCAATCTTTCCTACATCTAACAACAAGGAATATATCCTTGTTTGCACTGAGTACTTGACAAAATAGGTGGAAGTTAAGGCTCTACAGTTTGCAAGAGATAGTAATGTGGCTAAGTTCTTATATGAAGATATTTTTACTAGGTATGGAGTACCTAGAGAAATAGTCATTGACCCAAGGGCTCCAATTTACTTTTTATCTAATTACCAAGTTGGTTGAGGAATACCAAATTAGACATAAGAAATCAACACCCTATCGTCCACAGACTAATGTTCAGGTGGAAGTCACTAATAGGGAGATAGAAAGAATTCTCGCCAAGATAGTGCAAATGCATAGGAAAGATTGGGTTTCAATGTTACCTAAAGCAGTCTGGACATATAAAACTACATGGAAAAAAACCATTATATTTACACCCTATGAGTTATGTTACCAAAATTTCACCTCAGCTCAATTTGGTAGAGCCAGAACAGCTGATTACATTTAAGGTGAAAGGTACATTCATTTTATGTAGATAGTTCATTTGCATTAAAGGATTTTAATAAGATTCAGTTTATTATGCCAAATTCACAACACAAAAGATTCATCAAAATTGCATAGTGATGTTGTATTTTATTCATTTCTAAATCAAAGATCATAGAAGATTGCATAAACATTGTTGTTTCATGCTTTGAAGATAGAAGAAATGTTTAAAATTCCCACACAAGTCGTGGGAATGACTCAATTAATTCAATACAACAAAGAGAGTAAGCTATACATCTAAAGATGAAAATAGCAAAGAAAACATGAAAAGAGAACATATCCATCATTGCTTGGAAATTTTGGTGTTGATTGTTGTTTCTCCTATCTTTAGATGGTTCTTCTTGTCTTTAATATCCTCTCACACTCGGTCTTCAGAAGCACTTGCAATTGATTAAAAATATATTGTTAGAGCTCTAGATATGAACTCGGTCTTATATCCTATCAACAAATATATAACTTACAAAAATGAGGCATTAGATAAATTGAGCCATCAAAAGATAAATGCAAAAGTTCCAGATCAAATCATCAAAGGAACTTGAATTCACTATTTTTATCTAACTTGTTTTTTCACTATGCAGGTACAAGTATATGTTTCATTACATGGTTCATCATGTTTTAACATTTTAGTATGTGGAGAAAAATGGGCTCCCACAATGGTCGAGCACAACATACTGCATTTTCTCATTGTAGATGAAAGGAGAGTGAGATACAGTCATCATGATCATAGAGTCAAAGCAGATTGGTATTTTGATAGTTCATAATGACATCATCAAAATGTGACAGTAATATGATTTCAGCTTATGGCATAATACAAATAAGATGTTTATATTTCACAATAGACATTCCACAAAGCTCAATGGTAAATATGGAGTAGCAATAAGAATCAATGGGAAACCATTCAATGACAAAAACAACCCATACATATGAAGGTCAAAAAAAATTTGTATGCAACAATTTGAAGAAAATATGTTTGCCATAAGTGGAACAACATAATTGAAGCAAAATGAAGCACATAATTCAAATCTTTGTTTCAGCTTTATCACATCACATCTATGAAGGAAAGCTTCATTACATTGGTTTATGCTCACAAAATGATAAAGCAGTGATAAACAATGTGAATTTGAGAAAGTTTTTAGAAATGCAGAAGATACACAAAATAGTGATGGTACCTATAGGGGCATTTTTCTTCATCAAAAGATAAATATGCTGTAATAGAATTGGATGTGAATAATGGAAAAAGAAAATAGACATAAGAGTTTTCTATTGTGTGCTTCATAGAACAAGAAAAGTACGAGTACAATGATAGCTAAAGGAGACTTCTACTAAATAAAAATAGAGGAGTGAGCATTCTTACCCATGCAAAAGTGTTTTCAAGAAGATATGTAACCAGAAAAGGGGGGTTGTTTGCAGGAAACAAAAGTTTTGTTTGACAATTGTTGCCACACATGATGCCCATGTGATCAAAATAAACCCATTTCATATTGATATATCAAAGAGAAATGAAGCCATGTTCTTGCTTGTAAAGTAGAAATCGATGGGGTTTTGAAGACTTGACCATAATAGTCTAACCATGAAAGAGGTTCAAAACATAACAAATAAAGATTTTTTTTACTCTTTTCTTTTTAGAAAAGGGAGAGGAGATTATATATAGGCCGCAACCTTCAAAGAAAAAATTGATAAAAAATTTGTAGATTTTCTCATGCCATGGCCTTGGGTTTGAACCCATTTAATGAAATTTTAGTAGAGAAGTCTCAAATATAGGAGAATGAAGGGAATATCGGGTTATGAAAAAATTGAACAATTCTTAGAGTTAATCGAACCTATGGAGTTTTCCCATAGCACAAAAAAAAAGCATCCTTCATTTGCACACTCAACAAGCTCTAATTGAACATTTTAATACTGGAGGAAAATAAAGCAATGTAGGGATTGAAGCTTACCTTAATTGTTTTTGTAAAGAAAATGGATCCAATACATGACAAAAAGCTTCAGAGGTACTTCATTGTTAGCCTCAAGACACAAAGAAATATTTCATTAAGGCATGGAAGTGAAAAAATTCAAAGAGATATCAATGGTTGTGGTTAAAGAGACTTCAAAAAATGCAAAATTGTTGTAATTTCTATATCAAAAGTTTACCTATTTCGGCCTCAGAAGGGAATTGACACAAAATTCCTGGTGAAAGCTTTTAGAAGGTAGCAAAAGATAGAAAGTATGAAACTAAAGCCCTCACTCATGGTGGCCACATAACACATAGATGAAGTTTTCTAAATCAAAATGCATCAAGAATTTGAGATGGCCACTGTTTAAAAGCCAAAAAAAAGATTTCAAATGGAGTTCAATCTTAGATTTATGATTGTAAAGGACTTACCATGAATTTCAAGTGACTTCTAGAGGAAAATCAACATGAAACATGTTGAGAATGTGAAGATTTGAGTTCCAAACCCTAGTAGCATGGCAACACCCTCCAAGTTCATCAGAAATGAATGTGAAAAATAGGAAATGATTTAGGGTTCAATATTATCAAGTTTTCCCTAATTCGAATGATGGGTGATTTTAACTATTGTTTAACATAAAAAAGAAACCAAATCATTTCGAATTATTTCCATGGTCTATGACTTCAAGGTCAAAAGACCTAATCATATTAGGGGGAGCCTGTGAGTTCTTAAGTCCGACTTCAAAATTATCTTTGATTTTGAAATGTAGGATTCACTTCACTTATACTTATGCATGGAGTTAGATAAAAATAGCAATGCAAATTTAATATTAAAGGTAATATTTTATTACCTTAAATATTTAACATGTAAATGTAAAGGAAGGAGAAAAAATACATATTAATTATTAAAATAATCATGTCGATTATCTTTAATATTTGATTATACAATTACCTTTCCCAAAACCATACAAGGAAAGGAAAAGTGGAGGAAATTGAAGATTGATCATGCAAATCATGAGATGAAGACTTTAGTCTCTTTTCAATTGACTGAACATGCAAATTAGAGAGAGTCGTCTGAAGTGCAAAGTTTTCTAACTTCAAGTTTTTTTTAGTTTCTTGGAGATCCTATCAATTGAGGATATTGTTCATGTAGTTTTTGGGACATAAACTCAGTTCTACATTAGTTTTAAGGGACTTTTGATCATGCATATCGAGAGGATGAGTTTGCAGCATTCCGAGTTCAGTTTGCCTCAGTGGTGGGCCCATTTTTTTAGGATTTTCTTCTTTGCTCATGGGGAGGATATTTTCACTTTCAATGCCACCTCCATGCACTCAAGAGCCATTTTGAGATACAGTTCAGTTATATACAGTATGAGATGGATTTTTGAGCTATTTAAGATTAGTTTGCACCACTGGTGGGCCCCATTTTTGGGAAGTTTTGATTTTTCTCATGAGAAGCATGCTTTTTTTTTCTCACTTCCAGTTAGCTTGGAGTTTCACCATTTTGGTGTATTATTCATGCCATCTTTGTATATATTGGAAAAATTATTTATTTTTCCTTAGTTCTTGATAGTTTTGCCTTTGCATTTCTGCAAAGAAGAGAGATCTTGTAACTTAGTTTATATTTATAGTTTGATATACAACAACTTTTATAGGTTACATAGTTTGTTATTTGCATAAGTTTCTTCACAATATTTCATTAAATTTAGTATTTGCCTCTTCAATTTCTAGTGTCTTGTCCCTTTTAAAGTGATTTGATATAAATTTAATGTGTTTGAAATTTGAAACCTTTAAATTTATGTCTCACTTTTTGAATACATGTACACAAAAAGCAATTTCATCACAGGTCATGGATTGTGTTAAAGTTTATCTTTTCTCTTAGGTTGTGAAAAGCCATTTTTTCCTTCATAAAGAAAGATTAAACAAGCCATTTTATGAAATATTTATGTGGTTAATGTGCTCAAATTGAACTATGTTAACAAAATTCTAAGAGTATTAGTTGTGAAATAACCTACATAGTAGTTGTCATTAGGTGCATCACCGTTCATTTTAAGTTCAGTTTATGCATTCATTTAAATCCTTTCTCCCCTTTTCCATCCAAGTTATAGTTGATCATTAGAAAATAATAAAGGAAGCCGGCCTATAATCTGGAGGTCTACTTTCAACATAGGGTACCCACAACCTGAAAATATTCTCATATTTCATAGGATCGCAAGGCATCTTTGATTTCACACACAGGTGCAATCCTTTTGATAACAAGTTTGTCTATGGAAAGAAAATAGACCTTCCTATTGAATTTGAATATAAAGCATTAAGGACAATAGTAGAGTTGGGAATGGATTTAACAAAAGCATAGAAGGAAAGGCTGCATTCTTTGAATGGGTTGGATGAGATAAGAATGGAAGCAGTACATCATAAAGAGGTAGTACAACAATAATGGATGAAGTGGTATGATAAGTACATTAAAAAAAGAGTTCACTATGGGAGATTGTGCCATGTTATATGATTCACGGTATAAATATTTCAAGGGAAAATTCTAGTCTAGATGGTTGGGCCCTTATGAGATTAGCAAGGTTTACCCTAATGGGTCAGTACAATTACACACCATAGATGCAGTTCAGTTTTCCCTTCTTGTTAATGGCCATAGACTAAATTTGTATAAAAATCCGTTATAGAAGGATGACTTTATATTTTCATTGATCCAACAATATGGTGCTCTTAGTGAACTTGATACAAAATTTGATACATTGAGTCCTACTTCGGTAATATGGGACATACCCAACACTTCTGGTGGCCCAAATATTGAGTTACATAGCTCAGTCCTTGAGCTCCCTTGGCACTAAATTTTCATGTTTTTTTTCTCGCAGGAGCACACTACACATTATAATAATGTTCAAAACATCTTTAGAGGGACTTGTTATCAATATTCATAAGGGCCCTGATTCCGAAGGGACCTGTAGCTTCATAGTGTCAATGTTCAGAATGGGACCTAACATGCCAGGTGCCCGTAGCAACATCTGGAAGCTAAAACTAATATTCAACTAACTTGGCACCATATTTATTGCAAGTTCATTAACATTCATTTCAAATATATTCACGTATCATATCCATCATTTCATGCAAAACAAAGCGGCATAATTCTTCTATTGCTCGCTCTCATTTCAATTACTTGAGCTATCAAATCGCCATCTCAAACTCATCATTTCCATCCCATCATATCCACTTGCCACCAACTATTCATTATCTTGCAATTAATATGTGTCACATCGAATCAACAAATAAATATATTCTTCCAATTTCCACGTGTGAAAGATGGTTATTTCTACAAGGTAGTACTCAAGTTATGTTGTTATGATTAATCTAGTTTTCTTTAAAATTTCATACACTTTTTCAATTTAATTCCATGCATGCAAAATATTATATCTTTAATTCCCATCATTATGAATTTACACCACCTCCAAATCATCAACGTGAAGTGAGGTCACTTCACCAATTAAGTTGGGGGGAGGGTATACCTTTTTCAGTCTATTTACCAGTCCTTTCGAATCTACCACCCAAACCAAATTTAATAAATATTATGACATGCAAAACCCTTAGTAATGTTTTATTTTTCTACTATTTCCACTGCCATTTTCAAAATTACTAGAACTTGAAACTCTAAGAGCTTATGAGACCTTCAACTTAGTTCAGAATAGAGTTGAGTTTAAAAGGGAGCTTGCAGTTGAAGCATGGTATAGTAGTAAGGATATACAAGGAAACATAGGTTTTGAAGTGGTAGATTAGTCTGAAGGTGGTGGGAAGATTGAATTGAATTTCCAAAGCTGAATTTGGTATATTGAGCAGAGAAGAAAATAAGGATTGGAGGAGATGTTATAAGAAGAGAGGCAACCACTCACCAATAAATTTTGGAGGATGCGGCAGTCCTGCCTATCTTCATAAGGGTTCGTTGGCTCGACTACTTTCTAAAATTAATGAAAATTAGTGATGACTTAACAAGAAGATTTGTAGAAAATCTTCAATACGATGAAGCCATGGTTAAGGTAATTTTTGTAGATGCATCTGAAACCACCATTGCACAAGTTACAGGACTACCAAGGACAGGAACATAATTCCTAGCCCAATCTGATGCAGTTATAGCTTGAGAAGAATTTTGCATAAGAGGAAAGGAATTAGATTCCTCATCGCAAGGTACAAAAAAACTTTCTCTCCATTGGTTGTGGGCAAGATGTGCCTCTTACATTATTAGATACATTACTTTTGATGGCAGAAAAAACCTTTTGTATACGACCCATTTCAAATTGTTAAGTCATCTCAAGAATAATAGGGTAGTAAATATACCAAATTTTCTTTATAACTTGTTGAAATGAATGGCCTTAGAATACTAGAAAAGGAAATTTGATACTTCTCTCTCTCATCATTGTTTAGTTACCTTACTGATAAAAAGGAGTCTAAGAATTTAATACCCACAAGTTAAGTGGGAGGATTTTAGGGCTAAGAAATGCATAGACATTAATAGTTTGTTGGATGCATTTGTAGTGCCTGAGGATACAAAAAACCAAAATGAGCCCCAAAATGAACCTGGATAGGAAGATCCTCATGTTTTTCATATAGCCTCACCTACTCGTAGCTAACGAAAGCATGAAGGATCTGAAGAACCAAAGCCTAAACCATCCATAAATGAGGAATTACCTTCTTCTTCTAAGTCACGGAAATCTAAGAGTCAGAGAGGCAGTGTATCTACCTCCACTACACCCTCAAAAATAGAAGAAGATATTTCAAAGAAACAAATGGATACTCAAAAGTAGAAAAAGGAGGATGTTCCTAAGAAGAAAAAGAGTGTTAAAAAGGAAAAGAGGAAAATTGAGGAAGAAGTATTAACACCTAGACACTCTGGTAGGCTTAAAAAACAAAGTTATACAAAATAAAATATAGGGGAACCTGAAGGGTAGATGGGTACAAAACAACCTCGGGAAGAACATCATCACAAAGAACAACCACAAGAAAATGTCATGGCTGTAGAAACTAACTTTGAATTAGAAGAGAATGTTCTTGATAGAAATATACCAATGAAAAAGAGAAGGTATGTAATAAAAACTTCTGATCTGAATCAAAATATATATTTAATGCCAAGAAATTATGAATAGAAACCTTTCCCATTCCTAGAGATTGTGAAGAAAGTAATGAGAAGTTTGAGAATGTAGAATAATTTTACATTGAAGAAAAAGATGTAAGAAGGGAACTCTAGGAGGCACTAGATAGAATTAAACATCTAGAAGAATTTATACAAAATTGTGAGAAGGATAAAGAAAGAGAGGAAAAAATGAAGGAGATGGAGGAAAAACTGTAGCTATATGGTCATCACACTAAAGTAGATGTGATAGAATAGTTGGCTATTACTAAGACAAGGGAAAAATAACTAGTAGTACCAAATGAAAAACCCCCTCCTCTTAAAAATCCTAATTATCATACAACCTACTCACTTGGATACCAATTGTGGAAAGTAATTGATACGTTTGCAAAGGAAAAGGAAAAGTGGAGAAAGAAAAATGAAAAATATGAACAAGAATTGGAAAAGAAGGATAAGGAATTGAATAAAATGGTAGTTCGGTTGGAGGAGATAGCAGATAAGGCTGCACAAATAGTCAGGTGTAGGCCTCCACCGAGAAATTATGCATTTTTTTTACAAGAAAGGTTTTTATGCTTCCAGTTTAGTAGACTAGTTAGCAAGCATACAATTGGCATTAGTCAAACTTTCGAGTTTCTTGAAGTTTTTGTTGCTTCCACACTCGAAGGCCAAGATTAGTTGTGTGAGTTTTATTTGTACAACTATGTGATACTCAATAAAACATAATGAAACCCTTTAATCTTTGTGGGGGATCTTCAAATTAGGGCACTTATCTCTTACTATAGGAATGAACAACTTAGAGGTGAGATTATGAACGAGTATGAAGAGAAAGAAAAATATATTGCACTCCCAGTCAGAAGAGAGGCTAAGGATCCAGATACAATAATTGATGAATGGATGAGACTTCTTACACATAAGGGAGTAGGTAAGAAAATCATGAAGCTCAGGGAGGAAGACTATGATAGAATAAAAATGTTAACTGTGGGAGTAGGACAATAGTGTTATAAGTATGTATAGGATAGATGGAATAGTTTGACACCTGAACTATAGAAGAAAGAGTCACATTCCATGCATAATTTCATTGCTATGCTTCAGAGGGCATGCAATTACATGGAAATCTATATCAACAAGGGAATTCATTGGATGCCACTCACTTTTCATTCACCTATTCTCCTTTATCCAATCCCACATTGGACAAGGGAGAAAAGTGATGAATGTGAGAGATCATGAACTATTCAGATGAGGTGACTTTCAAAACATCAAGATTTTTATTTGTGGTAGATTCAAGGTGTTAGCACAATTATGGACCTAAGACAAATTGCTCAGCAGTACAATCAAGATCCATAGTGTTATTCTTTGGGACAAGTAAAAAGATAGTTGGGGGGAGTGATAGGTCTAGATAATGGCTTATTTTATGTTGTTTTTATAAGATACTTTTAGACATATTCTCTAGACATTGTTCCTACACTATGCTATACTTTTATATCCATTATGCAGACTTGAACCTTAATTATGATGATGGAATTATGATTATGATATATTAGTATTATATGGTTTATATGAACATATGTATGGAATTTTGATGGAATGCTATGAGTTATTTGTGATAGTTATCCTCATGTACATATTTTTTAGAATTCCATAGTGCAACAATTGTGGGATAAACCCGTAGCAAAAGGAATGATTGGACATTGAAATAGGGGAAGCTCCAGGATAAGCTAAACGCAGTGATCATTGATCAAAGGAACTTAATGAAGATTGGGTGTGCGTTATTATGACTAGTTTAATAATAGTTGAAGAAGAGGTATCCTTCACTTATTGAATTTTGACAAGTGGTTGTATGTTCTCATACAATTCTATTTTGATAGAGTTATATTTCTGATAGGATTCCCTTTCCTTTTTAGTTATAGGTTGAATAATTCAATTCTTAATTCTATGCTCTATTATCTGGGAGTGGAGTTAACGATTTTAATTAGTTGTTGCTTTCAATAATGATTCCCTTAGCTTGTATATAATTGTTGGTTGAATCCGTAGGATAGTTAGTTTTTTTATCAATTTTATGTTACCAGTTACTTTTAGTTTTTAAGACATGAAAAATATTCCAAATGATTTAGTCCAATCTGTGGAAAGATCTTCTGTAATCTTTTACAATATACAATGAATGGAGTTAATCTTATGGGATGCATATAATCTATTAGTTATATTGAGTTTAGTTAAGGTGGGAATAGTTACTTGAGCAGGGCACTCAAGGTATTGTTGTTCACTTCATCTTTCAATTATTTATTTTTGTTAATAGTTGTTATTAGTTTATCATTGTTCATGAATCATATGCAAGTTAATTGGAATTTCATTTCTTTCTTATTATGAATGAATAATCATGAATATGTAGGTAATGGTTATTAGTAGCACTATGGAGGATAGTTCAGCCGAGTCATTATTTTTTATTCAATTTTTAGTTGATACAATGTTTTTTTTTTTCTCATAAAAGATTTGTATTGATTTCTAAAAAAAAGATGTTACATTCAGCTCTTAGCTAGTTTAGAGAGATTCGAATAGGATCCCTAGACTCCACCCAAAAAAAAAAATGAGTAGAATTCGAACAGGACCCTAACTCCACCCAACATAGATCACCTAGACCGACCCCCAGAAGGACGAGCAAAAAAACCATAGCCAAAAAATTCTTACACCGAAATATTGCCCCTCAGTCAACCCACAAGACACCATCGGCAAGCATAAAATCTTTGAAAATACGATGCCAGTCGACACCTCTAGATGGTTCTAGGTACAAGAAGTATTTGAGAAAGATCAGTCCACACCTTGCTCTTTCATGGTGTCATCTGAGATCCTCGCCCTCGATGTCCAGAATGAAAGGAAACAATTCCACCCGTGCTCCAAGTACCAAAGCCCTCGGCAGGTCACGTGGCCTCGACACACCCACACCTAGCACAAAAATGATGATCACATCCATGGAACCCTCCAAAAGGTTATCCCATATCAATTTCCTAGCAATCCATAATGTCGTTGCTCGCGACACAGCCAAATCTAGAAGGGAGGCGAGGAACCTAGCCGCAATGTCAGCATTGGTATGTTAGCATTCAGACTCAGACATAAATTCTTCATCGAGCAAAACCTCTACCCCACCGAGAACAAGCTCATCCTAGGCCTTGAATATAGACTTCAGACACCTATACTGTATCCACCCATAGAAAGCCCAGAGCTTCCTCCCAGATGGTAGGTAGATTGAAGACTCCATTAAATCCATCAAAGGGCATAATGACATCCCACCACCTGAGAACCATATAAACACTAACCTGCGTCCCATCGCACCATTCCCCACCTTGTCTGGATAGAGAAAATTAAGAGGCCTAATTAATAGGCCGATCAGACAACCAATATGTTGAGAAATCCTCCCATGGACATAAATGCCCGTCGTCGCCAGTATCGGTTTCACACGCACTAGCCACGAATATGTTGTCGCCTTCCCATGACACCAAATTCGGCCCCTCCCACATAGAAGTCATGGAGATACATTGTTATTTTATTAGCAACAGTTCAGTTAAAGTCTTTATTGTAGGTACCCATAGCAACTAGTTATGGTTTATGCTTTTACTATTTTGCAGTTCTGTGAATTTCCAGCAAGTAGAATAACTTAAGTAGGGTAGTTTAGGTAGTTTTAAGTCCATGAAGGCATATATAGTGCTGCACCATCATATTCTTACAAGCCTTGGGTTGATAATTTAATGTGATCTTAAGCAATATAAAGTGGACTGTTCAGCCAATTAACCCTCAAAATTGAGTAGATTCTACCAAGTTTACAATATATTAGCTTAGACTCTACAACTGCAATAACACAATATTCACTTTGCTAAATTAGGAAACTTATGTGGTGAATTCTAAGTTTTGGAAAGAGGAACACACATGTTTCACACTTGAATTTGTTTATCCTTGAAATCACATGACCATATCTTAAAATGTGGAGGAATGTAGAGCATTCTCTAGAGATTTTCAGAGCAACTTCCTAAGCCACTGACTATGAGAAACTATTCTATACATTTTACATAAATAGATAGTGAATACAACATTCATAGCATGAGCTCCAAGATTAGTTTTCCCAAAAAATAACCCGAAAAGCCTCCTCTCTTAGTTATCCCTAACTAATTTTATTTTCCACTCTCTCCCTAACTATGTGTATTTAATTATTTATTTCATTTTCCCCACTACTGATAACTACCACTCCTCAATCTGATTATAAATAAAATATCTTTATTTTTACTTGCACACCATAAACCCACTTTTAAAATATTTACTTTTACATCTCTTTATTAATCATAATTTTAATTTATTTAAAAAATTATTATTATTATTTTATTTAATCTATATCTCAATTATATTTAAGCATCTATTCTGATGAAATATTTAATCAGGTGCCCCAAATTTAAATCAAATCAGCAACATACCAAACAATACTGACAATACTGACCAACCAAACTTGCATAATAGACAGAGTCATGGAGGGCCACTACATCCTCCCCCCCTAATATTTGACTTACTCCTGGAAGTCGCAAGATAAGAATAAAACATATGAAAGTACAAACATATCAAACCATCAAGCGAACCAATATCAAACAAATACTTGACTCAGTACAAGCAAAAATTCAAATGACACTGACTGACTTCAAAACTAAAAGGATATCGACCTGGACACTCATCCTCTTTGAGGATGATGGATGAAATTGGGGATCTTATGTTATCTCTGAATCAACATATTCCATTGGGTTTGAGGCACGCTCAGACCTGATAGTTTAGGTGGATTCGATGCCTGGTACCTTCATCCTGCAACAAACAAACAGTCAAACATACATATATATTCACACAATTAGGCACACTGTGAAATGAAATCACAATGTATCATGGTACTCATAAATGAGTAATGCGACATTGTCCCTTTCACAATGACACATCCAAAAACAACACTCAAAGCACACATTTTTCATTAAAATTTCTCGTATTTACATGTAAGACATTCCACTTTATTCATTATAAAATGCTAAATCTTATATCATATTCAAGACAAAATCATGATTTCACACTTTTTAGAAGTAAGGAAACATGATTTATCACTTCATAAGCACAAAATTCCAGATTTAACACACAATCTTCCCATACACACACAAATTCACATCACCAGGAAACACATCACAAGACTACACAAGGGTCCATAATGCATCCCCGATAGAAAGAATATCGGTGCATTGCACACTACACTGAGGGTTCTATCCTTTCCACTAGTTTTCTACACCATTGGACCAACACCACCAAAGGACAAGTCTCAGGTTACTAAGCGAGGATGACCCAAAAGGAAAAACATAACCTCAAGAGTACAAGTATCTAGGTCAATGTAATGGGCTCATATGTATCCAAAGTTCCCAGTGTATGAACCTAGGCTCTGATACCATGTGTAATGCCCCACCATAAAACCCTAAAGGACAACATGCTACAACACTTAAAATGGAACATTTTTTTTTTGAAGTGCAACATACTAGGATTGCAAAATATAAGTTAACATGTAATCTACACTAAGTCCTCTAAGGTTCCATGACTACGCTACTAGAATCCCATTAACTAAACTAACAAGAATTAATCTATTAACATGATTTGTTTAACATTAAAGAGTAAATTAAATCCATCACATTGTATGATCAACAATATGAACATCCATTTCATGTCATCAATATCACAACATCAAAGATCATTTAATTAATTCACAAATGCAAGATACATCATCACATTAGCCATAATAGGAGAGAGTTCACATTTAGTTACAACATTACATCATTACAATAATGCTCCTCGAGATCAGTAGGGAAGAACATATGAGTACAATGCATGATACAACTGATTTATAGTACAATACAAAAACATGGAAGATAGTCCACCCAAACTAGGACAAGTGTGAGAGTCCACATCACCAAGAGAATCACCATGAACACGAACAACAACAAGGAAAACCTAATGGAGTTCAAGGAACATTCCACCTGACCATGTGGAACCCTAAGGTCCACCCCCGTGCTAGGAGATAGCAATAAGGTTCCACTACAAAACAGTTAAGAAGATAGGAGAACAAAAAAAGGGCTAACATGACTCCAATAGACAAGTACATTGTAATGACACACAACAGTGACACCGCTTCTAGAGGCTCACAAGAAACAAAGAGAAAATACAAATCAAGGGGATACTAAGTTGCAGTAGGGAGGAGTGTCATCACATAGCTTGCTATGGGTTACCTTGGTAGATCTTCCTAGGCTCCGACCCCAATCCTGAGTTACCCTGGTAGCCTCTATCGATCTTCGGCCCCCATACAAGCCTATGTAGAATCAACATACCTCTCATGGGGACAAGGCAGTTAATCTTTCCATTCTAGGCCTTCTCATATCATCTCAAGCCTAAACAAGCACTTAAACCATGAGTGAGGCATTCACTTATCTTGATTAGTGTGAATACTACCCAATCCCCTAACTCATTTTAAATTATCACTAAATTACAAAACTCCCACATGGGTTACCCTGGTGCCACTTTGTGTGCTAGCCCCCATTGAGAGCCACTCCCCTACTAGCAACAAAAGACTCTATAGTCCAATAACTAGTTAAGGCAACTTGCACAACGTATAAAGTAACAAGAATTATCACATAAAGCGAGGCATGCACCAACTCGCACAAAGTATCCACATATAATAATCCCACAGTGCAAGGCCATAACCCACATAATCATAAACCAAGTATAGAATCAAGTGTTCACAAAGAACCAACATGGAAATCAAATAATAAAGAAAACTCTTTTCCCAACCTCTGGAAGCCTCACAAATCACTAACACAATGTTCCCCCATAGAAGTGGAAACAATAACATGATCTCACAATCAAAATCAACCTCAAAATCAAAAGTAAAATCAACCAATAGGGCATCCAAGGGAGACCTCAATTTTATCCTCATATGATACCCAACCACTAATTACCTAACAAACTTACAATATGGCTAAAATAAGAACTTAACCAAATTAACAACCACGACATCAATAGTATGGAACAAGAATGGAAACATCATCAAGGGGATCATCAACCTCAATCATTAAAACAATTAAAAGGCCCCCCCCATAACACAATAACCAAAATCCACTCAATGCCAACCAACCACAATAACCAATAATAAGACAACAACAACCAAAACATCCATGGGAGATATTATTTCCACATATTTTAAAACTCATTATTCAATACAAGCATTCATTCATACAATATATCCCTGACAAAATAACCATGAAAGACATTCCTTCACTAAGGAATTAATCACATCCAATAATTATATTTAAAACCCATCTACAACATTATGATCAGGAAGACCTTCCTAAATAAAGCATTATTTCCACTTTCTTATTGTTCTTTTTAGTTTATCCACTTAGTTCAAACAATAGATTGCTTTCAACTATATCATTAATTAAACAACCATCTTCAATATCTTAATTACTACGAAACCCCTATATTAAATTACAACATTAGCTAAACACCTTTTCATATTCTTGAAATTATAAAAGATGAATTATTTCTACTAAGGTGCACTTTTAAAATAAGAAAATAATATCTACAACCCATTCATCTACGAATAATTTAATCAGCTTAGAATGACATCAAGGCTTTAATCAAATAAAGAGAACACCAAAACATTAAGTAAAACAAACTTAAGGGAATAATAACACATAGTATATTCTCAAAATTAATTCCATTATTTATAAATATCGACATAAATAATAATCAAGAAACATTCACTTAAATAAATAAAAACATTAGTAACATGAGTATTTTATCATCCAATAACTAAATACTTGTTTTATGATACTCTAAAGTATCATCTAAAAGTATATATTGTGTTTATATTTGCTCTATATAGAAATGATGGAAGTCTTTGACTCAAGGGAATTCACTTATGCACTTTCACAAAACAATTTAGCAATACTTGATTCTAATTCTTTGTCATTTATCAATCAAAACATAAACCTATTTACTTGATTAAATTTTAAACATTGAAAACCATCCCTTAAATATTATATATATATATATATATATATATATATATATATATATATATATATATATATATATATAATTCCATTTATCTATCATAGTTCATTCCTCATCTAAAAAAAATTTCAATTTTAAATATAAATAAATCATTCTTTTATTTTCTATGTTTCTTAACAATTATAAATCATGCTTACAAGCCTAATTTCATAAATCTACTTGAAGGCAAGAATTCTAATTATCATTTAATCACAGACCAATTCCTTAGCAAGTCATGTTCTAGAATATGAATTATGATTGTTAAATAAAAGGTATCATTAGAAGTCCACTTAACTAACTAATTCTCCATCAGAGTAATTACTTAAACCTAAGAAAACATTATTCCTTTCTAACCCATATTACATATACCCGAATACCTATGGCTGTACATATTATTACTAAATTCTGTTTTGAATTACAATAATTCATATTATAATCAAACCATATATAAGCATATAAAAGCATACACATGTAAAGACATACACATTTATAAATATTGAATACTAACATAGCCAAATGCATCGACCCAAAGATAACCTAATGATAATTTCTCTAGATTTATCAGTTATTGGGGTGTATGCATTGCAAGAGAAACATCGAATTCTATTTTTCTAAACCTAAACATTTAACACAACATGAATTCTTCTTTATATTAGCAACTAGGAATACAAGAAATCATAATGTGTAATGTCCCGCCTTGCAACCTTAAAGGAAGTTGTAATTAACATCATAAGCAAACCAATTTTTTTTTATAAAGTGCATTTAACATACACATTCACTTACTAATTAACAACCTCTAAGACTACAAGGTTAGGATTACTTAAACCCACACATACATATTACATATAACCATAGCAGTATGAACTGTATGAAATAACCATCATACATCATAAGAATACCACATAACATAATAAGATAATCAACCAAAATACAATCTCATAAACATTATCTTAATCCAATAGTTACATCACTCATTCTCAGAATGAGACACTAGCACAAATGTATTACAATTACATAACTCCACCTCTTACAAAAGAGGGATAAAATATCATATAGAAACTAAAATATTACAATGCAAGAAATTACAACAAGAACCACGAGCTGTCCATCTGGATGTCTCGCCACCAAGTACTGAAGATAGATGAGGACCCAACGGTTTTGGTGCATGTTCCACCCTACCAATGTGGTACCCGAAGGCCCACCCCCCATGCTAGGAGATAGTAACAAAGTAACATGGACAAAGATTCTACTACCTCTAACCAAAGGCAAACTCATACTGACTCATACTGTTATAACCAACCAAATGAATTAACAAGTACAACTCATTCACCATACAAGTACGAATCAAAAACAATGCATGTACAAATCTAGTACAATACAAGTACAAATCAAATACAATACATGTACAATACAAGTACAACTCCAACATCATTGACATAGGTCACATTGCTTCCAGACATAAAGTAGATAAAGTATGTTCAAATAACCATACACATAAAATAATTAACAACAGTTGTCGTAGATAGAGTGTCATCGCAAGGTTTGTCATGATATCTCCTCTAGGCATTCTTCATAGGCTCCGGCACAAGTAATCCTGGTGGCCTCAACCGAATCCCGGCACTCATACTCACTCATGCGGAATCAACTACCTCTCGCAAAAACTAGATAGTTGATCTTGCCATTCCAGGCCTTCTCACTCATCCCAAGTCTAAACAAGCCCTTGTGTCTATGAGTGAAGATTAAATTATCTTGATTAATGTGAGAAGTTAGTCCTAATCTTCTAAGTACATTATTTAAATTATCACTTGATTAAATCACTCCTGAAGGTTATCCAGTTTACCTCTTTGGGCTCTGGCGCCTAACAGAAGCCACTCTTCTATTCGACAACACACATCCAAACAATCCACCAAGGGAACCACAAGTGCATACCAACTAGGCATCATAATCCACTCCAACACAAAGAGGATACAAATAATAGAAACTCACTCTAAACATCTTGGAGGAAACAATCACATAGTCCACTCCTTTCACAGGAGGTACAAAATATCTCACTCCAACATCTTGGAGGCAATAACACATAATCCACTCCTTTCATAGGAGGCAACAAAATGAAACCACATAACAAGGTCACTCCATACAAGGAGACACGGATCCCATAATCCGCTCCTAAACCAAGGAGGTGCAAACATCCCCGTTCGTGAAAACCGGGTGAAACTGAGAAGACGCCATGCACTACCCAAGGGAAAACAACTGGATGGCACAAAGATTCAACAACTCTTATCCTCTAAGTTCTTCTGGAAGACTTATAATTTAGGACTAACACTAAATCCCAAAACCAACAATGCAACTTGATGACATAGCAACAAAAGCGTTCAAGTCATCAATCAAATCTAATATTCGGATTTCCTAAATCCATACTTATTCAATAGGTAGTGTTGAAAAAATGAAAGACATGATAAGTAGATCATCTAAAATAATCATAACCCCTATTTCCCTTTTCATTATTGGAAATCTAAAACAATTAAACTTACTTCCCTTTACTGAATACAAAGAATTAAATCCTTTAAGATAATCATGAAGAGGATACTACTTTTGGATATACTAAATCCATATCTTTTTCATAATCCAATCACAATAATTCAATTAATCTAAATAGAAATTAATAAATAACATAATTGATTGCCTCATCAATAATACAACTTTTTAATTTAGTTTTAAATCGACACAAATCCATACCAGTAAACTTTTTTCATTTCCTAACCAAATCTTACATCTCATTCAATTTTCTATTCAACACATTCAATCACTTTAATATAATAACATATTGTTTCTCTATCCATTTTCCATATACACTAATCAATCCAATTTTAAATCTCTATTCAATAATATATTGCATTTTTTAAATCAAATATTTAACTCTTTCAATTAAACTTTAACAAGCTATTTTAAAATAGCAATAATTTCCCATATGTTTATAATTTTAATTCCACTAATCTAACATACAAATTTTATTTAAAATAATATGAATAAATATAATACTTTAGTATTATAAATTATAATATAAAATATTATTAAATAATATTTTAATATTATAATAACAATACATAAAATATTAATATTTATAAATATCAATTTATTATTATTTTATTTTCAGAACAGTCATGGGAAAAATAACTTAACAACAGTCTCATGTTTTAAGCATAACTAAAAAACTATGATCTGGGTATTTACAATTTTTCGATAGGAGTAAAAAAATTTCAAAATGCAAAAACCCTTTAAATTTCTTGAGAACCCAGTTTTTAAAAGTGAAGTTATAGGCGACGCAATCAGACCATTTTACCATGAAAATATAACTATACTGCAGATTTTAAAATCCATTTTTTGATAATAAACAGAAAGTTTCATTATCTAAAAAACATTCTAAATGCATTGTTCAATCTCTATGTTTGATTTCAATAACAATAAAATCAATTTCTCCAAATAATTTAAATTCAACTAAGGTTTCACAATTTTCACTCAAGAATTTTCACAAGCAAAGGCTGTAAATTTATTTAATTCTTTTATTCTAATATCAAGTTTGTTTTCTAAAACAGATTTAACAAACAAATCTTTAATCACTACTATTTAAAAAAAAAAAACAATCAAGAACAATAAAACACAAAGAGGAAAACCTGGTACAAGAAGCTACAGGAAGAGATGAATTTTTGATGCAAGCCTCCTCCAAAGATTTCTTGAATTTTCTTCAATCCTCCAATGAATCCAATCCAAAACCAAACAAATGCAAACAATCTTAGTTTCAATCAATTCTACAATCAAACTTTCTTCAAACCCTTGTGCCAATTTTCCAAAATTTCTTCCCTTCTATAAAAATATATTTTTTTCTTTTTAAAAGATTTTTCTCCCCTAAAATTAAAACATGTATTCTTTATAAATCAAAAATACCTAATACAACCCTAATTCACATTACATGCAAATTAGATATTTCAATTTCAATATTTACAACCCTAATTCACATTACAAGCAAATTAGATATTTCAATTTCAATTTTTAATTTCACTTTCAATTTCAAATAATAAATTAATTTTCAAAAATGCAACTAATTTCTCAAATAAATATTTAATTACAATTTCTAATTTAATTCCCACACATTGGAATTAAATTTCAAAATTAATTCTAATTCTTTTATTTCCTTTTATTCTCTTGCATCACGTTTGTAATACCCCTCCGTTTTGATTCTTGTTCAAGTTGCTTTATGCTATGTTTGGTTGCAATTACTTTGATACATGATACATTTGGTTATGATGTTTTGATCGTTACTATTGAGTGACAAATATTATTGTGGGATGTAGTTATTTGATTATTGTTTCACTTGCATAATGGATTAATGTTGTTGTAGAGTTAACATAAGATGTTATTATGAGATTACTGGATTATGATGGAAGTGTTAGTTTCGATGAGTGTATTGGTGAATAGGACGAGTTCGTATCACTCGCTTGCGAGCGTCCTGCGAATCCGTAATTCTTTCTTCACGGTGTGTATTATATGCTGGATATATTGTATGATGTTGTTTACTTGGTTGCAGGATTGCAGGTACATAACATCGACTCCACTTGGTTTCACAGGTTTGAACGTGTTGATCCAACGGTTAAGTTGAACAGGAGATAGTAGCTAGGTAACATGTGTCAAGTCTATACCCTAGCCTTAGTGTGTCATCTGTTGTGTGTGTCGAGTCATTGTCTGTCTTGCTTTGATGTTATTTAATTCTGAAGTATTCTTGATTTGGAAATAGATATTTGGAATAATTGCATTTAAATCATGTTGATGGTTATTTAATTTAAATAATGCAATGTGGATAAAAATTTATACTTAAATTAATTAATTATATTTAGATTATTTAATTAATTAAATTTGATCCAAGGGGTTGAATTTAGTTATTAAATAATTAAATTAATTAATTAAACGTGATGCAAGAGAATGAAAGGAAATAAAAGAATTATAATTAATTTTGAAATTTAATTCCAACGTGTGGGAATTAAATTAGAAATTATAATTAAATGTTTATTTGGAAAATTAGTTACAACTTTGGAAATTAATTTATTATTTGAAATTGCATTAAATTGAAAGTGGATTTTTGAAAAGTGAAATTGAAATTGAAATTGGGAATTAAAAGTGAAATTGAAAAATCTATTTTGCATGTAATGTGAATTAGGGTTGTAAATATTGAAATTGAAATTGAAATTGAAATATCTAATTTGCATGTAATGTGAATTAGGGTTGAATTAGGTATTTTTGATTTATAAGAATACATGTTTTAAATTTAGGGCAAAAAAGTTTTTAGAAAAATATATTTTTACAGCAGGGAAAATTTTTTGGAAGATTTGCACAAGGGTTTGAAGAAAGTTTGTAGAATTGATTAAAGGAAAGATTGTTTGCATTTGTTGGATTTTGGATTGGATTCATTGGAGGATTGAAGAAAATTCAGGAAATCTTTGGAGGAGGCTTGCATCAAAAATTCATCTCTTCCTGTAGCTTCTTGTACCAGGTTTTTCTCTTTGTATTTTATTGTTTCTTGATTGTTTTTTTTAAAATAGTAGTGATTAAAGATTTATTTGTTAAATCTGTTTTAAAAAACAATTTGATATTATAAGAAAAGAATTAAACAAATTTACAGCTTTTGCTTGTGAAAATTTTTGAGTGAAAATTGTGGAAACCTTAGTTGAATTTAAATTATTTAGAGAAATTGATTTTATTGTTATTGAAATTAAACATAGAGATTGAACAAGGCATTTAGAATGTTTTTAGAAAATGAAACCCTCTGTTATTATTAAAAATCGAATTTTAAAATCTGCAGTATAGTTATATTTTCATGGTAAAATGGTCTGATTGCGTCGCCTATAACTTTACTTTCACAAACTGGGTTTTCAAGAAATTTAAAGGGTTTTTGCATTTTGATATTTTCTTAACCCTGTCCAAAAATTGCAAATACCCAGATCGTAGTTTTTGAGTTATGCTTGAAACATGAGACTACTGTTAAATTATTTTCCCATGGTTGTTCTGAAAATAAAATAATAATAAATTGATATTTATAAATATTAATATTTTATGTATTGTTATTATAATATTAAAATATTATTTAATAATATTTTATATTATAATTTATAATACTAAAGTATTATATTTATTTATATTATTTTAAATAAAATTTGTATATTAGATTAGTGGAATTAAAATTATAAACATATGGAAAATTATTGTTATTTTAAAAAGGCTTGTTAAAGTTTAATTGAAAGAGTTAAATATTTGATTTAAAAAATGCAATATATTATTGAATAGAGATTTAAAAATGGATTGATTAGTGTATATGAAAAATGGATAGAGAAACAATATGTTATTATATTAAAGTGATTGAATGTTTTAAATAGAAAATTGAATGAGATGTAAGATTTGGTTAGGAAATGAAAAAAATTTTTACTTGCATGGATTTGTGTCGATTTAAAAGTAAATTAAGAAGTTGTTTTATTGATGAGGCAATCAATTATGTTATTTATTAATTTCTATTTAGATTAATTGAATTATTGTGATTGGATTATGAACGAGATATGGATTTAGTATATCCAAAAGTAGTATCTTCCTCATGCTTATCTTAAAAGATTTAATTCTTTCTATTCAGTAAAGGGAAGTAAGTTTAATTGTTTTAGATGTTCAATAATGAAAAGGGAAATAAGAGTTATGATTATTTTAGATGATCTACTTATCATGTTTTTGACTTTATCAACACTATCTATTGAATGAGTATGGATTTAGGAAATCCAAATATTAGATTTGGTTGATGACTTGAATGCTTTTGTTGCTATGTCATCAAGTTGCATTGTTGGTTTTGGGATTTAGTGTTAGCCTTAAATTATAAGTCTTCCAGAAGAACTTAGAGGATAAGGGTTGTTGAATCTTTATGCCATCTAGTTGTTTTCCCTTGGGTAGTGCATGTTCAATTTTACCCGGTTTTCATGAACGGGGATGTTTGCACCTCCTTGGTTTAGGAGCGGATTATGGGATCCGTGTCTCTTTGTATGGAGTGACCTTGTTAGGTGGTTTCATCTTGTTGCCTCCTGTGAAAGGAGTGGACTATGTGTTATTGCCTCCAAGATGTTTGGAGTGAGATATTTTGTACCTCCTGTGAAAGGAGTGGACTATGTGTTTGTTTCCTCCAAGATGTATCGAGTGAGTTCTATTATTTGTATCCTCCTTGTGTTGGAGTGGATTATGATGCCCAGTTGGTATGCACTTGTGTTTCCCTTGGTGAATTGTTTGAGTGTGTGTTGTCGAATAGAAGAGTGGCTTCTGTTAGGCGCCGAGCCCAAAGAGGTAAACTGGATAACCTTCAGGAGTGATTTAATCAAGTGATAATTTAAATAATGCACTTAGAAGATTAGGACTAACTTCTCACATTAATCAAGATAATTTAATCTTCACTCATAGACACAAGGGCTTGTTTAGACTTGGGATGAGTGAGAAGGCCTGGAATGGCAAGATCAACTATCTAGTTTTTGCGAGAGGTAGTTGATTCCGCATGAGTGAGTATGAGTGCCGGGATTCGGTTGAGGCCACCAGGATTACTTGTGCCGGAGCCTATGAAGAATGTCCAGAGGAGATCTCATGACAAACCTTGCGATGACACTCTATCTATGACAACTGTTGTTAATTATTTTATGTGTATGATTATTTGAACATACTTGATCTACTTTATGTCTGGAAGCAATGTGACCTATGTCAGTGATGTTGGAGTTGTACTTGTATTGTATTTGAGTTGTACATGGTTCGTACTTGTATGGTGAATGAGTTGTGCTTGTTAATTCATTTGGTTGGTTATAACAGTATGAGTCAGTTTGAGTCTGCCTTTGGTTAGAGGTAGTAGATCTTTGTCCATGTTACTTTGTTACTATTTCCTAGCATGGGGGGTGGGCCTTCGGGTACCACATTTATTGGGTGGAACATGCACCAAAACCGTTGGGTCCCCATCTATCTTCAGTACTTGGTGGCGAGACATCTAGGTGGACAGCTCGTGGTTCTCGTTGTATTATCTTGCATTGTAATATTTTAATTTGTATAAGTTATTTTATCCCTCTTTTGTAAGAGGTGGAGTTATATAATTGTAATACATTTGTACTATTGCCTCATTCTGAGAATGAGTGATGTATCTATTGGATTAAGATAATGTTTATGAGATTGTATCTTGGTTGATTATCTTATTTTGTTATGTGGTATTCTTATGATGTATGATGTTTATATCATAAGGTTCTTAAGGCTATGGTTATATGTAATATGTATATGTGGGTTTAGGTAATCCTAACTTTGTAGCCTTAGAGGTTGTTGTTAACTAGTAAGTGAATGTGTATGTTAAATGCACTTTATAAAAAAAAAATTGGCTCGCTTATGATTTTAATTGCAACTTCCTTTAAGGTTACTTGGCGGGGCATTACAACGTTTAATTAATTAATTTAATTATTTAATAACTAAATTCAACCCCTTTGGATTAAATTTAATTGATTAAATAATTTAAATATAATTAATTAATTTAAGTATAAACTTTTATCCACATTGCATTATTTAAATTAAATAACCATCAACATGATTTAAATGCAATTATTCTAAATATCTATTTCCAAATCAAGAATGCTTCAGAATTAAATAACATCAAAGCAAGACAGACAATGACTCGACACACTAAGGCTAGGGTGTAAACTTGACACATGTTACCTAGCTACTATCTCACGTTCAACTTAACCGTTGGATCGACACGCTCAAACCTGTGAAACCAGGTGGAGTCGATGTCATGTACCTGCAATCCTGCAACCAAGTAAACAACATCATACAATATATCCAGCATATAATACACACCGTGAAGAAGAAATCATAGATTCGCAAGGCGCTCGCAAGCGAGTGATGCGAACTCGTCCTCTTCACCCATACACTCATTGAAACTGACACTTCCATCATAATCCAGTAATCTCATTATACATCTCATGTTAACTCTACAATATTATTAATCCATAATGCATGTGAAACAATAATCAGATAACTACATCCCACAATAATAGTTGTCGCTCAATAGTAGCGATCAAATCATCATAACAAAATGTATCCAGTATCAAAGTAACTGCAACCAAACATAACATAAAGCAAACCAAACAAGAAGCAAAACAGAGGGGTATTACATAATGCAAGAAGAATGGAAATATCAAAGCAAATGTAATGCCCCGCCACGCAACCCTAGAGGAAGTTTCAATTCACTAAACAAGCGTAATAATTTATTTATTTATTTTTTAAAAGAAGTGAATTAAACCCACATGTTCAACTATAATTGACAACATCCCCTAGGGTTACATAACTGAGATTACATAAATCCCCATTAACATACATCATCTAAATTACATTGAAAGTAAATAACTCAAGTAATAACATTCAACAACATAAAAAGATATGAGATAAAAATTGAAGCATTCATTACATAAATTTATTACATACATCTATTACAATCCTCATTCCTTGAATGAGTCAAAATACATAAGTATGATCATTACAAGGTCCACCTCATAACACAAGAGGGGTAAATCAATATCATTACAATATGAGATACAAAGTACAAGAATTAAAAGTAAGAAATGCGAGATGTCCATCAAGAAGTCTCGCCACCAAGTACTGAAGATCAAGGGGACCCAACGGTTTTGGTGCATGTTCCACCCAACCATGTGGTACCCGTAGGCCCACCCCCCATGCTAGGAGATAGTAACAGTAACATGGACGAGAAACCTACTACCTCAACCAAAGGCAGATTCATACAGATACAAGCTGACTCAACCACACATATGCACAATATAAGTCTATCTCTAATCATGGTTACATTGCTTCCAAACATAATATAATCAAGTGTGCTAAAGAAATCATACGCACAACATAACACAGTGTTATCCTAGACAGAGTGTCATCGCAAGGTTTGTTATGAGATATCCTCTGGGCTTTCTTCATAGGCTCCAAAAATCTTGGTGGCCTCAACTGAATCCCGACACTCATACTAGCTCAAGCGGAATCAACTACCTCTCATAAGGACGAGATAGTGATCTTTCCATTCCAGGCCTTCTTACTCACTCTAAGTCTAAACAACCCTTGTGTCTGTGAGTGAGGTTAATTTATCTTGGTTAATGTGAACTACATTCTAGTCATCTAAGTACATTATTTTAGTTATCACTTATTAAAATCCCTTTTGAAGGTTTCTCGGTTTACCTCTTTGGGCTCCGGCCGCTAACAAAAGCCACTCTTCTAATTGGATAACACACTACACAATCTAACTCCAAGGGTTACTCAAGTGTTACAGAACTGAACCAACATGCTTTCTCCTATCCTAGGAGGCAACCACAAAGAAATCCACTCCAACACTAGGAGGACACTAGATACTTGTAACACTACCCAAGGGAAATCAAAACAATAGTTTAACAAGGGAATGACCCACGTTTTACTGGAAGACTTTACAACCCAACTACTCAACACTCATTCACAACATACTCATTAAAGGATACATAAATGAACTCATGCATTGACAATGAAAAGTTCTATATTTGGTTATCTTAAAACCATGTTCCTATCTAATGCTTTTCGTAGCAAATAGAATAATGTCATTCTAAATTTACATTTGAAACAATAAATTTTCATAAAATAAATATTTTTCGCGACTTACTCTAATCATGAGCACTACTAGATCCAACCAAAATTGTTTGTCCAAGTCATTACATAATCCTATGTTTAACAAGATATTACATACATATTCACAAAGAAAACACCTCAGATTTAAATTTAATATGCACTATTAAAACCAATATTTTTATCTTAATCCCAAAAAAATCAACTATGCAAAGAAAAACTTTAAATAAGATTACATATACAATATATATAATATTAATTACATTCTATATATATATATATATATTCATATATAATATAAAAATACATATAATATATATAAAATAAATCAAATCAAAATAAAAAATAAAATTTAAAATGAATTTAAATAAACAAAAATCAAAATAAAAAATTAAAATTTAAAACGAATTTAAAATAACAAAAAAAAAGAAAAATTAAAAAAAAAATATTCAACACAGGTCCGGACGGTACCTCGTCTGACGGACGGTACCGTCGGTACCCGCGGATAGTCCGCAGACCTGGTACAGCCTGCGCCGACTATACTCTAAGTACAGCGGCCGACAACAATGAAGGGAGGGGGCCGCAGTCCTCACTGGACAGTGTGTCCCCCCATGCGGTGGGCGCACTGCCCAGTGGGTACTGCATACCCACTGGTAACAAAAGCAAAACAGTGGGGGGCTGAACACCCCCCACATATTAAATTTTTTTTCCAAATAAAAATTTCCCAAAAAAAACCAATGTACGAAATTCGTACTTTCGCCGTACCGGCGACAAAACAGAAATTACAACACAATAAAAATAAAAATATATATATATGTAAATATAGATTATATGTATCATATTTAAAATATGATATATGTAATGTATATTTACATACATATATATTTTTTTTTCCAGAATTACATTTACTAGTGAAATTGAAGAAATAAATTTAAACCAGTAATAAAATTTACAACAATAGACATCTCATGCTCAAAAGATTTATAAACTAAATAAAAAAATAAGCCATCCTTCCATGTTTTCAAATAATATAGACAAAGGAAAGGTAATACATTGATTTTGAGTTTTTCAACAAATTTTCAAAAAGGGTTGGTATTTTGAAAAACAAATCTAAATACCAAAATGTTGAAGTTTAACCTAGGGTTTCAAGAAAAATCACCCATTTGCAATTTCTTATCATTTAGAAAATAGATTAAACTAGGAACAATAAAACAAGAAATAAAAGAAAACCTGGTTATTTGCAGCCACAGGAAATAGCCAAAATCCTTGATGCAGAGTTTCCTTTGAGCTCCTCACAATTCCTTTTCAACAATGCAAAGAATTTCCAGCAAGCTTTGATCGAATAGCTCCACCTTCTTCACAGAATTTTCTCTCCTTTCAATTTAATTCTCCAAACAGAAAATAATTCCAAAACTTTAATGAGCAAACTCTCTCCAAAAATTTCATACTTGTGAAAAAAAAGAAGGAAGAAGAATCCCCAAATTTTTTCTTCCCTAATCTTATAAAACATCATTTCCTCAAAATTCCAAAATAACCTAATGCAACCCTAATTCACATTCAATACAAGAAATTGAATTTAAAAGTTAATTTCATTTCCCCTTTTTAGAAGGCCCTAATTTTGACTTTAAAGTAAAATTTCAATTTCTCATAATTCCTTTTTTTGATTTAATTTAATTTAACAATCAAATATACTTACATAATTATTATTAAATTATTTAAATAGCTAAATCCAATCCCTTGAGATTTAAATTTAATAAATTAAATAATTTAACTTTAATTAACTTACCTACAATTATTTAATAATTAAATTTAATCCCTTGATATTTAAATTTAATAAATTAAATAATTTAACTTTAATTTCATTAATCATTTTAAAAATAACCAATAAGCATAACATTAATATAATATAAAAATAAAAATTTCTTCCAGCCATTGCAATTTTCTAAAAGAACTATTTAATAAGACAACACTTTTCAAAACATTATTTAACATCAAATAAGATACAACATGACTCAATACTCAGAACTGACGACACACTAAGGCTAAGGTGTAGACCTGACACATGTTACCAAGTTACTATCTCCCATTCAACTTAACCGTTGGATCGACATGCTCAAACTTGTGAAACCAGGTGGAGTTGATGTCATGTACCTGCAACCTGAAATCAAGTAAACAACATAATATATGCAGCATATAATTCACACCATGAAGAAGTCTCGAATTCGCAGGGTGCTCGCAAGTGAGTGATGCGAACCCGTCTTCTTCACCAATACACTCATCAAAGACTGACACTAACGTCATAAACAATATTCACATAAATAATCACATGATAATTCTACTGACATCATTAATTCATCAAAGCATGTGAAATAAAATCAGATAATCACATCACACAATAATAGTTGTCGCTCAAGAGTAGCGATCAAAACATCATAATAAAAGTGTGTCCAGTATCAAAGTAGCTGCAATCCAAACAAAACATAAAACAACATGAAACGAGAAGCAAAATGGAGGGGTATTACAGCAAACACCGAAACTATTCATTTAACATTTATAAAAAAGGCTCCACCGACAACGATAATCCAATTCATTTCTTGATTAGATCATTCCATTGTTAATATAGATAAATCAATATTCCATATGTAATAATTTCTAATAGTAAATTTTCCTAAACTTAAAATTATAATAACTAAAGTAATCTTCAAAGATATTCTCTTTCCATATACACTAATCTTCAACTATTTGATTACAAAATATCCAATTTTTAAACCACTTATTCGTTTTTTGCATCTACTTAATTAGACATATATAAAAGCAATAAGATACTTTTTCAAAAAACATAACATATAAATATGTATACTTACACACACTCTCTCAAACACACACACATATATGTTAATAAATAAATTACTTAAATATTGAAATCATAATTTATAAATTAAAATACATTAATATTTCTATATCATTGATATCAAAACATTATATCTGCATATCCGCACATGTATATATATATATATATATATATCTCGATATGAAAATCTCAAAGCAAGGCTGTTAGCCAAATACCAATAAAGGCTGATATGCAAATACTAACTAAAGGCCGATCTCCACATAAGTTTAAGTTCGGTGAAGTGCAGTGCACTACATGCAAAATAACATGTGAATACCTCCCCAAAGCTAATATAAACAGAGATTGCTTAGCTCAAAAGGTAACATGCGGCTCACAAAGGTTGGACACAAGAACACCCAACATACAACCAACTTCAACTCACACTATAATACAGGGAATTTAAATTAAGCTTTACACTTAATGAAGGTTCAGATTTCAAGCGAATTCAACTATCTCACTAGAGACACACGCTAAGAAGAAATTCATTAAAAGCTTCTAAATAGATTTTTCAAGGGGAAACAGCACACATGATAGAAGATTCATCTGATAACAAATAGATTTAATGAATATAATCCTATACAGAGTCAAAATTAATATGCAAGATTCAATTCATGTGCTGGACAAAAGAAGTCGCTATGTACAAAGGGTTTAAGATTTTAATTGAACAATGTTTGAATGCTAACCAGATGAGACTTCGATAATGTATGAATGAAGGTGATTTAAGATACTTTCCTTTCACAGTATAATACTAGAGAGTATCGACCCTTATCATAGTTCATTGAATGATACGGAAGGCTAAAGAATTTTGAAAAGATTACAAAAGAAAATTCTTTCCAAGTCATGGTATAAACAACCTACAGGCAGCGAAATAAGTAACATACCATACTCTATCAATTCAAGACAAAATTTAATTTATAAACTACAGAGCACACATGAATTTAATTGAACAGAGTATAACTACTAATCCCAAATGGGGTTTCGATAGGTAAGGAATGAAGGTGACTTAAGAAATTCACACTAGGAAAACTAATAAAACTACTGAGCAAGAATCCCGATTATGCACAAGCAAGGAGGATTAGAGATTCAAAATCCAAGGTTTACAAGCTAAGTATGATTCTAGGCAAAGTAAAAAAAACAATAAACTAACTTGCCTTACACTTAATTCTGAATAAGTAGGGAAATATGAAAGCAAACGGAAAGAGAGCAGATGTTTGCAACAAAAATGAGAATGGAATTTTTTTATGATTGTTGCAGTTGAACTTCTTAAAAGATTACAGTCAAATTGGGAAAAACACAGAGCAAACAATTTATCGAGTGTAGTGTCCCTTCAGTTGCTGCACTTTGTTTCAATTTGTTTATGTTTAGTTGATAGTTGTTTTAGTTGTTTTAGATATTATATTACTTTATTTTAGTTACGAAATAGATACTATGTTAGTTTTATACTTTGCTGATGATACATTAAATACATTGTTGATCGTCTGATTATGTTTGTGTGGCGACTTTATGATGAACATTATGTGTGTTATGGTTTTATGTTGTTTCAGAGCATTAATGTGTTTATGATGATGTATCTGATATTTTTTATGATGTTGTACTATATGTTAGTCTTGGTGAAGGAGATAGTGTAGCATTACTCACTCGTGAGTACCCTGCTACACTGTGACTCTCTTTCACAATGTGATTGTCGATTTATGCAAATATGTTTGACAATGTTGTTTGATATAGTTTGTAGGTACTAGGCATTGACTCCACCTGCTTTGTCAGGTTTGAGTGTGCCATGACCCAATTGAAACATGTTGTTTCAAAGATAATGTTAGGTCCTTCTTTGACCATCGTTCTTTTATAGGACAATTATTTGTGTTGTCACTCGTTGTTGTTTTATCGTTCAGTTCTGTCATGTCGTTCATATTTTCGTCATGATTGGGAATTAATTCATTCATTAATTAAATGGATTATTAAATGATTTATTTGATTTAGTGTAATTTTATTGTAATGTTAAATTAAAATAATTGTGCTTATGGTTTGATTAATTAAATTAATTAAACATGATATTTAATTAAATGTGATTGTTAATTTTGAATAATAAATATTTGTTAATTTCAATGTGCAAACTCAAATAAATGAAAAGTAGATATTTTGAATTGTTTGTTTTCAATAGAATAAATATTTGAAATCTGGACTTGGAGTCAGAAAGTGTTATCTTGAGTAATTGTTTAATTGGAATTGTCTGATCAATCTTGTTCGCATGCTAACAGTTAGTTAAGTTCTATGATGATGAGTTAATTAGAAGGAATTAAAAGTTTTGATTAATAAATATTGTTCACATCAATTTTGATTATTGGTTTTTTGGGGAAAAAGAATTTTACGACAATTTTATTTTTTTGGGTTTTTTGGAAAAGAAAAGTTTTCATGACAGTTTTGGGGTAAAGCTTCTTCTCTATGTTTTGGTTCTTGGAGTTGGTTCAGGGATTTTGGAAAGGTTTTCTTCTAGATTTGTAAAAGATAATATATAGCTTGAGAAATTTAAAAGAAGTGGATTTCTAAGAACAAAGAAACGGATTTGGGGTTGTAATGAAAGATCGTCTTGCTCAGTGTCTCCATCAACGAGCGTTGGACTTTAGGTTGGTTATCAAATATCTTCGTATGTATTTCAAAGTTAGTACTGTAAATTTTCTCCCCATGTATTGGCATATTTTAGACCATTGTGTATGTTGTCTTTGCGGCCATGCCTTTGTTTTCTTGTTGCATTTTAGATTACCATTGCCTGCATCTTTGTTTTTGGTGGAGGGATTTAATTGATGCCCTTTTATCATATGTGTTTCCCTGGGCTTGTTGTAGTCGATTTGGTTGATTAGGTGGGTAATTTGAATTCAATTCCCTAAATGATTCGTATATAAATTTGATTCTTAGAGTATATGTTGTGTCAGTTGTTTCAAAATCCCATTTGAGGTAGAAAGGAATCAACCTTCAGTTGATTTAAATGGTATGCAATATGCATTTATACATTCATGTTTTTAGCATCATATGTTCATACTTAATGTCTGTAGATTTTGTTATGTATACAACTATCACCTTGGGGCATTTTCTATCTAGCTAGGCATTCAACTTTATCCAAGATTATGTTCTTGCTACTAAGAATTTGGTTCCATATTATGTTGCTCATC
>CM021110.1:318479760-318607988 GCA_007115665.2 Sequoiadendron giganteum
TAGACTTTACGCATTTACATTCTCTCATATTAGGTCGATTGTCATATGATGTTGTAGCGCCATGTTTGGGTATTTGATTTTGACTTGGGTCTAGGTTTATATGCCGATTGTGTTTTGTGTCAACTGTATATAGCTGGGGATAGGGTTTTTCCCTTGATTCCTTTTGTTTTATGGAATTGTGTTCTTATTTATGTTTGGTAGAAAGGGGTTGGTATGGCACCAGTGCCTTGCATGTACAGTCAACCCTTATATTGGAAGATGTATGCATAGATGTTAGGTCAATAGATTGTCAGAAGAACAAAATCAAGTCACTGACATTCAATATATTTATACCTAATATTGCTATTTACAAAAAAATCTTTTAATTAAAGATAGTTATATATATGTGTGTGTGTGTGAATCATTTGTGATGTTGGTTTTGATTCACTGTCAAATAGCAGGGCACTGCAAATTAAGATATATAATATTGTATAGACAACAACATCTGAATTTCAATATATTTATATATATATGTATGTATATATATATATATATATGTGCAAACAAATTTAGTTTTGAATTATAATAAAGAGAAATATATTTGTATAAAATGCGTATTTGGACATTTTTGTAGATTATGATTACATAGCTTTCTTAATCATTTACATAGCTCTCTTAAGTAATTTAGGTGGATTAAATGATTAAGTCGCTGAGTAAAATTGAAAATGGAAGTGATGTTTATCCATGGAGTTGTTCTTGATTACTTGTTCTATAATGAGGTTGAGTGTAAATGTCTTTTAAGGGATCCCTTTTGTGTTTGATGTACGTAGAGTCTTCCAGAGGCCAGGAAATGGAACTTGTATTGTAAAGCTTATTATGCTTGTACTGTGATGTTCAATTGCAATGATTTGATTTGGGATTTAGCCATGCATGGTTCATTTGTTACCTTGGTGGTATTTTGAGAGTTAAATGGTTTATGACATGATTGAGATGTGTTCATTCATGGTTTTGTTTAATGTGCATGATGACTATCCTATGTAATTGTCAATAAGTTATGTTATTGTAAGTAGGAAGAGTGGCTTGCAATAGGGGCCAGAACCCTAAGTGGTAACTAGGGTAACCTATCAGGAGTTTATAATTCAATGAAAACCTAATTATATGTACTAGGGGTTGGGTAGTGTTCATTAATAATTCAGATAATTGATTGTCTCACCTAATACTTTAGTGATTGTATAGATTAAGGGTAGGTTGAGATGGCATGGAATGGAATGATCATCTACTTTGTCTTCTTGAAAGTTAGTTTGATTCCACATGAGTTTGTTTAGGGGCCGAGAATTGGTAGAGATTGTCAGGGTAACTCGGTACAAGGGCCGATAGTGTAAGAAGATTTACCAGGGTAACCTATAGTAAACTGTGTGATGACACTTTTTTCCTAATACATGTTATGTGGTCTCTTGAGTAGAGTTACCTTTTATTATGTTTCCACCTCTGGGAGATTTGTTTGTGATATTGTGGTTTAGATATCGTTATGCCATGTTGTGTACATCAAGCCATGTGATTTTATGTTTTGTCTTCATGTTCGTTTATCTTGTGGACTTGATATTATCTCCTAGCACGAGGGGTGGACCTTCGAGTACCACGTGGTTGGGAGTTACATGTCATATCCTCCATTGGGTCCCCTTGTAGGTGATGTAGTACATGATGATTTTGTTGTAATGCCCTACACACAACCCTAGAGGAAGTTGCAAACAACTACTTAAACAGGCTAATTTTTTTTTTTTAAGTACAATTAATAAGTAAGTTCGCTAAATAATGCCAATAACCTCTTAGGTTACGAGATAGAGGTTATATAGAACCTCAACCAAACATACATTTAAACCATGCCAATTATTTAATTAATAAGATAACCACATACATACCAAGTAAGATGATATATACCAAGCATAAGAGATAACCTTCAAATTCATTAATCCATTCATTATACAATAAGGTTACAACACTCATTCCCCGAATGAGGTAAGTTTAATAAACCTAATTACAATTACAACTTCCACCTTGATAACAACTGAGGGGTAAAATAATACAAGATCAACTGAAATGCAATAAAGCAAGAACTAATACTGAATCCAATGAGCTCTCCATCTAGAAGTCTCATCCACACGAACATGAAGATAGCCCAATGGATTTAGGTGCATGCCACCCAACCAAGTGGAACCCAAAGGCCCACCCCCCATGCTAGGAGATAGTAACAAGTAATCCTAGCCAAGACCAACACCTCTAGACACAGGCCAAAACATAACTGAACCAATTGACACAACCAAATACATGTACAACACAAATACAACTCATATACTATGCAAGTACAACATGAGTACAACTCTACATGGTTACATTGCTTCCAGAAATAAAGTAGATTAAGTATGTTATGAGAACCATACACATAATTAACAAGTACCAACTGTGGTCACATTAGGTATGACAAGGAAACGATAACCATAAAATTGAATACCAAATGTTGTCCTAGAAAGAGTGTCATCACACAGCTCATCATGGGTTGTCTTCTGGGAATCTTCATAGGTTCCGGCCCCCACTAAGGGTTATCCTGGTGGCCTCTACCGAATCTCGACCCCCATACTCACTCATGCAGAATCAAATACCTTTCGTACAGACAAGATAGATTACCTTGCCATTCCAGGCCTTCCCACTCATCCCAAGTCTAAACGAGCCCTTGTGTCTATGAGTGAGGCATAATTATTTTGATTAGTGTGAAGTACCACCTAATCTTCTAAGTTTTGTTTTAGTTATCACTTGATTAAACCACTTTCGAAGGTTTCCCAGTTTACCTCTTTGGGCTCTGGCTCCTATGGAAGCCACTCTTCTACTTGACAACACACATACCATCCAAACTCCAAGGGTAACAAAGTGCAAACAACGAGATACCACAACCTCTCCTTTCTTAGGAAGCAACCTAAGTTCAAACCCTCTCCAAACACTGGAGGTAACAAGGTAACAAAGTCACTCCTGACAAGGAGGCACAACTCATGTAATCCACCCTAATCCAAGGAGGTACAAAACATCCCCATTCGTGAAAACCAGGTAATAATAGATAACTTCTCATGCACTACCCAAGGCCATGTAAGGTTGACTACACAGTACGACAACCCACAAACTTGAAAACCCAACTGGAAGACTTGCTAAATGATAAGACCCACATTTTCCAAATGGTAACATGCATAGATCAAAACCAAGGCAAGAATCAGATCTACTTTGGGTTCACTAAACCCATTTCCTCACTAGCATTCAGTGATCAATGCATTAAATGAATTGAATTAATTATGCCATTTCAAAATCATTTTATTTCCACGTAGCATTTAAATACATGAAACATTAATCCGTATCTCAACAATTCAGATAAAAGAAAAATCCCCTTTTTTAAATAAAATATTTATTCCATATTCAATAAAACTCATTTTTTTTAAATAATAAAAAAAACAATATTCCCCTTTAAACAATATAATAATAAAATGAAATTCTCATTTTCAATATTAAAACATTTATATTATTACTATTAATTTGCTCATAATATTATAAAGGTCATAATATTAACCCACCAAATGCATTTTAATATTATAATGAATCATAATATTATATTATTAAATCATTTAATATTATCATAAAACATAATATTAACATGTCATATTACATTGTGATAATAAAATATTACAATAATTATAATATTAAAATATTACAATAATTATAATATTAAAATGTAATAAAATATTATTATATATTTTTTTAAAATTTTAAAAAGGCAATAAGCATGACCTCGATTCGTGCACCAACCCTAGGGTTGAATCGTGTGAACCTCGGATTGAGTGCGAAGGTGTTAGGGCAGAGGTCGGCCATGGGTTTCCTTTGGCTGGCGACAATTTAACATAGGGCGGTGGACATGGCTAGCGACGACGCTGGTTGCAGGTGGTTCAGCGTGGCAGAGGGAGGTTGCAGGCATGGGCGTGGGCGGCGTTGGCAGCACCGACCACCAATAGTGGTGGCGAAGACTGCGCAGTGCATAGTTGACCACCATCGTTGGTGGTCGCGGGTTGCACAATCCACATGGCCATGGAGTTCAGCTGGGTGCGCTCCCCCACGCCGCTTCCCATGGGGGTGGCGGTGGGGTGAGCCCTAGGCCCCAACAAAAAAAAATAATTTCAATTTTTTTTTTTTTAAGGAATTTCTGATTGTCATTTTTTTTCTAAAGTTTTATTTTTTTGAAAAAAAAACCAGAAACTAAAAGAAAATACAGACCTTTCAATATTTTGAATTTTTCTAAAAAAATTTGCCAGCATAACTTTATAAGAGAAATATATAAAAAAATTTAAAACATAAGCTTATAGAGATATAACTCATTTCATTCATACAAACTTGATACTTCAACCAGATTGAAGAACAAATTAAAAACAAAACAAAATTTGAAATAATACTTTGCAACCAAGGATTTATTTCCAATTTTGAACAGTCTTTCCCAAATCATGAAAACAAGGTTTCAACAAGTTTTGCCATCCACACAAATGCCATTGAATTCCAAAAAAAATTAGCTAATACAAGATGAGAACCTAATTTTTTTGAAGTATGGTGAAAATTATGATGGTGCCTTGAATCCCTTTTAAGCTCCACAGATTCTTTGAGCTTTTTATCCAAACCCACAAAATTGAACAATTCTTCCTCTTCTCTTTTTAATTTTTTCTCCAAAAACTCCATTAACAAGACTTGTGAAGAAAATTCATAATAATGCAATTTTTCCCAAAAATCCTACAACCACCCTCATAAATTCTAGAAAATAGAATAGGAAATATCTCATCTTTCAAATTTTGAATTTTCAAATTTTTAAATTGACTTTTTTTTAATCATTTTCTTAATTTTCAATTCCAACTCAAATATGCATGCATTTCCAAAATGAATAATGTAATTCATTTCAACACAAATAAGTTAATCAATTAATAAAATAAATCTACTACAAGATTAAATTATTTATTAATTAAATTAAATTACTCACTAATTTAAATCACATTTCTAAAATTATTCTAACTTCCTAAATAAACTGAAACTTGGAAAAATGAACAAAATAGAACAACTGGACCACACTAGGACCTATGACATACTATGACTAGGGTGATGACTTGGCACAAAAATCCTAGCTACTATCTCCCAATCGAATACCATTGGGTATTGGACACACTCAAACCTGTGAAACCAGGTGGAGTTGATGTCCTGTACCTGTCAATCTGCGAACAAAGAGTATATCCACATGCATATATATATGTCATACTTAAAACACACCGTGAAGAGGAAGTCACAGAATCATAGGGCACTCACAAACGAGTGATGCAATACCGTCCTCTTGACCAATACAGTAGTACTAACTGCCAAATCTAACATATTAATATAATTCCAAAGCGTAAGCATCATTAATTCGAATGTCCATTTATGTTAATTCAAAACATGACATAAGGATAACATCATATTAAAATACCATCAAAACAAAAGATAACATTAACATCGCTTTATAGATAGCGATCAAATAGCAGTCGGGTACCAAAGTCAAGGTACAAATAGAAAGTACAACATAAGAGAACATAACACTGTTCAATCAAAAGGACAAAACGAAGGGGTATTATAGTTCTTATGATAGGTTCCCAATTTTACATTGTTTGTGGAGTTGGACATTGAGCATGCTCGTGAACAAGGTTGACAAATGTGTTATGATTTTCATCTATATTGTATACATTCCTGATGTGTTTGTGAGACCTTATTGTGATATTAATTTGATGTAACAAGATTTTTCGTAATGTCACTTGATGTAACTTGAACATGTAACTTAAATTCTTTATGAGTATGTAATTGGATTATTCATTACTGTTATGATATATCCTTATGTTTAATGTCTTTGGATTAATGATGAGATTTCCTTACTTGTGTATGTTTACGTAACATTTTCACAGAACCTTGAGGACGTATGTGTAGATGTTTACTTTGTACTCATGTTGTAATCGAATGTCTTAAAAAAAAAACTTGGTTATTTTATTACTTTGTGTGTGTTGTTCTTTGGGTTCCATGGCGGGGCGTTACATTGAGCACTCAAAAATTTAACAAATTGATAATGGTTTCAGGTAGTATAATCTTGCAATAATCATTTTCTGATCAAACATTAGAATTGGGGAGAAATCATGGAACTTGGAACAACTTCGAATCACTGAGTTGAAAGTGTTGTTGGAATTAAATTCTAGATGCAGCTTCAACTTCTTCAAAAAAGCTTCAAATTTTCTACAGAACCTCAACTCCAGTAGAAAGCCTCCTAAACAGAATAGACCCCAGAGCCTCCAAAATCCAGAATCAAACTTTCAAAAACACTAGAAAACACCGAGAAACAGGAAAATTCCTTCATGGCCAAGCTCCAAGATTAGTTTTCCCAGAAAATAACCCAAAAAACCCCCTCTCTTAGTTATCCCTAACTAATTTTATTTTCCACTCTCTCCCTAAATGCATGTATTTAATTATTTATTTCATTTTGCCCACTACCAACAACTACCACTCCTCAATCTGATTATAAAGCAAATATCTTTATTTTTACTTGCACACCATAAACCCACTTTTAAAATATTTAATTTATTAACTTTAACTTACCTTTTTACTTCCATTTGCACCAAAATTTAAATAACATATTTACTTTTACATCTCTTTATTAATCATAATTTTAATTTATTTAAACCAAATAAATTATTAATAATATTTTATTTAATCTATATCTCAATTATATTTAAGTATCTATTCTAATGAAATAATTAATCGCCCCAAATTTAAATCGAATCAACAACATACCAAACAATGACGTCAATACTGACCAACCAAACTAGCATAACAGACAGAGTCATGGAAGGCCACTACAACATACTCTTCTGACAACACCATCAACAATCCCATTTTTTTGACATCAATTACAACACCAACATTAGTGCCAACATCTACAACACACACACACACATATATATCAAGGTGCTTGTATTAGATAATTTATACAAGTTAGAGAAAACATAAAGATATGTGCACCTAGAAATTTTTATTGTTATAGAGTTTAAAACCTAGTGGAAAATTGTATGGCTAATCAAGGGACATTATTACAATATTTATCTTTTGTTTGAAAGAATGAAAAATTATTGGGAAAATCTTACTATCCTAGTCAAGAAGGATTTATACCCTACATATAAAGGTTTTAGAAGTAATAATGGAATATTAGAACAATATAAGTTAGAGGTGAGATTTAAGTGTTTGGTGGCTCATAACTTATGTGGTGGCCCATGTGAGAAATATACATAAGTGATTGTTGATTATGTTCAAAGGCGCCTTTCTATTATTTATTGGCATTAGTGTTAAAAATTTGGATGAAGAAAATCACACTTTTTTCATAGTGTCATTACTAAGTGAAAATTTCTTGTTGTAACTTATATTTTCCATTTATTATAGGATGGCAAGTGGGGAGTTATCTTGGGACACAATCAATAAAATATTGGTTTTGAAAAACTACCTAAAGAGGATTTTCGATTTTGACGATCCAACCATTTAAAGCTATTGAAGGCAAATTTAGAGGGAGGTCTTGGTTCTGTAATGATCTAAAAATCCTGCAAGACTGAAACAAACAGTTAGCTAGTTGTACCTGCAAGTTAGTTTAAACATCAACAATGAAATACATAAGAATATAAAAGAGAAAATAACGTGAAACAGAATGATCTCACCAATCTTCTCTATTCTATGATTCCTTCCATTGCACCTTCTCAAGCCTTGCTGCAATGATGGATTGCCCTCAGATTTCTTTGTGAGAAAACTTCTCTAATGCCTAGCCTTAACAATGCCTTTGAAGGATTTAAAATATTAAACTATGCAAACTAGAAAGCAATTTCTAATATGCAAATAGTAAATAAAAGTCTATGATCTCTAGAATGCCTATATCAAAAGTCTATTAGATAAATGATCATGGATCCGAAAATGAGATCAAGATTGTCATTTTATAGAAAATGCAATCTTGAATGGACGGACAAGATGAGAGATTGAAGAATACCCTAGAATCAAAGGTCAAGATTCAATAAGGCAACCTCAATTAGGGTTAGGGCAAAATACCCATAGGTGTAAATAAGATTTAATTAAATTAATTAAATCCAGACTGAATGTGACAGTGGAGATGAAATTAGTAAAAATCAGAAGACAAGAGGATGAGATTTTTAGAAAATCAATAATTTTGGAAATTACTTGATTTGTAGGAGAATATTTCCCTTTTGAATTAAATTAATCCAAAATAGAAGATTTTGTGAGGTAATTAGTAATTGATTTTTGAAATAAATTACTAAATGAAGAATCAGTGAGATATTTTTAAATGATTTTTTTTATTTAAAAATACAGAAATGTCACATGCCATAATTAAATAATTAAAATAATTATTTAATTTAGAAGAAGTAGTTAATTAATTAAATAAATAAATGAATTTATTTATTAAGAGAGGATTTAGGAATTAGTGACATATTAAATAGATATATTAAAATATATCAATTTAATAATCAAGAAGACATTTATGATAAGGGTTAATTAAATAAATTGATGTCTTTATTTAATTATTAGAAGACTTTGATAATTACTGGTGTATTAAATTAAATAAATAGGATTTATTTATTTAATAATCATGAAGAATGAAAGTTTATGAATTAATTAAATAATCATGAACTATTTAATTAATAGTTGAATGTGGGTTAGGAACATAATTAAAATGTTATAATCATGTCATGATGGAAGTAGTAAAAATAATGCTTGCAGGTCTTGGTCATTTTTATGTGTCTACATTTGACCCTCTTTGTCATAATGCAGCTTGTCGCATTGTGGCAAAGAAAACAAGTCCAAAATATGCCCCAGCGGAGGTATGGAATGCCTATGCCCCCTCGGGAAAATTTTCGAATTTCGATGCGAGGTCAGAAAAATTTGAAAAATATCCTGACTAGCTCAATTGATGACTAGGAAAGTGATGTCGTGATCTGATTCAGAAACAAAGAATGTTAAGATAGCCAAAATGTTGGTCAAAGGTGGTCAAATGAGCCTCCCATAAGGCCCACTAGGTCAAAACCCTAATTTTTAGCCTATAAATAGGTTGAAAAGATCAAACCAAATGTCATTTTCATATTTGCATATAGAATTTTCTACAAACTAGAGCTCTGAGAGACGATGGTGATTCCTATGACTGCACACCATGGATATCGCGTGCGCACATTCCGACGACCCGAGGGAGTAGGGGCACCGATAAGTACCCTATCCAACTTGTCAATTTTTAAATTTTTTGCATTTATGAGGGTAAAAAGGGGTGATAACAATTGCGGTGCGATGCAGACACTATCGCGAAAGCTGCAATCGCCTTCGCATTCGCCGCATTTTCTTGCATCGCGACGCAAGTGTGATGGGTAGACAGGTCTAATTTGTGCGATTGTGCATTCGCGAGAGTGAACGATGCAATCGCATTTTTGTGATGCAAGTGATAAATTTGTGACGCATCTGCTTAAATTCTGACGCAATCGATAGCTTTGCGACGCATTTGTTAATATGCAATGCATTTGATAAGCCTAATGACACATTCGTTGTTAGATCACGCATTTGATAGATGAAATGACGCATTCGATGTTTGATCATGCATTTGCCCTTTAGAATGATGCATTTGACATATTGCAACGCATTTGTCATGTCCCGAGTCACAATTGATTTATTGTGATGCATTTGCAGTCAACGTGACGCAATTGAAGTTGACCAAAGTTGACTTGTGCCGAGCTTAACTTTTTGTACCCTTGACTTTCCAGTAGTAAAAAACTTTCCATAATGCTTCTCAATATGTTCTAATCCTTGGCCCCTTTCCTTGTGCAGAGTCGGCTTGTGCCGATTTATACCCGAGAGTTCCAGCCAGCTACCTATGCTTTCGGAGATCATCTCAGCGATAGATAGAGACAGCGACTGATGGCCCTAGGCCTATACCATGTGACATACATGCTCGTTATTCAGGAAAACAGAGGGTTGCTTACTGCTCTTTGTGAGAGATGGCACTCTGAGACCTGTTTGTTCCACCTACCTACTGGAGAGGCGACTGTCACCTTGGAGGATGTTTACCGCATTCTCCGTATTCCGATCAACAAAGAGAGGGTGGTCTATGATCCACACCGAGGACGACAGGTCCTGACAGAGAGATATGAGGGTACTGACGGTGGGTAGTTAACTTTGGATGGTTACGAGATCAGTTGGGATGTTGTAGCCGATCGGTTTCCTAGATTTGATGCCATACTTATGACCCTGATCGCCGGATTACTGATCCCAGATCATCGTGGTCATGGATTTCCCATTGGATGGGGGGATGTTCTTGTTCGTATGAGGTCACAGAGGACTGTTTTTGCTTGGGGCCCTTGCTTGTTGGCCATGTTGTACCACCAGTTGCATGAGGTAGTCTACCTCCATGGGCACAACATCAGTTGCGGGACCACATTACTTATGATTTGGGTATGGGAGTGTATTCCTGCCTTTCAATTGCCAATACAGATGTAGCCATTGGGTGATGGGATGCCATACATATATCTGCATGCAGGCTCAGTCAGCCAGACTCATGTTGGAGATACCAGGTACTAGCGTCATCAGATAGACACGATGATTAGTTTCGTCTGGAGGCCGTACAAAGATTGTGCTTAGTGGTCAGATGAGGACGGTCACCTATCCTTCTGCCGACAGTTTCGATACCTTATTGGTCGCACAGTTCAGACTTAGAGGATTATTGAGATGTACCTGCCTCAGCAGATACTATGATAGTTTGGGGAGCAACAGATTGTGCCAGTAGGCACAACATAGTATGCTCGGTCTTTGAGAGAGACCATGTGGGGGCCACCCATATTAGTCACAGTGGCCGAGGCACAGGTTGACAGCTTGGTAGCAGTTCAGTGGGTATGGAGAGGGGGTCCAGTAGATGCAGGTACATCGACCGAGTTTGATACTTGGTGGCAGGTTCATAGGCCCATTCCTTTGACAGATCTAGATGGTCCACCACCTATTGATCGGAGATTAGTTATTCTGCGAGTGCCGAGGAGAGGTCGGGGTGGACGAGATGGAGGGCGAGATGGCAGAGGTGCTAGGGGTAGAGATGGAGGTAGGGATGGAGGCCGAGACGGGGGAGACGGAGGAGGTGGGGGAGATGGGGGAGGTGGAGGAGATGGGAGGGGTGTGAGGAGGAGGAGAGATGGCAGAGGGCAGAGGTAGCCCAAGAGAGTTATACAGAGAGTAGGTGGAGTACCACTATCACCTATTCAGGAGGAGGGGGAGGAGATAGAGCCGAAGGCGAGAGCCGAGGAGGCTAGAGGAGGTGAGGAGGAGGTGGAGGTGGTTTTTGAGGAGGAGGTAGAGGTGGTGGTGGAGGATAGAGTGGAGGTAGAGGTGGCGGAGAGAGAGGAGGCAAATCCACTTGTTGGGGGACATCCTGCTGACATAGATGTGGAGGAGGTCCAGCTTGAGGGGGAGAGAGATGAGGAGGATGAGGAGGAGAACGAGACAGATCAGCAACTTTGGGAGCGTATGGTCTTCGGGGATGATGAGGGTGATAGGTTACCCATTTTTCCCATGGATGCCATGGTTGACCAGAGGATCACTGATCTGCAGAGCAGACTAGATGCGGCCTTGTCTCAGAACAAGGCCTTGGCAACGGAGTTGGAGGTCACTCGAGTTGAGAGGGATCAGGCCATCATTCAGTGACAGGAGTCAGAGCGGTGGGCTACTAAGTTTTCCAAGTTATGCACGGGACTGACAGGGGGCATGGCTCGAGAGTTGGCCAGGGTAGCAAAGAGCAGGGGTGGATACAGGGCATTGTATGAGCAGGTCGTTCCGCCAGATAGATTGGACCCAGGGTTGTCTTGATCTCACAACAGGACAGGTAGTGGTAGTCAGACACACAGCAACCGGTCACATAGCAGTAGTCATACCAGTGCTGGGGGGTCCACTACATTAGGGCATTCATTGGGCCATAGATCACATAGCTCACACAAGCATTCATCAAGTCACAACCACAAATCAGAGCATGGACATAGATCAGTGTCATCAGAACATCAGGCAAAGCAGAGTCATCCTCTCGTTACCAATCCCTCAGGGTCACAGAGTCAGACACATGACACCCCTCCTATTCAGGTCACCTTTCACGTGGTTGATCAGACATAGTCACCTCCACGAGATGGAGGAGGGCCATCCTAGAACTTGTATTAGACATATGTATGCTTTGATATTCGAGCCTGCGAGCTCTATTTTTGGGATACAATTTGACTATATCCTGTGATATAACATTTTTGAGATTATATATATGCGATGCAGTTTTGATGTGGCCTATATGATGTAATGTGTTATGGATTTTGTGCTTTTATGAGATGCTTATGTGATGCTTTTATGATGCTATGAGATGTATTTATGTTATGCTTATGAATGCAATATGGATGTGGTAATGTATGTATGCATTGTGTAATGTTGTGATGATGTAATTCCTATATGCTGATGTAAATGTTTTATTTATGATGCTTATATGTTGATGTAAATGATGGTTTTATGAATGGATGCAAATGATAATGTTTATGCAATGTGAATTGTGGTATCTGATATATGCAGATGTGAATATGAAATGATTATGCCATTATGTATGCAGCTTTGTTTTTGTATGTCACAGGATATCATCAGAGAACGGGAGAAGAGAAGACAAAGATGGATGTTAGTGCGAAGAAAGATATGCATGTTAGTGTGAAAAATAAAAATCCTTCAAAAGCTTTGCTATGGTGCTATTCTAGTTGTTGCTCTTTAATCATCATTGGGCGAAAATGTCATGATGGTCAACAAACACTATGATATGACATAGATCAATAGTGTGCAAGGTTGAACCATCACATAGATCAACGGTCGCAGACAAGGATGATCATGACTCATGCAAGGAACACAGTTGCCCCTAGTCACTTTATCATGACCAACCACCAGAAAAACCAACCAATCGTGAGACATCGCTGCTTCTCTAAATCCTGATGATAGGACATCCTTGAGAAACTAGCCACATGATAGTAAAAATAAACAGTAAAATCATCATACTATGTCGTTGCTTCTCTACATCCTGAAGTCAGGACATCATGGAGAAACTAATAGCAGAGTGATAAGCAAACAAGGATAATCATCATGATATGTCATGGTTCCTAGGACATAAGGAACTAATATCATGATTATTATCTGTTAGAATTGGCTATGGATGCCAAGATCTATAGACCAAATAGAAAGCACAAAGAAGAGAGAAAATAATATGACAAGAATAAACTGTATTCAATGTCAATGATAATGGAATTGCTTGAATGTGTGTCCAAATGTAGTAGAGACCCCTTGGTTATATAGCCAAGGTGAGAACATAGGAGTGCATAAGATTATGACAAGTGTCGTAATCTTATGACATGAGACAACAATGAAAAGCTATCACTCCACCTAAAGTGGAAAGGTGATAATGTGATAACCACCACAAATAGTGGATCTACCACAAAAGGTGGAACCCTAATCACATGATATGTCCATAAAAGGTGGAGGTGATAGAGTGATAACATGATAAGTCCACCAAAGGTGGAAATTCTCCAACAACTCCTATGTGGTCCCTAAGTAAACTTAACTAAGGTGTAATTATGACCTAGGACAAGGTACAAAACATTTAATTACACCAACATTATCAAAAGATAGAAAAAAAAAAAAAAGTTTGCCAAGTGTTTGCCAAGTGTTTTAATGTTAGGTGTTGTTTTAAGTGTCGGGTGATATCAAATTCAGGAAGGACACATCTTGAATGACGTTGATATCTAGGAGATTGATTCTCGGAGTTAGGAGAATCCATCAAAATGTCAGATGATGACGATGCTTAGGAAGGACACATCCAAAGGCATAAAGAAGTTGATGAGAGTTGCTTTTCAGAAAGACACATCTGAAGAAGAACTTTAAAGCTTTGCCATGATAAATTGTTTTGATATGATTTTGACTACATGTCATTGCTGACATGCTGAATTGACTAAAAGTATTCTGACGAAATGGATTTCTGATAGATTGGTAATTCAAGATTGATATAAGATTCCATTAATTTGAAGAGAGTTTGATTCGAAGATAGCTTGACGTGTGTGAAAATATTGTGCCAAGAACCCTAATGGATTGACCTAGTGCGGCCTCGGGGGTCCATCGATTGATGGCCTTGCCTACATCGTGCACTCAGAAACCTCGTAGTTCAACACGACCAAATGACATTGTCCAAAGGACAGAAGTTTGAATCATGATTTTATTTTGACAAACCTAGAAGGACTGACCTAATGTCTCGGGGATTCAAAGATGAATCTTGCCTATGTAGCAAAAGCGCAGAGACAACATAGTTCGGACATGGACAAAAGATTGAATGACGTGATTGATTGAATTGATCAGATTTGACTTTGATTTTGGATTTTGACATTGATTTGGATGTTTTTGTATTTTCTCAGGACGCTTTCTGATTTTTAGGTCTTTTTTCAGTACTTTTTCAGATTTTTATGATTTTTTTTTTTTAGGACTTTTTCAGATTTTTATGATTTTTTTCAGGACTTTTTCAGATGTTTATGATTTTTTCAGGACTTTTTCAAATGTTTATGATTTTTTTTTTTTTAGGACTTTTTCAGATTTTTATGATTTTTTTCAGGACTTTTTCAGATGTTTATGATTTTTTCAAGACTTTTTCAGATGTTTATGATTTTTTTTTTAGGACTTTCTTGAGAATGCAGGATCATGCGTGGTACCCACTACAGTTACATGATAAAGTTCTTACCCCCAGACAAGTTGGCGAAAACCCAAGTTCAATGATATGGAGATAGGTGACGCAAGGTAGAGGCCAGGATATGCAAGGAATGATGTCAACCAGATGTTAACCATGGTCAGAATTGACAAGATTTAGGATGGATGTTGTGAATGTGTCAGGCCTTTGTGATTATGACAAATGGGTCAAGATCGTTTTGAGTAACTGTAGATGGCGAAGCAATGATCGACTACACATGGCACCTGTTTGCCAGGTTTTCACCATGGTACCTATCCAAAGCGCCTATTTGCCAGGTTTTCACTATTGGATGAACTCATTTCTTTTTACTATTTTTGCCATTTTTTTATTTTTTTGTGTCACCAAGATGCCTGTTTGCCAGGTTTTCATCAAGGGACGATTTTTTGTGTATTTTTCAATTTTTTTGTATATTTTTCAATTTTTTTGTATTTTGTAGGTTTTTCAGCCAAGCTCTCTGATGTTATGTGTAGAACTTTCTTAGGTGTAAGCTGTTGATGGGTTATGTTAGTTGTTCTCCATTAGGTGTGGCCAACTGATAAGCTCCGGAACCAAATGCGGCAGTAATGATATAAGGAGCAAGCCAATTAGCCTCAAACTTGCCAAGCTTTTCACGTTCTGCTTGATTTCTGGGATTCTGCATGAGAACCAAGTCATCGATTTCGAACTCTCACCATGACTCTTTTGTTATAACTTCAGCAAAGACGATTTCGATATGCCTATAGATGATTTAAGGCATTTTGACATCTTTCTTGTAGCATTTCTAGCTCATGGAGATGAGTATGTTTGTACTCTTCATCATCAATCATTCCTTTCAAAGAAACTCGGAGAGAAGGAATTTCGACCTCGATGGGTAATATGGCCTCAGATCCATAGACTAAGGAAAATGGAGTAGCTCCATTGGGGCTACGGATGCTGGTACGATAGGCCCATAAAGCAGGATTGAGTTGTAGGTGCCAATCTCGGCCAACGTCATTGACAATCTTCTTCAGAATGCGAAGAATTGTTTTGTTGGACGCCTCAGCTTGGCTGTTACCTTGTGGGTAGTATGGAGTGGAAAAATGGTGTTGGATGTGGAATCGCTCACAGAGTTCATGAACGTCCTGATTTTTGAATGGACTACCGTTATCTGTGATGATGGATTGTGGGACACCATACCAGCAGATGATGTAATTCAGAATAAACTTGGATATTTGTTTACCGGTGATGTAAGTGAGAGGAACGACTTCAATCCACTTAGTGAAATACTCAGTGGCGGTTATTATGAATTTGTGGCCATTTGAAGAGGATGGATGGATCTTACCCATGAGGTTGAGTCCCCATTGTGCAAAAGGCCATGGAGAAGTGATAGGTCTCAATTCCTGTGCAGGTGCGTGAATCAAATCACTATGCACTTCGCATTTTTGACATGTCCTGACAAACTGAAGAGCATCTTTTTCCAATGTCGGCCAGTAGTATCCCAGTCTAGTGACTTTCCTAGCTAAGGTTGGACCACTCAAATGAGATCCGCATATACCCTCATGTACTTCTCGTAAAGTTACTTGGGCTTCATCAGTTTCAAGACAAGGAAGAAGGGTGTTGTCAAAGCCATGGCGGTATAAGGTGTCACTGATGATGGTATGTCTAGCCGCTTTTCGGATAAAAGATTTTCTTTGGTTGTTAGACAAGTTGGGTGGGAGGGTTTGGGTTTTAAGATAGTCATGTATGTCTTGATATCAAGGCGAACTGGGACCAACAATCTCGCACACCATTTCGGACTTTGGAATATCGTATGTAGGCATCAGCAGTTGTTCCACTAAGAATTCAAATTGTGACAAATTCTTAGGGATGTCTAGGAGAGATCCAATGGTAGCCATTGCATCGGCTGCTTTATTCTGTGTCCTTGGGATTTGTTCAAATGCAATAATTTTGAAATACATCAAGAAACTATCCACCATTCTTTTGTAGGGAAGAAACTTCTCATCTTTTGTGTCATAGTCATCATTCACTTGATTGATGACCAATTGAGAATCTCCGAATATGAGCAATGTCTATATTTTCCATTTGATTGCTATCTTAAGACCTGTGACCAATGCCTCATATTCTGCAATATTATTTATACAAGGGAAAGCAATTTGAAATGATTTAGGAATTGAATCCCCTTGTGGTGTGATAAATAATATGCTTGCTCCTGAGCCGTGACCAGTGTGGGATCCATCAAAGTATAATTTCCATGGTAGAGTTGGTTTTGCGTAAAAAATAGACTCATTCGGAAAATCAGTTATTAGAGGATGAGTGGCCTGGATTGGTGCATCAGCTAATTGATCTGCTATGACTTGTCCTTTTATAGCCTTGCGCTTCACATATTGTATATCATATTCGCTTAATATCATGACCCATTTTGCCAAACGACCTGTCAGTGCTGCTCGACTCAGAAGATATTTTAATGGGTCAATCTTTGCCACTAAATGTGTCTGATGGCTCAGCATATAGTATCTCAATTTTTGTGCCACAAAAACAACCGCAAGGCATGCCCTTTCAATGGTTGTGTAATTGAGCTCATATCCAATTAGTGTGGGACTGATATAATATACGACTCTTTCTTTTTCTTGCTGGTCATTTTGCACTAATAATGCCCCTAGTGCATTTGTTGTTGCAGTGACATATAGGATCAATGGTTTGCCCTCAATAGGTGGCATTAACACTGGTGGTGTTAATAGATATTCTTTTATTTGGTCAAAGGCTATGTTACACTTATCTGTCCATACAAAAGGATTGTTTTTGCGTAGTAGATATTGGAATGATTGACACTTGTCTGCCAATTGTGTAATGAAATGGTGAATAGATTGCAATCTGCCTTGAAGTGTGTGCAACTCACTGATTCCCTTTGGTGGAGGCATGTCCAGAATTGCTTTTACCTTTGTGGGATCAACCTCAATGCCTCGTCTTGAAACAATGTATCCTAGTAGCTTGCCTGAAGTGACCCCAAAGACACACTTCTTTAGGTTCAATCTGACCTTGTAATCCTCAAGCCGTCTAAAGATTTTGTCTAGTAATTTGAGATGATCTTTTCTTGTGAAAGATTTTGCTAATAGGTCATCCACATAATCTTCCATTAGAATGTGCATCATGTCATGGAAGATTGTTGTCATAGCCCTCTGATATGTAGCACCTGCATTCTTTAGGCCAAAAGGCATGACGTTCCAACAGTATGTTCCCCAAGGACAAGTGAATGCTATTTTATGTTGGTCCTCTGTTGCAATTTTGATTTGATTATAGCCTGAAAAACCGTCCATGAGAGATAGCATCTCATATCCTGTCATGAGGTCAACAATCATGTCTATGTTTGGTAGAGGGAAATCATCCTTTGGGCAAGCTTTATTCAAATCTCTAAAATCCATGCAGATACGGATTTGTCCATTCGGCTTGGTAACAGGAACAATGTTTGATATCCAATTTGCATAATCAATTGACCTTATGAATTTAGCATCTAGTAACTTTTCTAATTCCGCCTTGACAAGTAGTGCGATCTGTGGGTGCATCTTGCGCAACTTTTGTTTGACCGGCTTGATTCTTGGGATTAAAGGAAGATGATGCAGAACCAATTCGAGATCAAGCCCTGGCATGTCAGCATATGACCATGCGAAGTTAAATTTTCTTTCTGTGAAGAATTGTGTAAACTCAGGTTTTTCTTCATCTGATAATGATCTAGCCAAGAGAATCATTTTGGGATTCTCTGGTGCAGCTATGTTAACTTCTGTTGTATCCTCAATGAGCATGGACAATTTTTTCTGTGTTATGGGGAGAAAGTCCAATCCTCCATCCTTGGGCGCCTCAGAGAGGTTTTCACCTTTGGATACATCCTTTGTTTTTACTATTTTATTGCCAGAAGGTGCCTTGCGGTTTTCACCTAAAGGCATTTCTTTTTCTTTTTTGTTTTTTGCGTTTTTTGCGACTAGAGGATTGCACAGTCTCCCCGAAGAAAGCTGCACAATCAAGATCAATGGAGAACCCTATTTTGTGGTTCCCCCATGGAATACCTTCTCTTAGTCCCATGAATTTTGTAATTGCCTCGTCATTCTGAAATATGTCCATCACTGGTGGATCTTGTTGGTCCCAGTCGATCAGTTGTGGGTACACAAGGGGGATTCCATCTTCAGTGTTAGTGAAGGGTGGGGAGGATGCGGAAAGTATGCAAATTGATGCCTCAAGTGTAAAGGCAAAGTTATCAATTTCCACTTCCGTGTCTGATGCAATGGATGGTCCATACTCTGAGTTAGATGAATCAAATTCAAAATCATAATATGGGATGAAATTATCAGCATCGTGACTAGTGGTAGGTGTTTCAGAAGTATGAATGATGGGCTCAGATAGGTCAGGCTCATGGGTGGACTCAGGAATGGGGTGGGATGATTCAGGTATTGCTGATGACACTTTATGTTCTTCTGGGTTCTAAGGAATGCTTACCCATTTCTTGTCTTTAGAATGATGGTAAATAGGGTCAATGCTATATTGCTAGCAGAATCGTTCTTCAAAGGAAGGTTGGCCAGGTTCTAAGAATCGTTCATCAATGTCATAGTCACTGACGGTTTTGTCAGATCCCCATTCCCATTCATTTGAGTCTGTTTCAGTTAGGGATTCTTCGCTTGTCCCGACACTTTCTGTTGCCTTTACGTCCTTACTTGAAAATTCATAGATACATTGATCGTCAGTTCCGAGTTGGTTGAACCCTAGCCCTATGTATCTTGGTCTTGCCATTATAATAATAGGTTCCCTTCTTCCATTGCCATTCTTTCCAAGGCCGCTTGTCCCATCAAAACCTTGGGTTTTGCACATATCATATCCTTTGCCATAAAGATGCAATGGTAGTGGAGATAACTCCATTGGGTCTTTGTAGATCCAGTTATCCATGTCAATGATGTCTTCATCACCCATATCGCCCCATCGTGTAAAAACACTTTTTGGTGGAACGTTGGAAGTTACTTTGGGCTCAATTGCAAAAACATGGTCTACCATAGACTTTAGGTGGCTTCGGTATTGTAGTTATACAATAAGTCATATTTAATTTAAATTCCCCACAACCAAGGTCTTGGATCTGAATATCTTTACTTGGGATGGAAGGCGATGGAGATGGTGTGGTAGAAGATGATGAAATGGATGATTTCGTGAGTGTCATTGGGTCAATGTATTTTGATGCGGTGGAAGATGAGGCCTCCCGATTGATGGGTACCTAGTGCTCAGCAGTAGCTCGCAGGTTGGTGTAGTATTGGAATGGATCAGGATCACCTGGGATGGTGATCTCAGTTCCATCAAAAGGGAATTTGAGGCATTGGTGGTACGTGGATGGAATTTCCTTTAAAGCATGAATCCAAGGGCGACCAAGTAATATATTATAGTGAATATCAATATCCAGGACCTGGCATGTGGTATCTATGATGACTAGTCCCACTCAGAGTGGAATTGTAATGATGCCTTTAGAAGCGCATTCTTCATCATCATATGCTTTGATGACGATGCTTTTGCTAGCATCTACACATGCCTCAGAAAAACCAAGAGCTTTGACCAATTTCAGAGAGCAGATATTCAATCTTGCTTCACCATCTACTAGGACTCGTCGAACCTTATGCTTGTGGACGAAGACTTCAATGTGGAGGGCATCATTATGTGATGGCTTGGGTGAGGAATAGTCGTTGTCTAAAAAGGTGATATGGTGAGGTGAATTCAGGTATCCGACCATGGTCTCAAAATGGTTAAGATCGATGTTGGTTGGGATGGTTGACTCTTGTAGTACTTTATTGAGGATGGCCTTATGCGTGGGTGAAATACAGAGTAGTTCAAGAATGGATATTTGTGCAGGTGTTTTATTTAACTGCTCAACAATGTTGAACTCCGGTTTTGGGGTGGATTGTCTAGCAGATGGACCAGGTATGGTGATCTTTGGTTGACGGGCAGAAGGACCCTGGATAGTGACCTTGCCTTTATGCGTAGTCACATTGCATTCTGGGGCTCTTTTGATGCTGATGGTATTAACAGATTCATCTTCATTAGTAGCACTAAGATTGTTAATAATAGTTCCATCAGGATAATTGTATGCTGGACGAGTAGTATTATAGGCCGGACGGATATGGTTGGCTTGGTTGTTTGTATGCTTGGTGCTAGATGAGGAAGCCTTACCATGATCTTGTAGTGGGTTCTTGTGTATGGTATGATCTGCATTGGATATAAAAGATTAACCACCCAACTCAATGGTGTGTTTCTCTATGAGATCTTGCACCAGATTTCGCAATTGGCGACAAAAGAAGTTTAATGCCCTTTGGAACGGTGGTAATCACAAAATGAACTGTCATCCCACCATGACGACTTGAATTGACCAGGGTCGTACTATTTCAGTTCCTCCAGCATTATGACACTGTTTTGGAGAAGTTTCTTTAAGACAATTTCGATGGGTTCACCCAACGGGGTGAATGTATGCTTTTGAAACTGTTGTGGTTGACGCAACTGCCTTTGATTAGATTGTGTATGATTATTTTGAAGAGTGTTGGCAGTTGGTGCTGGTGTAGTTACAGGTGCATTTTGATTGTATACTCCTTTGATTGTGAGTACATGATCTATTGCATTTATGGTTTTTGCATCAACTACACCGTCACTTGTGATGTGTTTGTTCTTAACCCAGTATTTGTTTTTGTCATTTGAGCTACTTGGCTTATTATTGGTGGTTGTGTTGATGGTTTTGCCACCATATTTCAGTTCACCTTTGGCAATCAAGGCTTTTTCAGTTGAACCCCCTTTTCAACAAGGTCAACAAAAGTGGTGCAACAATGTACTTGTAATCCATACCTTAGTGGTCCAAGGAGAGTTTGTACAAACATGGTTACTTTCTCCTTTTCGGGTATTTCTACTAGACATCTGCTTGCTAAGGTTCTCCATCTTTGAAAAAATGGAATGAAAGTATCTCCTGCATCCTCTTGGGTAAGTTTGCATAAGGAGGCGATGTCAATGTCTGTGTCGATATTGTAAGCATAGTTTTCGACAAACTTGTTGGCCAATTCATCCCAAGTTTTTATTCCCTTAGGCAAGAGTGAGAACCATTCTAGTGCATGACCTCCAAGACTTCTAGAAAAGAGCCTCATGAGATAAGTTTGCTCATAAGCAATTTCAATACAAATGGTTGTGAATTCCCTTATGTGTTCAAGGGGGTTCGTTTTGCCTTTATACTTGGGAAAATGAGGGACCACATATCCATGAGGAAATGGTGGCATATATAAAGTTGTGTCAAACGGATAAGGACACAAGTCATGTGACATGTATGACTTTTTATTGGATTGTTGCAAGGTCTCCACTTGTGTTTGAAGAGCAGCGAGTTGTTGAGTGAGTGCTTCTACCATTGGATGGTTGGTAGCATCACCTATGTTGTGGATAGGGGTAGCTTGAGTCCCCTGCTGTTGTGATGAGATGTTATGATTTGGAATGGGTTATCGATGAGTGAAATAATTGTTGTGATTAGGCGGTTGTTGGAAATGGGTATTTTGATTAGGGATGTGCTGCTGCGTATGGATTTGAGAAACATAAGTGGGAATATGATATCCTACCATATTGGACTGGATTTGAGGACCTTGCTGGTTTTGACCTTTTTGATTGCTAGATTGAGTGCATGATGGAGCGCCTTGTTGATTTTGAGCTTGTTGATGCCCAAATGGGTTATATGATTGTGTGCCTTGATTGCCTTGCCCAAAGAAAAGATTATGACCTTTAGGAGTGTTGGTGTTTTGGGTCATAGGAATGCTAGTGTTGACTTGTGATGAAGTGGATTGGGTGCCTTGGATGAAAACACTTCATTTATTTCTCCCAAATGGGTTAGATGAGTTGGTTGCAATGGCACTTGAAGAACCTAATAGTAGGTTTGTTGATGTACTCATGGAACTAGATGTAGTTCCTAAGAGGTTTGATGTGGTTGCCCCCATTGTTTGTGAAGGAATGGTGGATGTTTGTTGGGGGATGGATTGTGATGTGTTGTTGGTTGGGGAAGATGATCCCCCAATAGATGTTGTATTGGTTGTGGTAGTGGTATGACCAAGGGAGGTAGAATTGAGTGTGTTGATGATATTCTGTGAGGAAGTTCCCATGGATGAATTGTATGATTTTGGAGTGGGAGAAGTTGCTCTAAGAGTGTTAGGTCAAATCCCTTTGGTAACTTAGCCCCTTGGTCAAGAAACATAGCTAGGAATCTAGAAGAGTCATTTAAGACTACTTCTTCTACAAAAGCAGCAACTTCTGGATGTTGAGCAACAGCTAATATGTCTTCTTCGAAGACATCCCCATTTTGATCCCGTTAGATAAATGGTTCAAAAATATGCGAGGGAGATGATGGCATGTTCATCTCACTAAAAGGATTGATTGTGGAATTTTCCATGTCAAAACAAGGATTATTCATGGTATTGGGAAATGAGTGCATGCCAGTTGTGAATTTAGGAAAGTTGTTGTTTTTTCCAAAGGAATCCATGAGTCTTTTCTTTTTCTGTAGTCTAGTTTCAACCATACAAAGTTTTGCTCAACTCAGGATGATGGAGGAAAATGATCTAAATATGAGACTATGTTTCTGGTTTTTTGGATTTTTAAAATGATGCTCTATGAAATGCGAGTGGTGTGATACTAAGGATATGGCAAATGATATGCAAATTAAATGATCCTAAGATGCACTTATTAGTGAAAAATCTAAAGAGGAAAAACTTGGACAAACAAAGTTTTTGCAATGATTCAACTTTTGGAAAACCAATGGATCGTGGAAGGACTATAACTAGGACAAAGTGAAATTTCCACACTAGACTATTGAGTGGGAAATAATTCACCAAAGGATTGAGAAAATGACAAAGATACTTGGGTCCAATGGTAACCTATTGATGAATGCAAAGTTTGGACAATGAATGGCAAGAGTCAACTCCTAAAATCTACCAAAGTGAGTGTCTAAGGAAGTGGTGAAACTATTAATGCAATTTAATGAAAGTGACCTATTATGAGCCTAAAATGGTATCTAAGTATGCAATTGTTTGGATGGAAAGTTGAGCAAGTCAGAGTTTGGTTTGAAATGTGACAGTGAAGAAAGATTTGATTGACTTGTAGACAGGTTGTGAACTTTCTGTTTTGACAGTGGAAAATTGTTTGAAAAGTCTGGCAAATGCGTTGCAACAGAGCAAATGTGGATCACTGAATCGAATGTGACACAGTGTTATGAATGAGGGTTTGTGTCTGGAAAATGCGGCCCAGTTAACCGAATGCGGCTTGCTGATTGCAAATGCGGCTCTGTAATTGTCGATTGCATCTTGACAAAGCGAGTGCAGCTCCTGATGGCTCAGATGTGGCTTATTAGATTGAATGCAGTTTTCCAGATGTCAAATGCAGTACAACAGAGCTATTGCGTCGCAATATGCAGTTTTAGGGAAAAACCCGAACACAGTTTGCAGTTTTTTGACCAGTTTTTTTTTTGTGATTCCAAATTGTGTTTTTGTGATATTTGTTTTCTTGAAGATTTTTAATAATTCTTGGAAAACACAGAAATCAAAATTGAGAAATGCTTATTCAAATAGACTCACTCTTAAAAGTCAAGTGGGTCATCCTCACAATCATAGCCCACATCTTAAAATCACGTTGACTCACACACCCTTGTCACCCCCTAGAGGGTGCCCGTGTTTTTGTCTTTTCCAGGTGCATACTCAAGGTGACGGAAGTGGATACCGAATCCCCTGAGAAAACAATCCATGGTGATTATATGGTGAGTGTCTTGGGGGGAGATTCTTCCCTCCCCTTACACCGTGAATGAAAGGATGTCTAGTTACTGACACGGCTGGCTACTACACTAGGTTCTTAGTAAGTCTTTCCGTTCAGTGTGGCAATGGATATACTCCCTCGAGAGACCTCCCAACCTTTAGAACAAAGGTTTTGGGGATGGTTATCCTTTCAACTACTGTCAAGTTGGATTTTCATCAACAACTTGCTTTTGATTATAGTGGGTTGGAAACCTTGGCTTTAGGTGTTCCCACTTAGGTCGTTCCCGTAGGGTGAGTACTTTTTCCCACTACGGTAGGCCTTCTAAGGGTTGTATGAAAACAATAAATGCATAAGTATGAAAGAAAAGATAGGTCTGACTTTTTGATCACCCAGTAAAGGGGAGAGCATATGCCTACTATCCAAAACACACAAAGCAATTGTTCAATTTTAAACGCACAATAAAAATATTTTCTAATCTAAGTGAAGATGTTGCTTCACATAGACATGGTGCTCATTTTAATTCAACAAAATTTTTGTGGTGACTATCCTAGATTGATAAATTCCAAAATTAAGACATGCCTACCCTAGGGTTGATAAATTCAAACCTTAAGTGTGTCTATCCTAGGATTCGTTCATTTTACCCTTAAAGAAAAAAGATAACAAAAAAAAAAGGGAATACTGCCCGCGGTCGTGTCGGATCCAGTTTACAATAAACAATAAGAAATAAAACTAAAAAATAAAAAATAAAAAAAATTGTGTTTTTACCAGTCGTTTGCGGTGCGAGGTTTCGAATGTGGCTTGTTAAATGCGTCACGGCAGATGTAGCTTTCCGAGTAGCGAATGTGGCACAGTAGAGTGTTTACGTCGCAGTATCTGTCAAATGCGGCTTTCCGTACCCTGAACCTGCAAAAAAAAGTACGACACCTGCAAAAAAGGACGTGTTGGAATGTCAGGTTCACCAATGTAATGATCTAAAAATCTTGCAAGACTGAAACAAATAGTTAGCTACTTGTACTTGCAAGTTAGTTTAAACATCAACAATGAAATACATAAGAATATAAAAGAGAAAATAACGTGAAACAGAATGATCTCACCAATCTTCTCTATTCTATGATTCCTTCCATTGCACCTTCTCAAGCCTTGCTACAATGATGGATTGCCCTTAGATTTCTTTGTGAGAAAACTTCTCTAATGCCTAGCCTTAACAATGCCTTTGAAGGATTTAAAATATTAAACTATGCAAACTAGAAAGCAATTTCTAATATGCAAATAGTAAATAAAAGTCTATGATCTCTAGAATGCCTATATCAAAAGTCTATTAGATAAATGATCATGGATCCGAAAATGAGATCAAGATTGTCATTTTATAGAAAATTCAATCTTGAACGGACGGACAAGATGAGAGATTGAGGAATACCCTAGAATCAAACGTCAAGATTCAATAAGGCAACCTCAATTAGGGTTAGGGCAAAATACCCATAGGTGTAAATAAGATTTAATTAAATTAATTAAATCCAGACTGAATGTGACAGTGGAGATGAAATTAGTAAAAATCAGAAGACAAGAGGATGAGATTTTTAGAAAATCAATAATTTTGGAAATTACTTGATTTGTAGGAGAATATTTCCCTTTTGAATTAAATTAATCCAAAATAGAAGATTTTGTGAGGTAATTAGTAATTGATTTTTGAAATAAATTACTAAATGAAGAATCAGTGAGATATTTTTAAATGATTTTTTTTATTTAAAAATACAGAAATGTCACATGCCATAATTAAATAATTAAAATAATTATTTAATTTAGAAGAAGTAGTTAATTAATTAAATAAATAAATGAATTTATTTATTAAGAGAGGATTTAGGAATTAGTGACATATTAAATAGATATATTAAAATATATCAATTTAATAATCAAGAAGACATTTATGATAAGGGTTAATTAAATAAATTGATGTCTTTATTTAATTATTAGAAGACTTTGATGATTAGTGACGTATTAAATTAAATAAATAGGATTTATTTATTTAATAATCATGAAAAATGAAAGTTTATGAATTAATTAAATAATCATGAACTATTTAATTAATAGTTGAATGTGGGTTAGGAACATAATTAAAATGTTATAATCATGTCATGATGGAAGTAGTAAAAATAATGCTTGCAGGTCTTGGTCATTTTTATGTGTCTACAGGTTCATACTAGTTTCTCTTGATTGTGTGCATTGATCTTCTAGAAGAGTTTAAGGAGAAGTTGTCAAAGATAATTGTGAATGAGAAAATAAAGTCTTGGATATTATATCTCTTGGTTAACGTTAAAGATGAGGAAGATAATGGGGTGGATATATGTTTTCACATGATCTGAGGTACATGAAAAATAGAAAAATATGTTATATCATGAGAATTTAGATTGAAGCTTCAATTCTATAGTTCTAGGAGGAAGTGCATGAGCTAAGGGTGGATGATAAAATTATAGAGGAATTTATTAGGACATTAGAATGACAATGCACCATATGATGTTAATATTTCACAATGACACTATGGAGTAGTTGAGTTTGTTCGTGATGCCTTTACTAAAACCATATTTTCTTACTAAGGTGTAAAGGGTGAAGATTATTAGATGTATCAAGGTGCTTGAGACAATGCTAGAAATTAGAGATTTTGTGTCACTATTGAAGGTGGTACCTATGTCTAGAAATGGGGTTGATAGATATGTTTCTAAGCATTAGAAAATGGCTCCTCTAGATAGTTGTGCTAAATATTCTTACTAGATGTGATGCTTGTTGTTTTTTGTATCCATGTATCTTGTAGTGTACATGTATATTTTGTGTGTTGTTCCTTTTGGATTTTCTCTAGTTTTTATTTGCTATTAACTAGTGGAATTTTTTGATATTTTTTCTAGATATGTTATTGGTGACATTTGTGTCAATCTTATCAAGTAATTTTTTTGTTATTATATGATACAGTTCTACTATTAATTTTTTGTATGGTTTTTTATAATAAATAATTTGGGGATCCTTATAGATATCCCCAAATATAAATTTTTTTAGACTGCAGGAATCGATCAAGTATTCGCCCAAATATAATTTTAAAACATACCAAATAATCTATATTATCTATAAGAAATGAAAACATCATGAAATATATATATTATTATTCATGAGAAAATCTATAAAATATTTGGAAAATAAATATTTTTCTATCCTATACTTAACTTAAACTAATCACAAAAAAAGGAATATCTTTCATAGAAAAATTTCATAAACCTTATTTACAAACCAAAAGTTATTTACTTTAGTAAGCCATAACTAAAATTTAAACATAATTTAAATTGATAATTTACCTACAAAATACATGTCACTCAATTAATTATAACCACATCATAAAATAATTATAAACAATCTTGAAAAATCCTTCTTACAAACAAAATATTATTTCATTTCAAAATCATACCTCAAATCCAAATACAATTTAAATCAACCATTACTGACAAAAATATAATGTGTCTCTTGATTATTTGTAGTTTGTTTATAAAATTATATCACTTTATCCATGATATAATTTTGTATGCTCTTATACAATAAAAAACCAAGAAATAAAGAATAATATACATTTAAAGGGGGTCATAAATATTTACATTATAAGCATATGATTTTATTATATCAATTCCTTTTGTAGAGGTCCTAAATTCAAATTTTTTAATGTTATTTATCTCAAATCATATCAAAATACTATTATTGGAAGCACTCATACCTAACAAGTGTCATTTTACTAGTGAGTTTTAGTAAGAAAAATGACAAGAACTAGGAGATTCATATTATGAGTGTGTTATGTCTATATCATACCCATCCTCTATTCTTTTCTAGAAAGTCTTATCATGCTACATAGTATAGTAATAAAAAATATTTGTATAGTTTGGTATGGGCAACTATCTCTTGTTGTGGTGTATGGTGTGGGTGGTCATTCAAAGATTCATAAAGTATTTTACATGTGTCTCATACAAAGTTAAACTTCTTTCTTATTAAGGTCAAGGTTATGAAGAGGTCGCCTTTTCAAAATTTCCTCACTTGATGTTATTTCATGTCATTTGAAATGGTAGATCACATGAATACAAGTAACTTATTGATAAAAAGAATCCCTTCAATATCACCCTTAAAAAGGCTAAGGAAGTTCATAGTTGAAGAGGAATCATCATAGAAATAAAAGTTATATATATATATGGTATTTATACTCATAAAAATAAATTATAGGTGTCTATGTGTGTGTGTGCACGAGTGTTATTTGACTTACACAAATATAATAAAGATTCATAAATATTAATATATAATATACATATATATGTATGTGTATCTATATATATTATATATATGACATATATTTTAATATAAATATCATATATTATGCATACATAATGTACCATATATTATATCTCATGCAAGTAAACATGTAATATGCATAATATATATATGCATGTAAAGGTTTTAAAATTCATAATGTCATATTATGGAAATATAAGTTAGTGGTTGATTTAGGTGTTTCATGGCTCATAACTTATGTGGTAGCCCATGTGAGAAGTATGCGTAAGTGATTGTTGATTATTTTCAAAGCTATATTTCTATTATTTATTGGCTTTAGTGCTAAAACTTTGGATGAAGAAAATGGCACTTTTTGATAGTGTCATTAATAAGCACAAGTTTCTTGTTGTATCTTAGATTTGGTATTTATTATAGGGTGACATATGGGGAGTTATCTTGGGATCCACTCAAGAAAGGATTGGTTTTGAACCACTACATAAAGAGGATTTTTGACTCTGACAATCCAACCATTTGAAGCTATTGAAGGAAATTTTAGGGGGGAGATCTTGATTCATACTGGTTGCTTTTGATTGCATTCATTGATTCTAGTAGAATTTAAGGAGAAGTTGTCTAAGATAATTGTGAATAAGAAAATCAAGTCTTGGCTATTACAGCTCTTGGTTAACATTAAAGATAAGGAATATAGTCGGGTGGATATTTATTTTCACGTGACCTAAGGTACATGGAAAGTAGAAAAACATGTTAACCCATGAGCATTTAGATTGAAGCTTCAATATTATAGTTCTATGAGGAAGCACATGAGCTAAAGGTGGATGATAAAATTCTAGAGGAATTTATTAAGACATTAGAATGGCAATGCACCATATGATGTTAATATTTCACAATGACACTATGGATTACCTGAGTGAGTTCATGATACCTTTACTAGAAAATTATTTTCTTGCTAAGATGCAGAGGATGAAAATTATTAGATGCATTGAGGTGCATGAGACAATGCTAGCAATTAGATCTGCTCACTATTGAAGGTGGTACCTATGTCTAGAAATGGGGTTTATAGATATTTTTCTAAGCATTGGAACATGGTTCCTCTAGGTAGTTGTGCTAAATATTCTTACTAGATTTGATGCTTGTTTTTTCATGTAGCCATGTGAATTTTAGTGTACATGTATATTTTGTATGTTGTTCATTTTATATTTGTACTAGTTTTTATTTTCTATTAACTAGTGTTTTCTAGATATGTTATTGGTAACATTTGTATCAATCTTGTTAAGTAGGTTTTTTGTTATTTTATATGGTGGTTCTACTATTAATTTTTTGTATGGCTGTATTTAATAACTAGGTTGGTGCTCCTTATAGATTCCCCAAATATAATATTTAAAACATGTCAAATCCATATTATCTAGAAGAAATGAAAACATCGTGAAATATAAATATATATATATATATATATAATTCTTCATGAGAAAATCTATAAAATATTTGGCAAATAAATAGTTTTCTATCCTATAATTAACTAAAACTAATCACATACTTTCAAGACCCGATCGAGCCACTATGGAGAGGAGAGGGAGTGATAAGAGGAGAGGAGGGAGTATTTTGAAATATGGAGATGATGCAGGCAGTGAAGAAGACAATTCAGAAGAGGTAGATGGATTACTGGTGCTGGCTTTTTCCCTTTTCTAGTCATGTAGATGTTTTTAAAAGTAGGTTGTTGTCATCCAAGTTAGACACGACAGTTTTATTGCTTGTTGTTGGGTGCCCTCTTTGCTATAGGGTTGGTGTCTCTTTGCCCTTTATTTTTTGTGTGAACCTATGTGGGTTGCAAGATCCTTTTGTTTGGTTGTGTTTTAGCAATGAAGGAGATTTTTCTAAGGAGGCAGTTGGTTTTATGGTGGGAGGTGACTTGTGGTTGGGTAGGTTGTTATTTTTGAGCTTCTGGGTTGCAGTGGCTTGGTGTTGGCTTTACCTAGGAAGGTTGTTGTTTTCGAGCTTCTGGGTCATGGCAGCTTGGTGCTGGCTTTTGTTTTTTTGTGTAAAGCTTTGGGGGTCATAGGCTTCTTTTCTCTTGTGGGGCTTGGGTTTCCACCATTGTTGTGCATTGGGTCTTGGTTTCTGGTTTTTTCCAGGAGCATCATTTTGGATGCTTTTCTTTGTGGTGTTTGGTGGTTGGAATTTTATGGGTGATCTTCTCTTTGGAAGATCTTTGGTTTGATAATGGAATATTATTATTCATTAGTTGTTTGGACTCTATGCATGTTCGTTTTTGCTTTTGGGGGTTGGGTTATTCCTATTGTTTTATTTTTTGACCCAGTTGTTTGGTTCGTTCTTTGGGGTGAAGTTTCCCTTGTTTGGTGGTTCTTCCTTCTCTTGTTTGGTTGTTCCTATTGAGGCTATTGTATCTTCTCTTGTGTTGGAGATATATAATTTTGGAGAGGTGGAGGAATTTTTATGCTCTTTTGTGCTGGCTATGAAGGTTTCAGTTTCCTCCTTTAGGTTCCAGATTCTTATGCTGCCAAGGGATGTTGTGATTGCCCTACCTATTGAAACTGCTTTCTACCTAGATCTTCAGTTGTGGTCTTCTTTTGTAATGCCCCACCACATAACCTTAGAGGAAGTTGAAATTAACTACTCAAATGCATAATTTTATTTATTTATTTAAAGTATAATAAACATGTAAGTTCACTTCCTAATGTCAACAACCTCTAAGGCTAAAAGACTAAGTTTACTTTTAAACCCATACATACATCATAAATACATCCATAGAATTTTAACTCCATAAGGAATTAAATGATCATACATTCCATACATGTAAATAACATCATCACATTAAGAAATATAGCAAGGTTCCATATAACATTAACTTAACAAATAAGATTACATCACTCATTCCATTAATGAGGTAGTATGTACAAATGTAAATACATAATACAATCAACCACCTCGAATACAACTAAGGGGTAATAATTACAAGAACCAACTGAAATGATTACAAAGCATGAAATATGAATTGGAAAGCACGAGCTCTCCAACTGGTAATCTCGCCATCATGAACTGAAGATCAAGGGGGACCCAATGGCATAGGGTGCATGTTCCTCCCAACCAAGTGGTACTTGTAGGCCCACCCCCCATGCTAGGAGATAGTAAAAAGTATAAATGACCAAACTTACAACCTCTAGACTCAGTCTAACACATACTAACTCAACCAAACACATAAACCAAACAGCACAAGGTCACATTGCTTCTAGTGTTACACAATTTTTCATTTCACAAAACTAACATACAGCTGACCTAGGAGGAGTGTCATCATAATGCTACAAGGGATATCTAGGTAAGTATTCCTAAGCCCCAACCCACATCTTGGGATCTCCTGAAAGCCTCTCACGACTCTCGACCCCACATGCAGTCCAAAGCGGAATCGAGTATCTTTCATGAAGACAAGATACCGATCATGCCATTTCAGGCCTTCTCATCTCATTCCAAGTCTATACTAGCACAAGGTTCCATGAGCAAGGCACATTAATCTTAGTTAAGTATTTAAAGCTACCCAACCCCTAACAATTTAATTACATTATAATAGGATTACAAACTTACAATGAGTTATCCTGGCGCCCCTTTGTGTGTTGGTGCTCATTGCAAGCCACTCCCCTAAGACAACTTAGTGGAACAATTCTACTACCCAAGGCATACTAGTGCAACTATGAAAATACCAACTACCCCACTTTAAGACTTTAGTGTAACACTTTCCCATTCATGGAAACTGGGCAACATTGACAAAATCAACGCACTAATCCAATGGTACAATAACTGGGTTGACTCAAAATAACACACAACCTCCATTTCCCTTTCACTAATGGAAGTCTTAAACAAGTCTAAACCAACTTCCCCAAACAAGAGTACAAAGGAAATTACACGAAAGGCAATTTAAAGGAAATATTCTAATTTTTGGATATACTAAATCCATTTCCCTTTCATAATGATTTCATAATAAATACAATTGCCCTAATAGAAAATAAATAAATAAAATTAATTTTAATGCCTCTTCGAATACAATGAAGGGAAATACTAAATTTATGGTAAACAAATTCCTGGATTACTTTTAAAGCAATATAGAAATTCACTGAAAGCTTATCTTACCCAGTTTCCCTACTTAAACATATAATCATGCTACCATTTTAAAATAAAACATTTAATCTATATATAATATATGATATATACATATAATATACATACATACATACATATATATATTATATATATATTAAAATATACCATATTAAATAAATCCAAATTCAAAAACTTTAAATTAAACATCGAAATCCATAAAGGGGTGGATGGATTTTTAAATTTATTAAAAGTCTGAGCAAACATTCAAGGGGCGCCGACTGTACATGTTGTACAGTTGGCCACCCACGACTCCCTTGGGGGTTGCGTTGCCATGGGACAATGCGTCCCCCACTATGGTGGGCAGTGCACTCCCTCATGGCAATCACACTCCCCCACATATGAGTGGGCGGTGGGGGATTTAACCCCCTCACCAACCACTATAAAATAACTTTAATTTTTTTTATTTTTTTTATTTCTCAATCTAAATTGTGATTTTTTCAGAAAGCCTTTCATCGTATTAAAATTCCTCGTAACTTAGATTTTTCTATAAATATTTTAAATATCATATATATATATATATATATATATATTACAATATATATGTATATATATGGATATATATGTATATATATTAAAATAAATTGAAACATCTAAATGCTAAAACTGGGAAAATATTTTCTAGAAAGTGTTTCTATAGCAAAAATTAACAATTTCACAGAAAAACCCAATTTATAGAGAGGAGAATATACAGGTAGAACTTTTTTTTCCAAACAATTTAACAGAGGATTCTTTCTTGCTTTCTCAAATTCAAACACAGAGGAAAACTATTATGGAAAAAAAGTAACAAAATTTCTACCATTTTAAAAGCACAGAGAAGTTTTTTCCAGAGAAAATACAACCCACATGAAGCTTCTTCCTATATAAAAACTACAATTTCCTCTAAAGGGGTTTTCTTTCCAAATCTAATATTTTTTTCTGATTTCACTAATTTTCCCTATTTTACCAGACTGCCATTACTAAGGTTTTCCATAATTGATTTCATCTACAGAAGAAATAGCTTCTTACCGAGAAATTAAATTACAAAACATTTTCATTACGACAATACAAACTTCCTCACATAGACAATCTCTTCTATCACTTGCTGGCAATTTCCAAAATATCTTTCAACAACCCTCTTAGAATAAAATCTTCTAATAATCAAAATTATATAATTTGATAATTAAAACATTTCCCATTCAAATATAACAATTTAATTATTTAATTAATCAATAAATAAAATAATCCAAGGATTATCTTTTTATTAATTAAATTAATTAATTCTAAAATCTCAACATTTAAAATAAGCATAATCTACTTTTCAACTTTTAATAATGAAATTCACTAAACCTCTTTTAAAGCATTTTACCTTGATAATATAAAGCAATAATAAACACCATTAAACAAACATGACTAACTAAACCTGATGATGCACTGAGGCTAGGGTGTAGACCTGTACATCAAATAAGGTACATCACACCACCACAAATAGTCCTCGTTGCTCTATAAATAGTGATCAAATAAAACACAACATGATAGAGTATATCAAAGTATCTGAGTATCCAAAAAACCAAAAAAAATAAAAGGACACTATCCAATCCAGAGAGAAAACCAGAGGGGTATTGCATCTTTTGAGGTGGAGACTACTCTTTCAGAGGTGGAGCCCTCTCTTATAGAGGTAGAGGTGGATGTCGTTGAGTTGGTGGGAAGTTCTTTATTCTTATGTTGGTTCCTATTGAGGTGGTGCTGGTATGGGATGGAGAGAAGTGGTTTTGGTGGTAAGGGGTCTCACTTCATCCTCTCCTATATAGGGGGTCCCTCTCCCTTAGAGGTGGAGGTTGGGATGGTTTGTTGGGTGGGATGATGTAGGCTTTTTGTGGCTTCACTGAGTTTTGTTGTGCATTCTAAAACCCCTTTTGAGATGGACTTTTTGGATGTGCTAGTCCTTTTGAGATGGAAGAATTTTTTGGTGTTATTCAACATTAAGGTCATTGTTCTCTTTGGCTTAGAATTGGTTAGGGGTTTTATCGTGTTCTACACCATTGAGATGATTATTTTTCTAGGCTCAATGGTTTCTTTCTTGAGTGGATGGTTTGTGGATACCTGGCTGATGCAGGCAGTTTATTTTTTTGGGCTCAGTGGTGTCTTTTATAAGTGGTTGGTTTGTGAATTCTTGGTTGATGGAGGTGGTTTCTTTGTTTACCTAAGGCTTCCAGGTCTTGATTAAAACCTGGTTGTAAAGGGATCTCAGTCCCTTGTTTTCTTATCTAATGCAACTTGTGTAGTCATTTTTTTTAGTTATTGCTACTATTGGCTTGTTGTTGGTATGTGTATTATCTTGTATGCAACATGATTTTCTTTGACAAGGTTATGGGGCCCTTCAAAACTAGTTTGTAATGGGTTTTAGGTTCATCAAAACCTTCTTTACCCCTTAATCAAAAACTAAAACTAATCACATAAAATAAGGAATATCTTTTATAGAAAGTGTTCAAAAACCTTATTTTACTATCCTTATTTGAATAAAATTTAAATTGATATTTTACCCACAAAAATACATGTCTCTTGATTATTTATAACCACATCACAAAATCATTATTTACAATCTTGAAAAATACTATTTACAAACATAATGTTATCATTTAATAAATCATAACTCAAATCCATATATAATTTAAATCAACCACTACCGACAAAAATACAATGTATCTCTTGATTATTTATAGTTTGATTATAAAATTATATTACTTTATCCATGATGTGATTTTGTATATTCTTATACAATAAAAAATCGAGAAATAAAGAATCATAGACATTTAAATGGGGTCCTAAACATTTTCATTATAAGCATATGATTTTATTAAATTGATCTCTTTCGTAGAGGTCTTAAATTCAGATTGTTTAATGTGATTTCTCTCAAATCATATCAAATTCTATAATTGGAAGCACTCATACCTAACAAGTGTCAATTTATTGGTGAGTTTTAGTAATGAAAATGACAAGAATTGGGAGATTCATATTATGAGTGTGTTATGTCTACATCATATCCATCCTCTATTTTTTTATAGAAAGTATTATCATGCTACATAATATAGAAATCCAAAAGATTTGTATAGTTTAGTATGGACAACTATCTCTTGGTGTGGTGTGTGGGTTGTCATTGAAAGAGTCGTCAAGTTTTTGCATGTGTCTCATACAAAGTTAAACTTGTTTCTTATTAAGGACAAGGCTATGAAGAGGAGGTCGTCTTTTCAAAGTTTCCTCACTTGATGTGATTTCATGTCATTTTGAAATGGTAGATCACATGAATACAAGTCAATTATTGATAAAAAGCACCCCTTCAATATCATCCTTGAAAAGGCTAAGGAAGTTCGTAGTTGAAGAGGCATCATCATAGAAATAAAAGTTATATATATGTGGTATTTATACTTGTAAAAATATATTATAGGTGTCTATGTGTGTGTGCGTGCATGTGTTATTTAACTCATACAAATATAATAAATATTCCTAAATATTGATATATAATATACCTATATATGTATGTGTATCTATATATATTATATATATGATACATACTATTTAATATACATACATAATGTATCATATATTATATTGCATGCAAGTAAACATGTAATATATATACATTATAAATGCATGTTATGTGTATATATGTTTATGAATGATGTTATATATGTATGTACAATATGTGTGTGTGTGTTGATCTATGCCATACATGTATATATATAAGTATGTATGTATGTATGTATGTATGTATGTATGTATGTATGTATGTATGTTATATGTATGCATGTTATGTGTGTGATATAGATAAACATATATGTAAGTATATATTATAAACACATATATATACATGTGTATAATATATATATGTATATGATGTTATGTGTACATATTTATGCATACATATATACATGTACATATTCATATACATTTGCATATGTATGGACATATATATACATATGTATACATATGTGCATGTGTATGCACATATATATATACATATGTGTGTGTGTGTGTGTGTACATACATACATGTGCATGTATATATATACATATGTGTGTATACACATGCATATATGTACATGGATATGTGTATATATGCATATGAATATATAGACATATGTGTATATGTATCAATATATATACAAATATATACATTTCTAAAAGTATGTATATGTATTTGTACACATATGTATATATCACATGTATATATTGCATGTATATATACACATCTATGTACACATATGCATGTGCATATGCACATATGTATACAAGTACATGATATGTATATACATACACATGTATGTATGTATACACACATATGTCTATGCATACATGTGTATATATACACATATATACCTCTATGTACACATGTACATGCACATACACATATATGTGTGCACATATCTACATATATATACATAATTGTGTACACATACATGTATAAATATATATGCATATGAATATGTATATATGCACATATTTGTGTAGATATGTGTAAACATATAAATATGTATATACATATACATGATATTTATATGCATACACATGTATATATGTATATATACATGTATATGTGTGTATATATACATGTATATACATGTATACATTTATTTACACATATGTATATGTATCTAACCCATCACAAAATATAAACATCTAAATACTAATTATTTTTCACATATTTTAGATAATATATTTAAGATATATATGCTACTTTTTAATAAAAAAACTTATTTTATTAAAATTAATTGGGATCGAACAAAATTCAAATCCTTTTATCACCATTCATCAAACTTTAGTTAACCCCTCTCCATATGACTGTAGCCTAAAGTTATTCAAACCTCTAATATTTTTGGCCCTTTTAAAGTTGGGGTAGAGATTGATTTTGGCTTCCTCCTACAAGACAACTGACATTTGACCTATCCACTCTCCCCAATGAAAGGAAATTAATACCTTTTATAATAATAAATGCATTTGTGGGACCATCAGATGGTATGGGCAGATTGTGACTTTGAACGGTGTGCCCCACTTAATTGAAATTTTCCCTACTTTTAAGTAACTTTCTAGCCTTGTGAAACCCATCATATTGCATGGACACCTAGCATAATGTAACTTCATAGAAAGTAGATCCATGTGGCTTGTTAGTGATTTAACATAACATAGCTTGCTAGTCCTCATGAGAGAACTCACTAGCTAACAAAAAATTGATATATGATGTTTGGTATTTGAGAAAAAATTAAGACTAAGGTCTCTTTGCCTTACCGACTCGAATCCTTTTAGTACTGACCTTATGTTTGTATTTGTGCTTATGTGTTTTCTTATGTTTGCATTATTTTTGCATCATGTTGCATTATGTTTACATTTTGTTGTGTTTGTGTTGTGTTTTTGTCATGTATGTTTTGTGTTGTCTTATTGCATTTCATACATGTGTGTTACTTTTCTGTTATATTGGTTTTTTGTAGGATCTTGAATCCTGGGGGCTTGTGCACTTCCCTTAGATTAATTTCCATCCTATCTCTTCAACAACTGGATAATCAAACCCCTCTTGAAATATTTTCTACTTTAGTGTGAGTCTGAGAGTAAGTTCATTCTCTCACTAAAGTGGGGGGTAAATCTAGAATCATAAATTGTCACCCTTGACAATTTCACACTAGATTTTTCTCCCTCCTGTGTGCTTGGACCTAATCATGTTCCTAATTTCCTAAATTATGCATTCCATGGCCCATTTCATCATTTATCAAGGAATCAAAAGGATAAAAGAAAATTAGACATTTGATATTATTTTCTCTCGACACTTTACACCCCAAAAGAATAGGGTAAGGACAAGGATGTCTTGGGTGGCCTTGCCCCCTTTTTTGGCTACAAATTTATTTATTTTTGCTAGATAAATCATTGATGAGGGTCAACACCCAGTATAAAAATAAAAAATAAGAAATAATGCTTCAGACCCACGAATGGGGAGCAACAAAAGGAGACAAAGGAATAAGAAGAAACAGATTCTTAGAGAAGGAGCTGCCACATAGCTAACACAAAAGAGAGCACTGAAAATAGAAAATAGAAAACTAAGCAACCTCCAATCAAAGCACCAGCCTAACCAACATCCCGGAGAGATCCAATCGAGATTTTTTCTTGTTCTTTCCCTTCCTCATACTCCAGGTGAGGAGGGCATCCATTTTCCACTGCGTTCCATCTTCCATTGTGGTCCATCTTCCACTGCACCTCTGCCTTCGATGCGAAGCTTCTCAACCTTAGATTTGTGCCCTTTTTTCTTTTTAGGGAAATTGAGTTTTGATATGGTGCTCACAGATTGAGCAAGGGAGCAAAAATTAGCAAGGAAAACCAAGTCATCAAGACCAAGGAAGTCAAAGAAGTCATCATCCAATCCATCCATATAAGGATAGGAACCATCAGAAGTCAAGCCAGTGCCATCATCCTCAGGAGGAGGGATTGGGTCCCTGCAAGGGTCCACACACAAAAGGGAGGCAAGAGCCATGCAAGGGGCACCGACTGGCGAAGAGGAGTGAAGAACCAATCTAGTAGAGTCCACAATCGGGGCCATAGGAGGAGGACTGGGGTCCTCTTGGGCATTCATGAACCTCTCGTGATTGTGCCAAATGAACTCTACATTAGGAGTGCCATAAATTTTAATCCATTTTTTGAGACTAAAATTTTGAGCAGTTGCGGACATGGGAGAAGAACAACTAGAAATTTTATGCCCCATCCTGTTGCAACAGAAGCATCTGAAAGGTAGACCTTTGAATTTTAGGAATTGGGTCTAGGTGCCCTGGTTTGAGTGGATCAAGACTGAGTGATGCACCTGTTTAGAGACATCTATGATGGCACATACCCTGGTGAATTTTCTATGGGGGGCTCCTGGTTCCAATTTCACGAAGGTGTCGAACTGATCAACCATTCTTTAATTAACTCATGCACCCACATAATCAATAGAATATTATACAATCTGATCCAAATGGGCACCATAGTGATCTTAGCAGAAGCAAGATCAAAAAAAGGGGACCAATCTAGGATAACGACGCTGGATCGCCCAAGAAACCACAAGCCCTTCTGCATGACAAATGAACGATCCTCCACTGAGTTGAAACGGAGTAGGAAAAAACTGAAATCAAGGGTTTCAATCATTGGTAGGGAGATGCTATTCTAGGAAGCTTTCATCCAATCCTCAAATTTATCCACCAGGGGCCTCCTACTCAAACAACGAACAATGAGGGATTTGTTTCCCATATCATCCGTAAATGCCTCTAGGTAGGCATTCAAAATGTGGAAATCAATAAGGGAGTTCGACAGATAGACATTCAAATCCCCCAGGGAATAGACCTGCATAGGATCAGGCACAGGAGCAGCCTCATCAGGAAAACCAGGTGGCGACATGGGAGGGTCCAGGATCACCTGTGATTTGCAGAATTCAGAGCATTCATGAAAGGGGTTTTTTCTGCTTCGACATCCATGGATAATGAGAGGGGTCGTGGGGGAAGGAGAAGAGACCAACAGAGAAGCAAGAGGGAGCCAGATGTAGCCCGAGCCAGAGCTAGTCAGGCCTTAACCTCGCTTGTTCCCTTGGAGTTTCTGGGTGATCTTCACGCCACCCACCACACCCTAGCGTCATCGCCTATTTGTTGCGCCTGCACCACCGTCCCAATTTTTGCACATTTCTGTTGTTAAAGCACAAGTTTTTATATTCATGTTCTTTAGTTTATTTATTCCTATAAAAAAGATATTAAGGTTTGGGCCTTGGTTATTGGCACTATAGGAAAGAAGCCCCACCAGTTCACCAAGGAGCCTCCCCTTAATACTAGGGTAAGAAAACTCCATTGTTGATGTGGTAGAGAGTGACCCCGAGAGGTTTGAACCTTGGTTGTTGGCTCTACAGGAAAGAAGCCCCACCATTTCACCAAAGGGTCACCCCCAAGGCTACAAATTTTAATATGTTGGGGTTGGAAATTTATTATTTAAATTTCAAACATTAAATGTCAACTATCGAGATTTATTTTTTGAGAAATTGGATTAATTACATATAAATACCTAGTCATTCCATCATTTTAAAAGGAGGAGAAGAGAGAAGTAAAAATATTTTAGAAGCAAGAGAATTACCAAGAAATTATTATCAAGTCAATAGTAGAATTATTGTAGTATTTCATTGTCAAAGGATCATGTCAAGTTTTATGCGAGTTTGTTCATGTTTATGCCTACACTTTTTTGAGGTTTAGCACTTGTAGGTCTTCAGAGCAAGCTGAGCCAAATTGAAATCAAGCCTTGAGGGGATGTTCATGGCTTCAATCCTTCAAGGAAATTAAATTTAAGTGTTTGGTCCAACTCATAACTTATATGGTAGCCCATGTGAGAAGTATGCAAAATTTATTATTGGTTATGCCCAAAGGTTTCTTTCTATTATTTATTGCCTTTAGTGGTAAGTCATCGATAAGCATTCTTATTTTAACTTATATTTGGTATTTATTATAAGATGACAAGTGGGGAATTATCTTGGGACCCAATCAATAAAGGATCGATTTTGAACCACTACCTAAAGAGGATTTTTTATTCTGACGAGCCAACAATTTCAATCTATTGAAGGCAATTTTAGGGGGGGATTGGTTCATACTAGTTGCTTTTGATTGCATGCATTAATTCTAGTAGATTTTAAGGAGCAATTGTCTAAGATAATTATGAATGAGAAAATCAAGGATTGGCTATTAGAACTCTTGGTGAATAATAAAGATGAGGAATATAATGGGGTGGATATAAGTTTTCGTGTGAGCCAAGGTACATGAAAAATAGGAAAATATGTTAACCCATGAGCATTCAGATTGAAGGTTCAATTCTATAGGTCTAGGAGGAAGCACATGAGCTAAGGGTGGATGATAAAATTCTAGAGGAATTTATTAGGACATTAGAATGACAATGCACCATATGATTTTAATATTTCGCAATGACACTATCAAGTAGTTGAGTGAGTCCATGCTGCCTTTAATAGATAATTATTTGCTTACTAAGCTGCAAAGGATGAAGATTATTATATGTATCAAGGTGCATGAGATAATACTAGAAATTAGAGCTTTTGTGTCACTATGGAATTTTGTAACGCCTGTCCATGGAACCTAGAGAACAACACACAATGAACAAAATAACCGAATAATTTTCTTTTAAAGATATTTGATTACAACATAAAGACAAAGTAAACATCTACACATACGTTCACAGGGTTTCATGACAACGCTACTTAAACATTCACTAGTGAAAACGCTACTTAAACATTCACTAATGAAAATATAACATTATTAATCCATACACATAAAAAAGATAGATCCTATCAATGATGAATAATTCAATTACATTCTCATAAAGAAGTTAAGTTACATATTCAAGTTACATCAAGCGAGATTGTGACAAATCTCGATGCATCATAATAATATTACAATAAGGTATCACATAATCATTAGGAATGTATACAATATAGATGACGGTCATGACACATCTATCACACTTGTTCATGAGAATGCTCAATGTCCAATACCACAAACAATATAAAATTAGGAACCCGTCATAAGAACAATATCATCACGTACTACATCACTTGCAAGGGGACCCAATGGAGGATAGAGCATGTTCCTCCCAACCATGTGGTACTCGTAAGTCCACCCTTGTGCTAGGAGATAATATCAGGTCCACAAAGACAAACAAACATGAAGACATAACATAACATCACATGGCTTGATGTACACATAACGACATAATGATATCAAACCACATAAAACAAACAAATCTCCCAGAGGCAACATCATAACAAATGATAACTCTACGCAAGAGACCACATAACATGTATCAGGATAAGAGTGTCATCACACATTTTACTTTAGGTTGCCTTGGTGAATATTCTTAGACTACCAGCCCTTGTCTCGAGTTACCCTAGCAATCTCTACCAATTCTCGGCCCCTAAACAAACTCATGTGGAATCGAACTACCTTTCAAGTAGAAAAAGTAGATGATCATGCCATTACAGGCCATCTCAACCTACCCTTAATCTATACAAGCACTAAGGTCTAAGGCAAGGCAATCAATTATCTAAATTATTTAGTGAACACTACCCAACCCCTAGTGAATTGAATTAGGTTTTCACTAAATTAAAAACTCCTGATAGGTTACCTTGGTTTCCTCTTAGGGTTTCGGCCCTTATCGAAAGCCACTCTTCCTACATACAATAACATAACTCATGACCAAATATACAAGATAGCTATCATGCACACCAAACAAAACCAAGAATGAGCACTTCTCAACATGATGTAGACCATATAATGTCCAAATACCTCCAAGGTAATAACATAATCACTGCGCATGGATAAATCCCAAATAAAATCATTGTAATAGAACATCAATGTATAAACATAATAAACTTTGCAACACAAATAACCTTTCCTAGCCTCTGAAAGATTTAAGAACTCATTAACTCAGAAATACAATCTTAAAACATTAACAAATATTTTATAACTAATTTCAATAAAAATCAATTTCAACAAAATCAATCTACGATCATCTTTAATAAAGAATAATGTAAATTATTTACATTCAACAACCAATCACATTATAAAATCCAATCAAATACTCGTAAAACATTTATATTCCCTAGTTTAATATTTCACTATGTTTACGAATTATGCTAAAGGGTAAATATCACATGTTCACATACATCTATTAATATCATTATATTTATATATATATAACCGTTTATATAAAAATATATAGTTGTTTACCCTTATATATATATATATATGAAAATAAAATAAACTCTTTACACTTATTAACCTACCATATAAGAATCATTCAATTCCATTATATAAATATATTTTGATATCTAAGTTCGATTAAGCATTACTCTTCTAAATTTATGAATCTTACAATTTAAGTTCATGATCTCGATGAAACAAGCTATCACTAGTTTCATTTAAATATATACACATCTTATTCATTTGACATATGCAAACCCATACGATTGATTCCCATTATTATCATCATGGACATACCCACCAATAATATAAAATTATAAAATTAAGGCTAAATTTATTTACACTATAATAAAAAAATATACTAAGTTTGCTACAGCGCATGCACATAGGAAATACTTAACTATCGATTGACATAAATCAAGTTAAAATCTGATGTTAATAGATGCTAGTGCCCAAAAGAGATAAACATAAAATAAGATATGACTCCAAGAAGGTGCGACATAGTCAGTTAATAAATTTCATGGCGTTGAGCAAAAAGGAAGGTTAAGTTTACAACAAATCTATGTACCAAATCATTTCAAATATGTCGATATGAAAAGTGTATTAAGAAATTAAAATAGAGCCCTAGAGAAAACTGAACGCCATAATGGTGAGCTAGGTTCGCATCAATCTCAAATGATAGAGATAAGCTATACAGGCCAAAGCCTCTAAAAATGGTTGCCATGGAAGATCGACTATCAATCATAATGACATACATAACAACAATAAGGGTGAAGGAAAAATTTAGGCATCATCAAAACAATCCTACGAGTTGTCAAATAGGAGATAGCTAAAGTGAGTAGCACCGACATCGCCAAAAAGAACTAGCAAAGGAAAAGGAATACACAAGGTTATTGACTATGCGTAGCACTTGAATAGCAAAAGAATGATGTAATTGCAAGTATATTGGCCACCAACATAGATGTAAGAGATAGCATGACTCATCCATACCATCCACTGAGATGGAATTCTACTGAAAGAAAAGAATAATACTATGATTCCATTTCATGCAGCCAACATTAAGAGAATAACAGACCAATGAGATGGAGGGAATTCTTAAAATAAAAATAGTTTGAATGTTCTAAATGCCGGCTCGAATACAAATACACGCTGAAATAATTATTATGGCTAGATTTCCTTTAGAATTTAGGGATTCAAAGCACATTAAATAAGAGGTACAGATGGTAAAATCCCTCGGACGATATGAAGCAAGAAACTATCGAATTCAAGGAGTTACATAATGAAACAATTATGAGATTCGGTTGCATCGATTTATTACATCTAGGCTTCCAAAGTATCTTTCCTTTCTCTAAATTTTTTCTTTGATTATTGAAAACTAATCAATATCAATTTTGTTTATGAAGTTTGTGTGGATTATTCAGCAGACAATTTCAACCACAAGGAAAATCAAATACCAAAAACGACTTTCAAAAGATTCTATTCAAGAGAATGCAAAATAAAGAAGAAAAATTGAATTACTTTCTTGAATTCTGACATAGATTGAAGCGAGACACAAGAAATATGAAACTATAAACTTCCCAACATGCACAAAACCTTTGAATTCACTATCTCCAAACTATCAACCAAAACATAGAGAAGAAGCGAAGAAGCTTTTTCCTAAAAACTGTCATGAAAACTTTTCTTTTTCAGAACCCAAGAATAATAATTGTCGTGAAAAATTTTCATATAGAAGGCTTTTAATTCATTTTAAATTAACTCACAATCACAGAGCTTAACTAACTATCACCATGCAACCAAAATTGAACAGACAGTTCTAATTAAGCAATTTCACAAGATAACACTTTTGACAAGAAGTTCAAATTTTCAGATATTTATTTACAATTTGTCGAACACAAACTATTCAATAATATCTAATTTTCATAAATTTAAGTTTGCATATTAAATCAACAATCACATGTAATTAAATATCTTATTTAATTAATTCAATTAATCAAACTTTAATTATAAAATTTTCTAAACATAAATAATTTAATTTAACATTTAAATAGCATTACACTAGTCAAATAACTTATAAATTAAACCATTTAACTAATTGAAAAAACAATTTCCAATCATGACGAAACATAAACGACATGACATAAATGAACGAAAAAATAACAATGGGTGACAAACGAATACTCATAGTATAAAGGAACGATGGCCAAAGTAGAAGGACCTGACATTATCTCTGAAATAAAACGTTTCCATTGGGTCATGGCACACTTAAACCTAACAAAGCAAGTGGAGTCGATGCCCAATACCTGTAAACTGCATGAAACAACACTGTCATACATATCTACATAAAACGACAATCACACCATGAAAGAGAGTTGCAACATAGCAGGGTACTCACGAGTGAGTAATGCTACACTGTCTCCTTCACTAATACTAACATGCAACAATACGTCATAAACAACATCAAATACATAATCATAAACTCACTAAAGCTCAGAAACAACATAAAACCATAACACGCATAATGTCGCCACACAAACATAATTAGTTGATCACACTGTATCTCATGTATCATCAACCAAGTATAAAAACTAATATAGTATTTGTAGACACATAAAATTGACCTAGACCTGCGAACTCAAGTTTCTCATCAATTCCTCTAAACATAATTTAATTATGTCACTCTGACCAAATTCAACTATTAATTAAATAATGACCAATTATTTAATTAATTCATCTCTCTTATTCTTCGTCACTATTTAAATAAATCACATTTATTTAAATATGCCACTAATGTCTAAAGTCCTCTTTAAATTAAATAAATTATTAAATTTATTTAATCCACTATTCCCTCTTGATTATTTAAATAAATTAATTTTATTTAAATATGTCTCTAATATTAAAGTATTCTCATAATTAAATAAATCCTCCACAATTAATTTAATTATTAACCCACTTCTTCCACAATTAAATAATCTAAAATTAATTATTTAATTGTCTCTCACAATTCATTTCTAAATTTAAATAAAAATCATTTATTTAAATTTCTCTCTTCAAGTAAATAATTTAATTATTATTTGCTATCACATGATTTCACCATTTTGAATTAAATTAAAATATTAAATTCAAAATAACATTTCCCTCCACAAACTAAGTAATTTCTAAAATGACTTGATTTTCTAACTCATCCTTTTCTACTTGATAATTCTCATCTCACTGTCACACCTATTCTCATTCCTTGATTTAATTTCTTAAATTAGATCTTGTCCACTCAATTTGAATTTCACCTTAAAGTTTCCCTAACCCTAATTAAGGGGTTGTTATTTTGAATCTTGACCATAGATTCTAGGGCACTTCTCAATCTTTAATCTCATCCGTCCATCCAAAATTGCATTTTCTATAAAATACCAATTTTGTCCTCATTTTGTCATCTCTTAATATCTTGAAAGCTTCTTGTATTTTCTTGAGTTTAGCACTTTCTTGTCATTTAGCCATTTAGTTTTGCATGTAGGATTTTGATATTCTCTTGCATAGTCATCTTGAATCCTTCAACACTTGCTTAGGACTAATCACAATAGTAGATTGTTCATCAAAATCTAAGGGCAACCACATGTATTTCAGCAAGCTAGAAGGTGTAATGGAGATTAGTCATGGAGGATGAAGAACTTGGGTGAAATCATTATGTTTGTTCTTTATTAATTTTCTTTGCACTCTATTACTTATTGTGGGTTTTATATGTTTGCATTTAATTTTTTAACCAAAATCTAACAAAAAAATACACTCAAACCTGTGAAGCCAGTTGGAGTCGATGTCCTGTACCTACAAACCTGTAAATGAGGCATCAATAGCACATGTATATAAACATCATCATAAAACACACCATGAAGAGGAAGTCGCAGAATCGTAGGGCGCTCGCAAGCGAGTGATGCAATTTTGTCCCCTTCACCAATACACTTATCACGAACTGACAGTTCTAACATAAATAAAATACTCATGTACAATAACCATGTTATACCAAACCATCATTATACTAATCAAAGCATGTCAAATAAAAAATCAAAGAGAGTACATCACATCACACATATAGTCCACGTCGCTCTATAAATAACACTAAAATATCTAAGCATCGTAATCTAAACATAAGAGCAAAACATAGGGGTGTTACAGAAGTCCATCTGAAAAGGCGCCCGATACACCATCGTCAGTGACATGCTTAAGAGTCATAGCTTTGACAATACCCTTCTTCGATTTCTTGACACTGATGAAGCTCGCACAACTTTACGTGAGGTACTTGAGGGTATATGCGGGTATCATTCGAGTGGCCCTACTCTAGCTAGGAAAGTCATCAGACGGGTATTACTGGATGATAATAGAAAAAGATGCTCTTCAGTTTGTCAGAACATGTTCAAAATGCCAGGTACACAGTCACCTAATCCACACACCTGCACAGGAGCTAAGATCGACACTTCTCCATGGCCCTTCGCACAATGGGGACTTGAACTCATGGGAAAAATCCATCATGTTCCTCCAATGGCCATAATTTCATCATTACCGCCATTGAGTATTTCACAAAGTGGATTGAAGCCGTCCTCCTCACTTACATCATCGATAAGCAGATTTCAAAGTTTATCCTTAATTACATTATATGTCGGTATGGTGTTCCACAGTCCATCATCATAGATAACGGTCTTCCATTCAAAAATTAGGATGTTTGTGAGCTTTGTGAGTGATTCCACATCCAACACCACTTCTCCACACTATATTATCCACAAGGCAATAGTCAAACTGAGGTGTCAAATAAAATGATTCCTCGCATTCTTAAGAAGACCATCAATGACGCTGGCCAAGATTGGCATCTACAACTCAATCTTGCCTTGTGAGCCTACCGTACTAGCATCTGCACACCCACTGGAACCACTCCATTTTTCTTGGTCTACGGATCTGAAGCTATATTCCCATCGAGGTCAAAATTCCTTCTCTCTGAGTCTCCTTGAAGGGAATGGTCAATGATGTAGAATACAGACAATCTCACCTACATGAACTCGAAATGCTACAAGAAAGAAGACAAAATTCCTTGAACCACTTACAGGCATATCAAAATCATCTTTGCAGGAGCTATAAAAAAAGAGTGATGGTCAAAAAATTTGAAATTGGTGACTTGATCCTCATGCAAAATCCAAGAAATCAAGTTGACCGTGAGAAGCCTAGAAAGTTTGAGCCTAATTGGCTCGGTCCTTATATTATTACTACAATATTCGGTTCTGGAGCATATCAGTTAGCCACACTTGATGGAGAATAGTTGACAGAACCCATCAACAACCTACATCTTCAAAATTTCTACACATAGCATCAGAGAGCTTGGCTTAAACTTTAAAAATACAAAAAAATTGAAAAATAAGAAAAAAATCGTCACCTTGATGAAAACCTGGCAAACAGGCGTCTTGGTGACACCACCAAAAAAAAAAAAAAAATGGAAAAAATAGTAAAAAGAAATAAATCTATCCAAAAGTGAAAACTTGGCAAACAGGTGCTTTGGATAAGTACCATGGTGAAAACCTGGTAAATAGGCACCATGCGTAGTCAATAGTTGCTCCGCCATCTACTTTTATTCCAATTGGCCTTTGTCCAATTTGCATAACCATGACATCCCAACATTGCTGACATTTTCCATCAATCCTATCATTTTTGTCCATGGCTAGCAGTGGTTGACATCACATTGTGCATATCTTTGCCTTGTATCCCCTGTACGCCCTTTTCCACGTCATTCTGTGTAGGTAATCCTTGACCTACCTGGGGGTAGGACCTTTACCATTCGACTGTAGTGGGTATCACACATGGTTTTGACACTTGTCAAAAGTCCTGAAAAAAGTCCTAAAATTAGAAAAAGTCCTAAAAATTTGTAAAAAGTCCTAAAAAAAATTATATTGAAAAATGTCCTGAAGAAACACAAAAACATTTGGAAAAAGTCAAAAAATCTTAAAAACAAATTCAAGTTTGTCCTATCATTTCAAGTTAGTCATGTCAATCAATCTTCATCCTGGTCTAAACTATGTTGTCTCTGCGCATTTGCTACATAGGAAAGATTCATCCTTGAATCCCCGAGACATTAGGTCTGTCATTATAGGTTTTTCAAAATAAAATCATGACTCAATCTTTTGTCCCTCAGACAAAGTCATTGGTCATGTCGCACTATGAGGTCTCTGAGTGCATGACATAAGCAAGGCCATCAATCGATGAGCCCCCAAGGCTGCACTAGGTCTATCCATTAGGGTTCATGGCACTGCACTTTCACACACGTCAAATATCTTCAAGTCAATCAAATTATCCCTCAATTCTAAATAGGAAGTATATCGTCAAACTTTAACCAATCCTTTCAATCAATCAAACCTGCATGTCCACGTGGACATGTGATTCAATTTGTCACCTAAAACATATTCTGTCAAGGCAAGTTAGCCTATCAATCATCTTTCTTCTTCAGATGTGTCCTTTTGAGGAATAGCTCTCATCATTTCTTAATGCTTTTGGATGTGTCCTTCCTAAGCATCGTCATTATCATCTAGAATTTTAATGGATTCTCCTAACTCTGAGAATCGATCCTCTTGACATCAACCTTATTCAAGATGTGTCCTTCCTGAACTTGGCATCACTTGACATCTAGCAATTTTCACCTCATCAACCTTGACATTTCGACATTAAAACACTTGACATTTTAAACACTTGGAAAACACTTGGAAAGTACTATATGTCTTTTTGATGGTTATGATGATATTAGTTCCTTACGTCAAATGAGCCATGACATATTGTGACGATCATCATTGTCCCTTTTTTATCATCCTACTACTAGTTCCTCAAGGATGTCCTAATTTCAGGATTTAGAGGAGCAACGACGTAGTTTGGTGGCCATTTGGTCTTTTATTTGATTTCATGAGGCTAGTTTCTCGAGGATGTCTTGACATCAAGATTTAGAGAAGCAACAAAATTTCATGATTATCCTTGTTTGCGACTGTTTGATCTACGTGATGGTTCGACCTTACACAGTATTGATCTATGTCATATCATAGTGTTTGTTGGCCATTACGACATTCTGCCCAATGATGATTAAGACAACAAATAGTATAGTACTATGGAAATTGTTGAAGGATTCTTGTTTTTTGCAATAACATGCATACCTTTCTCCGCACTAACATCCATCTTTGTTTTCTCTTCTCTCACCCTCTGTTGATAGCCTATGACATACAAAAACATAGGTGCATACATGATCATAAGGGAATTTCATTATCACATTTCCCATTTCCATACATCAAATTCATAATAATATCAACATTCACATTTCATGACATATGAGTTTATCAAATACATCCATCCATCTCGCATACATAAAATCATCATTTTCATTAACATATAGACATCATAATCATCATTAGCATTAATATATAAACATCATAATCATCATTTGTATTAACACATAGGAATCATATCACCATAAATCGTGTAATTCATACATACAGAAACATATCCATAATGGCATCCATAATCATAAAGCACAATATCCATACATCTCATAAGCCATAAATGCATCCATCTCATCATATAGAATATCATTATCATTAGCATATAAAGAAGGACCAACATGACATATAAAGATAAAACCATCATCATTAATGCATAACATCACATCGCATCACATAAAACATACAACATCATAAAACATAGCATCATAAAACAAAGCATGTAGTCTAATCAAGATCATCTCATATATATATCTCAAAAAGAATAAATGTCACAAGATAAAATCTGGAGGAATCCCAAAAATGGATCTCGCAGGCTCGAAAGTCAACATATACAAAGTCTCATAGCAATAAACAAGTAGAAACCCTAATTCATTCCCTCTCCATCTCGTGGAGCTAACCCATGGGGCGACTACTGTTGGTTCATCAGATTAACAGTAACCTGAATGGGGGATTTGACTGGGGCCTGACTCTGTGATCTTGAGGGGTCAATGGTGGGAGGTTGTCTCTACTCTGGCTGATGTCCTGAAGACACTGATCTATGACTGTGACCTAACCTGTGGTTGTGACCTGATTAATGACTATGTGAACTATGAGACCTATACCCTGATCACTGACCAGATGAGGTGAACCCATCGACACTAGTGTGGCTACTGCTATGTGACCTGCTACTGCTAGAGGTCTGAGTACCACTACCTCTCCTGCTATATGATTTGGATAAACCTAGGTCTCATCTCTTAGGTGGCACAAGCTACTCATATAACAATCTGTACCGGACCCTTCTCTCACTCATCCTGGCCAACTCTCTGGCCATGTCCCTTGTCAGCCCTGAGCATAGCACTACAAACTCTCTGACCCAGGTCTCAGACTCCTGTTGTCGAATAATAGCCTGATCTCTCTCCACCTGGAGCATCTCCAGCTCTTTTGCTAGGGCATTGTTCTAAGACAAGACCACATCCAATCTACTCTGCAAGTCAGCAACCCTCTAATCCACGATAGCATCTACCACCAAAATAGGTGGTCTATCCCCCTCCTCACCCTCTATCATCCTCTCCCTCAACCTCCTCTCAACCTCATCCTCCCCCTCCCCCTCCTCCTCCTCCTCATCCCTCTCCTCATCTTCGTTGACCTCCTCCACATCAATATCTAGAGGGTGGTGCTCTGCAAAGATATCATCCTCTCTCGGTTCCTCTCCCTCTGCTCTGGCCTTTGCCTCCTCTCCCTCTCCTCTAGCCTCTACCTCCTCCCCTCTTACCTCCACCTCCTGCTCATACCCTCTGACCTCCACCTCCTCCTCTCCCCTGACCTCCACCTCTTGTTTGTTTGGCTGCTCTCCCTCCTCACCCTCCTCCCTGATGGGTGAAAATGGTGCACCACCCACCCATTGTTTGACTCTCTTGGGCTACCTCCACCCTCCATCACCCCTCCTCCTCCTCCCACCCCTATTGTCACCACCATCATCTCCACCCCCGCCACCTCTATCATCTCCCCAACCTCTCCCTCCATCACCCCGACCACCATCTCTCCCTCCATCCCTCCCTTGATCACCATCTCTCCCTCCATCTCTCCCTCCTTGACCTTCCCTACACACCTATGGAATGACTGATCTATGATCAATTGGTGTGGGACCATCTAGATCTATTAAGGGAATAGGCATCTGAACCTACCACTAGGCATCATACTCGACTGATGACCCTGCATCTGCTAGCTCTCCCCTCCATCCCCACTATTGCACAACCAGAATATCAATTTGTTGCTCTAACAATGCCACTATTATGGGTGGCCCCCATATGGTCTCTCTGGATGATTGTGCATACTCATTCATCCCCACAGGTACACCTTGTTGCTCACCAAACTACTGTAGTACCCAGTAGGGTAGGTACATCTGTATGATCCTTTGGCTCTGAACTGTATGGTCGATCAGGTATCTAAACTATCTACATAGGGAAAGATGGCCATCCTCATCTAGCCACTGGGCACAATCTCTAAAAGGCCTCAAGACAAAACTCATCAGTGTGTTGATCCTATGTCGCCAGTACCCTGTATCTCCTACACGGGTCTAGGTAACTGAACTGACATATAAGTAAACATAGGGCATACCCTCGCCCAACTGTTGAATCTAAACTGGTGGTCAAAAAATGAGAATATGCTCCCAAGCCCAGATCATTAATAAGGTGGTGCCATAGCTGATACTCTGACCCTCTTGGTAAATGACCTCATGAAGCTGATGGTATAGCATCCCTAGTAGACACAGTCCCCAAGCAAACACTATCCTCTGACTGCGCATATGCACTAGTACATCTCCCCATCCTATCAGGAATCCGTGCCCTTGGCGATCTAGTATGAGGACCCCGACAATCAATGTCATAAGTATAGCATCCTACCGAGGATAGTGATCCGCCACGAACTCCCATCCAATCTCATATCCGTGAATACCCAAACCGGCATCATCAACCGCCTCATAGTACTCTCCTAGGGCTTGTCGCCCTTTATGGGGATCATACACTACTCTATCCTCATTGATTGGGATGCACAAAATCTGATACACATCCTCTAGGGTCAGAATGGCCTCTCTTGTGGGTAAGTGGAAAGAGCATATCTTAGAGTGCCACCTCTCGCACAAGCCTATCAGTAACCCCCTGTTCGCCCGAATAATGGGCATGTAGGTGATATAATACAGGCCTAGTCTCATTAACCATTGCTGCTCTCGGTCTCCCAGCCAATCTTTGAATGCATATGTGGCAGGTCTAGACTCACATGTATAAATTGACACTAGTCATCTCTGCACACACAGAAACGAGGGTTAACACAACCAAATTAGCATTACAAAGCATTGTTACTATTTGGGAAATAAAAAATGCATCTGAAAAAAGAGTCTACACTAAGTCAACCCTGGTCATCGTCAATTGTGTCACGTTGACTACAATTGTGTCACGCTAAGTCATATGTAGCTTTGCATTTTGTATTTGCATTGCATTTAGGCAGTTGCGTCATTACATCTCAAAATTGTGAAGCTTTATATCAATTATGTCATTCTATTAGGCAATTCTGCCATTTCATAACAGTTGCATCGAAAGATTGCAGTCGTGTTGTGCACCACCGCACTTGCGTTGTAGTTTGTCACTTGTGTCGTTTGCCCTATCAGCTGCGTCATTTGAAACCTAGAGCCCACCCATCCCTCACACTTGCATCGTGATGCAACAAATGCATCGAACACGAAGGAGTTTGCGACTTATGCGACAACATTTACTTCACAACGCATTCATTGTTGACCCATAAACCCTAATAAATGCACGTAAATCGAGAAAATAAAAGTTGGAAAGGGGTACATATCGGTGCCTTTGGGCCCTCGGGCCGTCGGAATGTCCTCACATGGTACCCACAGTGGTCTGTCATGGGAATCACCATCTTCTCCTCGCGCTCTGCTCTCCAAAATCTCTAACTAGCAAATGTGAAAATGACACTTGGTTTGCCTTTTCAAAGCTATTTATAGGTTGAAATTAGGGTTTGATCTATTGGGTCTGTACTAGAGGCTCATTTGATTGCCTTTGACTGGAATTTGCATTGACTTAGCGTCCTCCGTTTTCAAAACCGATCGTGCCGTTGGTTTTTTGGGCATCAATTTAGCTTATCGGGACACTTTGAAAAAAATTTTGGACCCGGGCCAAAATTTAAAAATATTCCCAATGGGGCATAGGCACTTCATACCTTCATTGAGGCATATCTTTGACTTTTTGTCTTTGCCATAACACGATAAACTGCATTATGACAAAGAGGAGAAAAATGTATAAAAATAAAATTGACCTAGACCTGCGAACTCAATTTTCTCATCAATTCCTCTAAACATAATTTAATTATGTCACTTTGGCCAAATTCAACTATTAATTAAATAATGACCAATTATTTAATTAATTCATCTCTCTTATTTTTCTTCACTATTTAAATAAATCACATTTATTTAAATACGCCACTAATGTCTAAAGTCCTCTCTAAATTAAATAAATTTTTAAATTTATTTAATCCACTATTCCCTCTTGATTATTTAAATAAATTAATTTTATTTAAATGTCTCTAATATTAAAGTCTTCTCATAATTAAATAAATCCTCCACAATTTATTTAATTATTAACCCACTTCTTCCACAATTAAATAATCTAAAATTAATTATTTAATTGTCTCTCACAATTCATTTCTAAATTTAAATAAAAATCATTTATTGAAATTTCTCTCTCTTCAAAGAAATAATTTAATTATTATTTACTGTCACATGACTTCACCATTTTGAATTAAATTAAAATATTAAATTCAAAATAGCATTTCCCTCTACAAACTAAGTTATTTCTAAAATGACTTGATTTTCTAACTCATCTTTTTCTACTTGCTAATTCTCATCTCACTGTCACACCTATTCTCATTCCTTGATTTAATTTCTTAATTTAAATCTTGTCCACTCAATTTGAATTTCACCCTAAAGTTTCCCTAACCCTAATTAAGGGGTTGTTATTTTGAATCTTGACCATAGATTCTAGGGCACTTCTCAATCTTTAATCTCATCCATCCATCCAAAATTGTATTTTCTATAAAATGTCAATTTTGTCCTCATTTTGTCATCTCTTAATATCTTGAAAGCTTCTTGCATTTTCTTGAGTTTAGCACTTTCTTGTCATTTAGCCATTTAGTTTTGCATGTAGGATTTTGATATTCTCTTTCATAGTCATCTTGAATCCTTCAACACTTGCTTAGGACTAGTCACAATAGTAGATTGCTCATCAAAATCTGAGGGCAACCTCACATATTTCAACAAGCTAGAAGGTGTAATGTAGATCAGTCATGGAGGAAGAAGAACCTGGGTGAGATCATTTCGTTTGTTCTTTATTAATTTCCTTTGCACTTTATTATTTATTGTGGGTTTTATATGTTTGCATTTAATTTGCTAACCAAAATCTAATAGAAAAATACCCTCAGTTATAGTATCTATGTTGTAACTAAAACAAGGTAGCATAATAACCAAAAACAACTAAAATGACTAGCAACCGAACATAAGCAAACTGAAAAAAATAGTAGAAATTGGAGGGACACTACATCCTCCCCCTGGGATAAGTCTTACTCCTAGAATCTTGCAAATAAATATGGATAAAGCTCTCTCATGTGTGTCACATCCTCCCAAGTAGTTGATCCCTTGTCACTAGGATCCCACTGGACCCTCACCTAATCAACATCTCGACCCCTAAGGGCGAGCCTCTTGTGTTGAAGAATGCCCACAAGCTCCAACGCCAATTTCCCATCCTCTACTTGCAATTCATTCTAATCAAGCACATGTGAAATATCAGGATGACAAGGCCTAAGACCATATACATGGAATACATCATGAATGTGTGACAAACTAGGCGATAAAGCAAGACATTACGCTGCAAGACCAATCCTCTCCAAAATCTCGAACGGTCCAACGAAACGAGGCGCGAGCTTAGAGAATTTTTCATAATAGATTAGACTCTTCCGCGGATGCACACGAAGAAATACCCTGTCACCAACTGAAAACTGATGATCCACTCTATGTGCATCGGAATACTTCTTCTGCCTGTCCTGCACCGCCACCAAGTGCTCTCTAATACAATCAACCTATTGTTCCATATCTTGAAGCATCTCGGGTCCAAGTAGAACTCTATCCTCAAGTTGATCCCAAATCAACGAAGTCCAATTAGGACATCCATATAATTCCTGAAAAAGGAGGCATGCCTATGGAACTATGATATCCTTTATTATAAGAAAACTCCACTAAATAAAGATAATCTTCCCAATGTGACTATTGATCCATTACATACATCCTGAGCATATCCTCAAGAATCTGGTTGACCCTCTTGGTATGTCTGTCAATCTCTGGGTGATAAGCTGAACTGAAGTTCAACTGAGTACATAAGGCATGCTGCAATGATGTCCATAATGCAGATGTAAACACAAGATCTCTATCTAAAATTATTATGTGAGGAATTCCGTGCAACCGAACAATATCCTCCATGAAGATCTTTTCCATAGAAGAGGCATTATATGATGAACGAACCAGAGAAAAATTTGCTGCCTTAGTCATCCTGTCAATAGTAACCATAATAGCATCATGTCGACGAGATGACATAAGTAAACCTACAATAAATTCCACCGATATGATATCCCACTTCCATTCATGAATAAGATGTGGCTGCAATAGTCTTGCAAAATGTTGATGCTCGACCTTAACCCTCTAGCACTCAAGACATCTTGAAACAAAATCAACGATATCACGCTTCATTCCTCGCCAAAAGTACAATTTTTCAAAGGTCTGCATGCATCTTCTTCACACCAGGATGAGTAGAATAAGGTGCTCAATATGCCTATGACATAATCAAAGTGTGAAGACCTTCTGCATGTGGTACGTAGATACGACCCAAATTTTGTAACAAACTATTTGAATTGAGAGTATATCCTGTGAATCTACCCTCCAAGGGTCTACTTGATCCCAAATCCATCTTCACCTCCTGATACAGTCTTTCCATAGGAAGTGCTACTAAAATCTGACTCCTCAAATCAACTCCAAGAGTCACAGCAAAAATCTCATGCCTTCGTTGGCTAAGAGCGTCAGCCACTACGTTCTCCTTCCCCTAGATAAATTTCACCTCAAATTCATACTCGCATAAGCACTCCATCCACAATCTCTACCTTGCATTCAAATTAGGCTATGTGAAAATATACTGCAGACTATGGTGATCACTGTGAAGTTCAAAACGGTGTCCCAACAAGAAATGTCTCCACCAAACAAGAGCATGAACAACTGCAACTAGATCCAAATCATGAGTAGGATAGTTCAGTTCATGATCCTTGATTTTGTGAGACTCGTAATCAATCACATGACCATCCTACATCAGCATGACTCCTAATCCCTCCGAAGATGCATCAATGCAAATGAAAAAATCCCTAGTAGGATCAGGAATGACTAAGATAGGCACACTTGTTAACTTTTCCTTAAGTGTCTGGAAAGCCGACTGACACTGATCTGACCAAATAAATTTCTTTCCTTTCCTCTAAGGAGAAGTGATGAGATGAGAAATCCTTGAAAACCCCTGAACAAAACATTTGTAATACCTAGCAAGACCCATAAAATTGTGAACCTCAGGTACATTGGTAGGCATGGGCCAATCAATGATGGCTTGGATCTTCGAAGGATCCATAGGAATACCCTCTCCAAAGATAACATGACCAAGGTATTTCACCTTAGTTTGGAAGAACTCACACTTCGCCAAATTCATGAACAACTGATTCTCTCTCAAGCACTGCAATACCTATCTCATAAGCTCCTTGTGCTCCTTCATATCTCTCGAATAGATCAAAATATCGTCAAGAAACACAAGAACAAAATGATCAAGATATGTGCAGAAAACACCATTCATCAAAATCATGAAGATGAATGGTGCATTTGTTAACCCGAACGGTACCACTGTGAACTCATAGTGCTCTTAACGAGTTTGAAATGTAGTTTTATGAATGTCCGCTTCTAAAATACGCAACTGATGGTAACTCGATTTCATATCAATTTTAGAAAACATGTTAGCCCCCTTGATCTGATCAAAGAGAACATCAATTCTAAGCAAGGGATATCTATTCTTTATCGTCACTTTATTCAATTGACATAATCAATGCACAATCTGAGAGATTCATCCTTCTTCTTCACGAAGATGATAGGTGCTCCCAAAGGAGAAACACTCAGATGAATAAAACCCTTAGCCAAAAGTTCCTCCATCTACAAACGAAGCTCTTCTAGTTCCTATGTGGTTATTATGTATGGAGCTTGAGATATAGGTTCTACTCCAAGAACTAGGTCAATTCTGAAATCTATGTCATGTTTCGATGGCATACCAGGAATATCACTAGGAAAAACATTTGTGAATTCCCCAAGAATAGGGTAATCATCAAGAGATACCTCTCGACTCTCCCCTACCTCCAAGTCATTAATTGTTGCTACAAACAACTGACAACCTTGACGCATGCATCTCCTTAATTGCATAGCAGATATAATCCGTAAGGAGATGGTTCTTTGTATGCCGGTAATTTCAACTTATGCACCAGAATCATCTAAGTAGTGTACTATCTTTAGTTGACAATCAATCATTGCATGATGGGATTCCAACCAGTCCATACCCAAAACAATGTCATAAGAACCAAGAGGTGTAACATGAAGATCTACTGAAGTAGATAGCGATCCAATCCTGAGTGCACAATTGCAAACAAGGGAGTCTACTACTACCTTCACCCCACAAACCAATTCAACTTGCCACCTAATTCCTTGCTTTACTACTATGAGTCCACATCACTCAACAATAGATAGAGAAATAAACGAACAAAAAGCTTCGAAATAAAAAAGGATGGAAACATTAATACCCTATAACTGACTTGAAGCCTCAACCATGGTATTTTGATGATCTACTTGATAGTTATCTACCATAGCAAAAACCCTATGAGAATGGCCCACATCACTGAATGTCAGCTTTGAAGCTTCTAGTCGTTGACCAAATCCTAATGTATCTCTCATAGGACACTGCCTCGCAATGTGACCCTGCTGACCACATGAAAAGAAACCAATGCCTCTGCCAAAACCTCTACCACCCAAAGGTGCATTTGATTGTTGAAAACTACCTCTGCTAACCATAGATTGTGCACTATGTGTTGGATGATCCTGATGATTGTGCTTGTTACGCCACTAGTTATGGTTCTTCCCAGACTGTGAACCGTTACCCGAATGAAACTGAGAATTCTTATTCTTTGTTGGGTAACGATGTTGTTGTTGTTGTTGCTATTGACCACCCTTAGTGGGTGCCTATTGGTTCTGAGAGGAACCTCCTGTCTGAGTCGGACCACCTCATGGACCAAAACCTACAGTAGGTGCACTATCTATCTGAACACCTGTAAGTCCACCCAAAGCCATGGTCAGATTATCCTCCAAAATTTGTACCTTCTCCATGACTACCTCCATAGTCTTCAGCTCGAAGACTCGGACTCCTCCGCTAATACGAGCGTTCAAGCCCCTAATGAAGTGTTGTACCAACATAGCCTCATCATCCACAATTCTAACATATTGTTTGAGCTCATAGAACCTACACTCAAACTACTCAACTGACAAAGCCATCTGACACAAATCATGGAATTCATTTGCATGACACTATCTCCAATGCTTTGATAGGAAATGCACATTGAATCGCTCCAAGAACATAGCCCATGAAACTGAATCAATCTCCAAGTGAATATTTTCTCCTCCAATCGCCATCATGTAGAGGAAAAGCCTCTAATATGCATAATGGCACATCTAGCTCTAGTGTTGCTACCATATGGATGCATAGAAAATCATCGTCCCAAGTCTAACAACCAAGTTTCCACCTCTAGACCACCACCAATATTGTCGAATGTGAGAGGATGTGTCCTTAATAAGTCTCTCATATGCCTTGCAGCAACAACATCCTACTCCATAGTCTCAACAACTCTCCTAGGTGATATGTCATGTTCTCTAAGCACTTCCTGTTCAGCCTCCTATCTAGGACCAAGGCCAATAAGAACCTTCTCAATAAAGGGACACAATAGAGCTCCCTCTAATTATGGTTGAATTAGATTATGTTTCTCATCCACCTAATTAACCTGAGAATCCTACTACTCTACATACTCACTCTCATGAGAAATATGAGGAGGAGTATCCTGGCGATTAGCCACATGGCCACCACCTTGGCCTCGACCACAACATCTAGGCATGGTTCTAAACAAAACCAAAGACAAGTCTCAGTTACAAGACACAAAAGATAACAAGAAAACACACACTACAGAGTCCAACATCTAGTGTTCAAATGCACAAGACAACTGAGAGGGGGGGTGAATCAATTGTATAAAATTCTTTACTTCTTAACTTAATCAATTCCAATTTATCTTCAATATGTTATTAAGTGTGAACATGAAAATGTAGATAACAGAAACACAACACTAGAGACACCAGATTTATTTGGAAAACCCAATGAGTTAAACACCATTGTGAGGATTAGCTCACAATATAGTAGTAATGAAATACCGGATACAAAAGCCTCACAGCCAGAGGGCTCATTGCCCAAATACAAAGGCTCACTACCTAGATCAAGGGCTCACTACCTTAGAAATCACTGCACAGAAAGAGAGGCCCACTACCTATATAAAAATACAAAGAAATAGATAATGATCCACCACTAGAAGTTCCACACACTTCGCGACTTGATCAGAAGACTATGAATACAATGAAGTACTGTTACCACAGTTCGCTCTTCCACACTTTTTTTTCACACTTGTTCACACACTCTTCTCTTGCTTGAATCGAATGATGGATGGATATGAAGTTCGCTACAAATTAAATTGTATTTATACCATCTTCAACCTTAGGAACATTCTCCAAGGTCGGCTATACAATTACATTTTAGAAATTCAAACTAGGTTGGCTACTCAACATTCTCGTGGTGGATGAGAATGTGAGGGGACCAAATACATATCTAATTTAGGACCCAAATAACATCTTGGATTATGCACACACTTTCTCAAGTTGATACAAAGACATAATGTACCGTGTAAACACCAGGTTCGACAAACCTAATGAAAACACCAATGATCTTTGAAGTACGTGAATCTTTAGCAAGATAAACACACGCAGATTGCTCAACACGCTTCACCAGTCATTTTACCATCTCTGAGAACAACTCAGATACATCCACAACAACTTTAACAAACTTCATTTGCAGAGAACACTTCACCAATTCAACTGGGACAACTAACAAAAACATAGAGACTCTGGAGCAGATCTTCCAGAGTGCAAAACCACAAGAAATTTTGTTAGAACACATAAACCATGTGAAAGAGTAATCTCCCAAATCTGCAACATTTTAGGCCAAATATCAAAAGACTTTGGAGCCAAAAAATTTCTCCCAGTTGATAACCAGATAACTCTGACAAACTAGTTCACACACTGGTGAACATAACTTTTTCTCTCCATCGAACTCATAATATATAATCCATTTAGCTTATGAAAACACCTATAAATATGCATAGGCATTGGGTTAACACAAGATAAATGCGAACCACAATATCGGAGCATGCTCAAAACGCACTTCAACACAACTTTTATTATTTCTTAAATTTTCTCAAAAGCAGTTGGCAGAAACTAGCTTACTCAACCTATACAGTGTTGACATCAATGAAAACATTAATGGCAACATCACCAAACACATCCATACTTGCAACATCTAGGACAACCTAATGGGCTCACAAGAACTAGAGTACCTAGTGTTAGAACCTTGTGCTATCATACCAAGTTGTAACACCCCACCATGGAACCCAAAGAACAACACACAATGAACAAAATAACCGAACAAATATTTTTTAAAGATATTTGATTACAAAATGCAGACAAAGTAAAAATCTACACATACGTTCTCAGGGTTCCGTGACAATGTTACTTGAACATTCACTAGTAAGAACATCACATTATTAATCCATAGACATAACAAAGATAGATCCTATCAATGATGAATAATTCAATTACATTATCATAAATAATTTAAGTTACATATTCAAGTTACATCAAGTGAGATTGTGACAAATCTTGATGCGTCATAATAATATTACAATAAGGTCTCACATAATCATCATTAATGTATACAATATAGATGATGGTCATGACACATCTGTCACACTTGTTCATGAGCACGCTCAACGTCCAACACCATGAACAATGTAAAATCAGGAACCTCTCATAAGAACAATATCATCGCGTACTACATCACCTGCAAGAGGAACCAATGGAGGATAGAGCACGTTCCTCCCAATCATGTGGTACTCGTAAGTCCACCCCCATTCTAGGAGATAATATCAGGTCCAAAAAGATAAACAAACATGAATACATAACATAACATCACATGGATTGACGTACACATACTGACATAACGATATCAAACCACATAAAACAAACAAAGCTCCCAGAGGAAAAATCATAACAAACAGTAACTCTACACAAGAGACCACATAACATGTATCAGGATAAGAGTGTCATCACACAGTTTACTTTAGGATACCCTAGTGAATCTTCTTAGACTACCGGCCCTCGTACCAAGTTACCCTGGCAATCTCTACTAATTCCCGGCCCCTAAACAAACTCAAGTGGAATTGAACTACCTTTCAAGTAGACAAAGTAGATGATCATACCATTCCAGTCCATCTCAACCTACCCTTAATCTATACAAGCACTAAGGTCTAAGGTGAGGGAATCAATTATCTGAATTATTTAGTAAACACTACCCAACCCCTAGTACATTGAATTAGGTTTTCACTGAATTAAAAATTCTCGATAGGTTACCCTGGTTACCTCTTAGGGTTTTGCCCCCTATCGAAAGCCACTCTTCCTACATACAATAACATAACTCATGACCAAATATACAAGATAGCTATCATGCACACCAAAAAAAACCAAGAATGAGCACTTCTGAACATGACATAGACCATATAACGTCCAAATGCCTCCAATGTAATAATATGATCACTATGCATGGCTAAATCCCAAATAAAATCATTGTAATAGAACATAAAATTATAAACATAATAAAATTTACAACACAAATAACCTTTCCTAGCCTCTGGAATATTTAAGGACTCATTAACTCATAAATACAATCTTAAAACATTAATAAATGTTTTATAACTAATTTCAATAAAAATTCATTTCAACAAAATCAATCTATGATCATCCTTAATTAAGAATAATGTAAATTCTTTACATTCAACAACCAATCACATTATAAAATCCAATCAAATACTCGTAAAACATTTATATCCCCTAGTTTAATATTTCACTATGTTTACAAATTATGCCAAAGGATAAATTTCACATGTTCACATATATCTATTAATATCAATATATATATATATATATATATATATATCTAACCATTTATATAAAAATATATAGTTGTTTTCCCTTATATATATATATGAAAATAAAATAAACTCTTTACACTTATTAACCTGTCATATAAGAATCATTCAATTTCATTATATAAACATATTTTGATATCTAAGTTCGATTAAGCATTACTCTTCTATATTTATGAATCTTACAGTTTGAGTTCATGATCTCGACGAAACAAGCTATCACTAGTTTCATTTAAATATATACACATCCTATTCTTTTGACATATACAAACCCATACAATTTATTCCCATTATTATCATCATGGACATACCCACCAATAATATAAAATTATAAAATTAAGGCTAAATTTGTTTACACTATAATAAAAAAATATACTAACTAAGGCTACTACAGTGCATGCTTATGGGAAATACTTAACTATCGATTGACATAACTCAAGTTAAAATCTAATGTTAATAGATGCAAGCACCCAAAAGAGATAAACATAAAATAACATATGACTCCAAGCAGGTGCGACACAGTCATCTAATAAATTGCATGGAATTGAGCAAAAGAGAGGGTTAAGTTTACAACAAGTCTAAGTAGTAAATCATTTCAAATATGTCAATATGACAAGTGCATTAAGAAAGTAAAATAGATCCCTATAGAAAACTGAACGTCATAATGGCAAGTTGGGTTCACATCAATCTCAAATGATAGACATAAGCTATACAAGTCAAAGCCTCTGAAAATGGCTGCCATGGAAGATCGACTATCAATCATAATGACATACATAACAACAATAAGGGTGAAGGAAAAATTCAGGCATCATCAAAACAATCCTACGAGCTGTCAAATAGGAGATAGCTAAAGTGAGTAGCATCGACATCACCAAAAATAACTAGCAAAGGAAAAGGAATACACAAGGTTATTGACTATGCGCAACACTTACATAGCAAAAGAATGATGTAATTGCAAGTATATTGGTTGCCAACATAGATGTAAGAGATGGCATGACTCATCCATACCATCCATTGATATGGAATTCTACAGAAAGAAAAGAATAATACTATGATTCCATTTCATGCAGCCAGCATTAAGAGAATAACAAACCAACGAGATGGGGGGAATTCTTAAAATAAAATAGTTTGAATGTTCTAAACACTAAATCCAATACAACTACAGGCTGACATAATTATTATGGTTATATTTCCTTTAGAATCAAGGATTCAAAGCACATTAAATAAGAGGTACAGATGGTAAAATCCCCCAGATGATTTGAAGGAAGAAACTATCAAATTTAAGGAGTTACATAATGAAACAATTATGAGATTCAGTTGCATCGATTTATTATAGCTAGGTTTCCAAAGTAGCTTTCCTTTCTCTAAATTTTTTCTTTAATTATTCAAAACTAATCAATAGCAATTTTGTTTCTGAAGTTTGTGCAGATTATTCAACAAAAAATTTCAACCACAAGGAAAATCAAATACCATAAACGACTTTCAAAAGATTATATTCAAGAGAATGCAAAATAAAGAAGAAAAGTTGGATTACTTTCTCGAATTATGACATAGATTGAAGCGAGATACAGGAAATATGAAACTATAAACTTTCCAACACGTGCAAAACCTTTGAATTCATTGTCTCCAAACTTTCAACCAAAACACAGAGAAGAAGCAGAGAAGCTTTTTCCCAAAAACTACCATGAAATTTTTTCTTTTCCAGAACCCAAGAATAATAATTGTCATGAACAATTTTCATAAAAAAGGATTTTAATTGATTTTCAATTAACTCGCAATCAGAAAGCTTAACTAACTCTCAAAATGCAACCAAAACTGAAAGACAGTTATAATTAAGCAATTTCGCAAGATAACACTTTCTTCTTACATGTTCAAATTTTCAGATATTCATTTACAATCTGTCGAACACAAACTATTCAATAATATCTACTTTTCATATATTTACATTACACTATTCAAATAACTTATAAAGTAAACCATTTAACTAATTAACAAAAAAAATTCCAATCATGACGAAACATAAACGATATGATGGAAACAAATGACAAACAACATGTGATAAACGAATACTCGTCCTATAAAGGAACAATGGTCAAAGTAGAAGGACTTGTCATTATCTCTGAAACAACATGTTTCCATTGGTTCATGGCACGTTTAGACTAGACAAAGTAGGTGGAGTCGATGCCCAGTACCTGCAAACTGTGTGAAACAACACTGTCAAGCATATCTACATAAAACGATAATCACACCGTGAAAGAGAGTCACAACATACAAGGGTACTCACAAGTGAGTAATACTACATTGTCTCCTTCACTAAGACTAACATGCAACAATATGTCATAAACAACATCAGATACATCATCATAAACTCACTAAAGCTCAGAATAGCATAAAACCATAACACACATAAAGTCTATCATAATGTTGCCATACAAACACAATCAGATGATCACACTGTATCTAATGTATCATCAACCAAGTATATAAACTAACATAGTATATGTGTCATAACTGAAACAAAGTAGCATAATAACCAAAAAAATCTAAAACAACTAGCAACCGAACATAAGCAAACTGAAACAAACAGTAGCAACTGGAGGGACACTACAAAGTTGGTGCCTATATCTATAAATGGCGTTTATAGATATGTTTCTAAGCATTGGAAAATTGTTCCTCTAGGTAGTTTTGCTAAATATTCTTACTAGTTGTGATGCTTGTTATATTTTGTATCCACGTGTCTTGTAGTGTACATGTATATTTTGTATGTTGTTCCTTTTGGATTTGCACTAGTTTTTATTTGCTATTAACTATTGAAATTTTTGATATTTTTTTTAGATATGTTATTGGTGAAATTTGTATCAATCTTGTTATATAGGCTTTTTGATTTTGATAAGGTAAGCAACATTTACAAGGTGTTGTACCCTTAACACATCAAGCCACACGGGCCAAAAAGATCAAGTCCAAATAACATAAAAACTAGCCAAAAAATAGAACACCGACCACATACTAACAACAGATAACAAAAACACAGACTAAAAAACAACTAACTGGCATTATCCCAGTTCTTTAACAGGAGGTCCACAATATTAAGTAGGTTTTTTGTTATTCTATATGATGGTTCTACTTTTAATTTTTTTGTATGTTTTTATATAATAACTAAGTTGGGGCTCCTTATAGATATCCCCAAATATAATGTTTAAAACAACCAAAGAATCTATATTATCTGTAGACACCCAAAATTGTCCATGCCATAACATTACCTAGTCGATACATGACCTTGTAAGACATCTTGTAATATTTTACCCTAGGTCATTACATTATCCCACTTATTCCATTTATTCCACTTAATCACCTTCCCAATTAATTAAATAAATCTCATTTATTTAATTAATTCCCCTTCACATGTTTCAAAATAATTCAAATTAAATATTTGAATTAATCCCTCACTTATTGTCACATTGCAACATGTGTCACATGACTACAACTCTTCACATGCATAAATAATTTAAATAATTTTATTATTTAAATTATGAGATTCCCACTCACATCTTATTTTAGCCCCATTCATTGTGTGTCATAAGCATCTTTTCTTCCAAAATAAATAAAAGAATCCCACTTATTTCCTCACATCCTAATTTTAGCCTCATGTCATAACCCACTTAATGTGTGTCATAAGCACTAAAATAAACTTTTAATCCTAGCCACACATATCACAAATTTGACTTTTTATCTTGGCCATTCAATCAAATCAGCCTTCTCCTATAAATCAATTCTTTCACAGGTCATTTGGGAGAATCTTCTTCTAGCATCCTCACTCTGCCAAAATTTCTCTCAATCTTCTTATCTATCTATCTATTTTTCTTCTATTATCTTCATCTTATCGTTATGCTACGAAAATGAGCAATCAACATATCAACAATCAAACCTCCAAAATCTTGCATTCTCATGCAGGTGGAGAAGATCAATGAAGATAAATCAAATCTAGCTTGGAGATTGGTTTGCTCTACTTTCTTGTTTTGATTTTCATGCTAGTGTGTGCTCTATTGTGCTTGTTAGGTTTTTCATATCTTGTTGTTTTAGTTTTATATCTGATCTTCCCTAACTACATTATCTACAAGAAATGAAAACATCATGATATATATATATATATATATATAAATTTTCATGAGAAAATCTAAAAATAAATTGGCAAATAAATATTATTCTATCTTATACTTAACTAAAATAATCACACAAAATAAAGAATATCTTCTATAGAAAGTCTTCAAAAACCTTATTTACAAACCAGATGTTATTTACTTTAGTAAGCCATAACTAGAATTTAAAAATAATTTAAATTGGTAATTTACCTACAGAAATACATGTCACTTGATTATTTATAACCGCGTCATAAAATCATTATGAACGATCTTGAAAAATCCTAATTTAAATGGGGTCCTAAACATTTGCATTATAAGAATATGATTTTATTAAATTGATCTCTTTTGTAGAGGTCCTAAATTCATATTTTTTAATGTGATTTCTCTCAAATCATATCAAAATTCTATAATTGGAAGCACTCATACCCAACAAGTGTCATTTTATTGGTGATTTTTAGTAATGAAAATGACAAGCATTAGGAGACTCATATTATGAGTGTATTATGTCTACATCATATCCATCCTCTATTTTTTCTAGAAAGTCTTATCATGCTACATAATATAGTAATCCAAAAGATTTATATAGTTTAGTATGGGAAACTATCTCTTAGTGTGGTGGATGGTTTGGGTGGTCATTCAAAGAGTCATCAAGTGTTTTGCATGTGTCTCGTACAAAGTTAAACTTGTTGCTCATTAAGGACAAGGCTATGAAGAGGTCACCTTTTAAAATTTCCTTGATTGATGTGATTTCATGTCATTTGAAATGGTAGATCACATGAATACAAGTAACTTATTTATAAAAAGCATCCTTCAATATTTCCCTTGAAAAGGATAAGGAATTTTGTAGTTGAAGAGAATCATCATAGAAGTAAAAGTTATATATATGGTATTTATCCTTATAAAAATGTATTATAGGTGTCTATGTGTGTGTGTGTGTGCATGTGTTTATTTGACTTATACAAATATAATAAAGATTTTTAAATATTGATATATAATATATATAGATGTATGTGTATCTATATATTATATATGTTATATACTATAATATATATCATATAATATACATACATAATGTATCATATATTATATTGCATGCAAGTAAACATGTAATATACATACATTATATATACATGTTACGTGTATATATATTTATGAATGATGTTATATATGTATGTATAATATGTGTGTGTGTGTGTTGTTGTATGTCATACGTATATATATTTATGTATGTTATATATATGTAAGCTATTATATGTATGACTTATGTATGCATGTTATGTGTGTGATATATACATAAACATATATGTATGTATATATTATATAGGTAAATATATATGTATAATATATATTATATGTATATGTTGTATATGTACATATTTTAATATACATACATATATCATGGTTTATGTTTGACCTATACAAATCTAATATAAGGGTGTCAATATTAATACATATATACATGTGCATATACATGTATATACATTTACATATGTATGGGCATATATATATATATCTGTGTGTGTGTATATACATATGTATGCACTATATATACAAATATGTATATATACATTCATACATACATTATGTATACATAATTTATATACATATATATATATATACAAATATAAATATATCTACATACATATGTATGTATATATGTGTAGTGACCCTCCTAATGACGTATTTATTTTAGTTGTTTTGAGTTGTTGATAGTCGTTAGATATTTTTGAGACTTTGTTACTTTGATGTATTATGTTTTGGATTACATGATCAGTTGTGAAACTCAGTTGATGATACACTTTACGTTATGATGCTTTGTTTACTTTTGTAACATGACATTATTATGATGACATATGAGGTTATGTAATGTTTATGATTGTAATATGATGTGAATGATTTTAGATGCTATTTCTTACGTCAGTTCGGTGAAGGAGACGGTTAAGCAGTACTCATCCGTGAGTGCCCTGCCATCTCTCGATTCTTCTTCACGGTGTGTCTTTTGTTATATATGTTGTTCGATTGACCATGCAGTGTGATGCATCTTTTAGGTATAGGCATTGAATCCACCTGCTTTGTCAAGTCTGAGTGTGCCATGTCCCAATGGAATCATTGAAGGGAGATAGTCTTGTCCTCTGTCATGAACCATTGTTCTGAAAAGAACAAGTATCTTTTGTCACCCTTATGTCTTGTTGTCGTTCATTTGTCATAATGTTTGTTGGTTGTCACATGTTGTCATGTTTTCTTAATGTTATGTTTAGATTAATTTAATGATTCAAATTAATGGTAATGTTATGATTAGTGTTTAATTACCTTGTTTAATTAAAATTTATGAATGATCTATTTAATTTGAAAGGTTATTTTTAGAATATTGTGGAATTAATTGTGAATTATTAAAATATCTTAATTGTGAAAGATTAATTAGTTGTAATTGTTTTGTTTATGCAATTTTGATGTTTTCAAAAACTTAAAACAGTTAGTTGTGATTTAAGTTGTAAAATATCTTCTTTGATCAAGTTGTTCGAAAAGTTTAACTGATGGATGATTTGCATGCAAACAATAAGTGAAGTGACATATTGCATGATAATCGAAATCGAATAGTATAAAATAGGAAAAAGGTTAATTTAGGAGGGGAATTGATTTTTTGAAAGAAGGAAATAGATGTTTCATGGAAAAAGATTGTTTTATCTATTCTTCTAGGGGTTTTGTATGAAAACTTGAAAATTGACCGTTGAAGGCCGTATTCGTGCTGAGCAAGTTCTGTGGAATGTAAATTTGAGGATTTCGCTTCGTCATTTCTTGAATCCGGAAAGCGTTTCGGGTTTTCTTCTTTGTTTTTAATTCTTGTTTGGGTAAATTTAAACTTAGAAAGGATTTTGTTGAATCTCAGTCTTGCACGCTATGAAATCTCGTATTCAAAAACCTGCATAAGATAGAAAATGAGATTGTAAGCGATGAGTTTTATCAAAATAAAAGAAAAATATTAAAGAGAAGGTTCTTAAAATAAATTTATGAAATTATATTAGTTTGTAATCTTTCTAAACTCAGCTTGAACTTAATTTGAAACTGGGAAAACTTTTGGGCGTGTGGAATGAAATTATGGGTTTGTGCATGCATCTATTATCACCATATGTACCACACATGTTCTTTTCTCTCGTTTTTTGTTTTTACTATTGCATTCTATAGTTTGGCTATTCCCTTACCAGGTCGCGCATGGTTACTTAGAATCTATCATGTAGCTTGATGTATATGGGTGTGATAGTGTTTTCATACTTCTTTGTTTGATTTGCATCTAAAAATTTCATGTTTGTATTAATTTTCTTATCATCTAGCGTCGCCTGTAGCATACTTGTAGAATTTACCTTTGAATAATCGTTGTTCTCCCTTGTTTTCTTAAAACTTTTCCACCCTATACTTGCACAAGGTTTCAGGTGATCTATCTTTGCTTGGTCAGCATCGAATCTTCTTGATCTTAATTGGATTCTTGATCTGGTATGAAGTATTCATTATCAGTTCTTTTCTTGATTGATTGCATTGGTTGTTTGTTTATTATGATTCATATACTTTGAACGGAGATCACCTATTATCGGCTATAAGTAACTCTGTCCCTATTCCTTCTTGCGTAGAGTCCAATTGCGCCTGTCTATGCAAAAACCTGTTGAAAGGTATATGCAAAGTGGTTGTTGCATTGTTTTGGATAAGATCTTGGTTGTGACTTTTCCTTTCTATAAACTCTATAGAGAAGCATGGTTAGACATTATGTCTTGTAGATCTATCGAACCATTAAGCAATTTTTTGTTCGTTGTTGGGTTCACACTAGTCGGCATTCTCTTATCGTGCAGTGTGGATGGATTTGAATCATCTCCAGATAGATATTGTCACGTATTTAACCTCTGATTCTTTCCACTTTGGTAAGGCATCGATCATTGCATATGTTCACCATTATTATGAAAGATTTGTAGTATTGTATTTTGTTCTCGAGTTTGAGGCAATTAGAAGCCTTTGCATGGCGTATAATTTTCATGTAGAAGGTGCAGCAAACTGTAGTAACTGTTACTTTTGAGCCGAATGCATGTCACAAGTATTTCTTTAGACCAAACTTCGACTTTACCTACCACCGCGGATCTGTTCTTATTTTTCTAGGTCGGTTGTTCTTAACGTTCATTGTATTCTCTTATTGTTAACCGTCTGCATGTTTTGAATCATAGACTTCACTTAAGAAGTTGTGGTCCCTTTGAAGTCAACTACACTTTAAACTGGTAGTTTCTTAACTTCGTGTTATTCCTTTCCCTGTCACGGTTGTATTGGTGACATTTGATAATATGAATCGATTTCTTATTAGTGATGTAAATAAAACACTTTCTTAGAATTCGTTGTTTAAAATATAAGGAAGAAAACTCTGAATATGTATATATATATATATATTAGCATTGTAAGTGTTAGTCACCGAATGTACTATAATTGGTAGTATGAACTATTAATATATATATACATATTGCCCATGATTTTATTTTTAAACATAATTAAATGGGGATGTTGGTGATAGTTATTAAATATTATATGTTAAATTCCCTCTTTAAATTATAAAATGGTTTATTATTATTTTATTTATAAAGGCATTGATTTCTGAAATGGTATGATATTTAAAATATAAATACATTAAATATAAATTGGTCTATTAATCAAATTACAAAGGCAATGTTAATATTGGGATGCTGAGTTGTTTATTACAATGAAAGTATATGTTTATTTTTAAGGTATGAATTCTTAGTGCCATCATATAAATGAATGAGAGTTAAAATACCTTCTTATATGGAATATTGATTATCCTCTCGTTCAACGAGGTTAAATGTATTAAGTTAGAATTATATGATTGGTGAGTCTTGAATGGAACTTGTTAACAATACTCAAATGTTGTTTCTTATTTAGAGTCCGTTCTTGTATTAGATATTGAAAAGCAGTGTTTAGTTTATTGTCTTCCAGAGGTGTTAACTAGCGGTTTTGTTTTGATTCATGATAAGTGTTTCCTGGATATTTTTTATTATGTTTAATGTGAAGACGTGAGCCATGCACATTCAATGTTTTTGTAATTTTATTCAATACATTTATATTCCATGTACTGGAAATATGTTTGTCCATGGGAGACTAGCCATGCATGTTTAGTGGTTTATCGCGTTGTATATGTCTTGGTATATACCCGTCTAGCTTGAGTCTATGTGAAAAGAAGTTTTCTCTTGTATGCTTTTTGGATTTATAGTCTTATCATTTTGAGAAGTTGTACCTTGGGATGAGTGGCTTCCATTAGGGGCTGGACCCGGAAGTGGTTGCATGGGTAACCTCTCGGAAGTTGTTAATTAAGTGAAAACTTTAATTAATGTACTGGGAGTATAATATTTGTGTTGTCATTGTGATGTCATGTGTGTCGACCATGTGTTGTGTGATGTTTCTTCTTGTTGTTTGTTTGACTTGAGGACTTGTTCTATCTCCTAGCATGAGGGGTGGGCTTTCGAGTTCCACACAGTTGGAAGGAATGTGTCATTTCTTTCATTGGGTCCCCTGCAAGTGATATTGTTTGAGATATGCTTGTTCTTGGCAAGATCCTAGGTACACATCCTTCATAGAGATGGTTGTTTGGACAAGCTCATGGACTTGGTCGTCAGTTTTTCTTGTTCATATTCTTTATTGTACATACTCATGATGTTACATGAGGTTTCTTTGTATTATTACTTGTGATGTATCGAGAGTTGTGACAATCTCGTTTATTGTAAATGAACTTGTAATGTAACTATTGATGTAATAAATTTGGATATGTCTTTTCACTTGACTCAATATATATATATATAGTTTTGTTGTGTTATGAGGTTTATTTTCTTTAGTAGCGTAGTTGTGGAACCCTAGAACGTTCATGTTAGGTTGTTAATCACATGTTGATATTAAATGTTTAAAAAAAAAAAAATTATTCAGTTGTTTAGCGTTAGTACCATTTCGTTCTCTGGGTTCCATGATGAGGCATTGCAATATGTTTGTGTATATATATAAATATATCAAGGCACTTATATTAGATTTATACAAGCTAGAGAAAATATCAAGATATGTACACCTATAAATTTATATTGTTATAGAGTTCAAAACCTAGTGACAAATTATATGGCTAACCAAGGGGCATTATCATAGTATTTATCTTTGGCTGAAAGCAAAGAAAAATTATTGGGGAAGTCTTACTATCCTAGTCAAGAAGTATTTACCACCCTACTTATTAAGGTTTTAGAAGACATAGTGACATATTACATAAATATGTTAGTGGTTGGATTTAGGTGTTTGGTGGCTCATAACTTATGTTATAGCCCATGTGAGAAGTATGCATAATGATTTTTTATTATGTTCAAAGGTCTCTTTCTATTATTTATTGGCTTTAGTGGTAAAACTTTGAATGAAGAAAATGGCAGTCTATTCATAGTGTCATTGGTAAGTGCAAGTTTCTCGTAACTTAGATTTGGTATTTATTGCAAGATGACAAGTGGGAGTTATCTTGGGACCCACTCAAGAAAGGATCAATTTTGAATTGCTACCTATAGAGGATTTTTGACTCTGATGAGCTAACCATTTGAAGCTATTGAATGCAATTTTAAGGGGAAGGGCTTGGTTCATACTAGTTTCTTTTGATTGCATGCATTGATTTTAGTAGAGTATAAGGAGAAGTTATCTAAGATAATTGTGAATGGGAAAATAAAGGCATGGCTATTATAGCTCTTGGTTAACATTAAAGGTGAAGAAGATAATGGGGGTGGATATTTGTTTTCATGTGACCTAAAGTACATGAAAAGTAGAAAAACATGTTAACCCATGAACATTTAGATTGAAGCTTCAATGCTATAGTTCTAGGAGGGAGTGCATGAGCTAAGGGTGGATGATAAAATTCTACAAGAATATATTAGGACACTATAATGGAAAGCACCATATGATGTTAATATTACACAATGACACTATGGAGTAGTTGAGTGAGTTCATAATGCCTTTACTAGATAATTATTTGCTTACTAAAGTGCAGAGGGTGAAGATTATTAGATGCATTAAGCTGCATGATACAATTCTAGCAATTAGAGATTTTGTATCACTATTGAAAGTGGTACACCTATGTCTAGAAATGAGGTTTATATATATGTTTCTAAGAATTGGAGCATGGTAGGGGCAAAGGGCCTAGCTCAATTGGCTAAAGCATCTTATTGAAGGAAAGAGGTCACAAGGTCTATCCCTGTGGCATAGGAGGGCATGTCATGTCAGCATCACCGATCACGTGAATTTTTTTTACCAAGTGCACTGCAATTTATAGGGGGCTACCTGATTCCTGCAGTCTTAAAAAAAAAGAATTGAAACATGGTTCCTCTAGGTAGTTGTGCTAAATATTATTAATAGATGTGATGCTTCTTTTTTCTTGTAGCCATGTGAATTATAGTGTACATGTATATTTTGTATGTTGTTCCTTTTAGATTTGCAGTAGTTTTTATTTGCTATTAACTAGTGGAATTTTTTGATATTTTTTCTAGATATATTATTAGTGACATTTGTATCAATCTTGTTAAGTATGCTTTTTGTTTTTTATTATGGGAAAAGTAGGTTTATATGGGGACCCAAAACCCAATACAAACAGGTTTTACAAGGACCTAAAACCCGAACAAAGAGAAAGTTGCATAAAATAAAAGACGCAAACCATCAGTAACCTAAAATAAAATAAGTAATCTTTTTGTTATTCTATATAGTGGTTCTACTATTAATTTTTTGTATGGTTGTATTTAATAACTAGGTTGGTGCTCCTTATAGATATCCTCAAATGTAATATTTAAAACATGTCAAAGAATCCATATTGTTTAAAAGAAATGAAAACATCGTGAAATATATATATATATATAATTCTTCATGAGAAAATCTATAAAATACTTGGTAAATAAATATTTTTCTATCATATACTTAACTAAAACTAATCACACAAAATAAGTAATATCTTTTATAGAAAGTGTTCAAAAACCTTATTTTTCTATCCTTATTTAAAAATCTAATTTAAATCAATAATTTACCTAAAAAATACATATTTCTTGATTATTTATAACCACATCTTAAAATCATTATTTGTAATTTTGAAAAATCTTATTTACAAATAAAATGTTATTTCATTTAATAAATCCTAACTCAAATCCAAATACAATTTAAATCAACCACTACCAACAAAAATATAATGTGTCTCTTGATTATTTATAGTTTGATTATAAAATTATATCACTTTATCCATGATGTGATTTTTTATGCTCTTATACAATAAAAAAATCAAGAAATAAAGAATCATATATATTTAAATGGGGGTCCTAAACATTTGCATTCTAAGAATATTATTTTATTAAATTGATATATTTTGTAGAGGTCTTAAATTCATATTGTTTAATATGATTTCTCTCTAATCATATAAAAATTCATACCTAACAAGTGTCATTTCATTGCTGAGTTTTAGTAATGAAAATGACAAGCATTAGGAGATTCATATTATGAGTGTGTTATGTCTACATCATTTCCATCCTCTATTTTTTCTAGAAAGTCTTATCATGCTACATAATATAGTAATCCAAACGATTTGTATAGTTTGTTTGAACAATTATCTCTTGGTGTGGTGTATGGTGTGGATTGTCATTGAAAGAGTCATCAAGTGTTTTGCATGTGTCTCATACAAAGTTAAACTTGTTTCCTATTAAAGACAAGGCTATGAAGAAGAGGTTGTCTTTTCAAAATTTTCTAACTTGATGTGATTTCATGTCATTTGAAATGGTAGATCATATGAATACAAACAAGTAACTTATTGATAAAAAAACATCCCTTCAATAAAAGGTTAAGGAAGTTAATAGTTGAAGAGGAATCATTATAGAAATAAAATTTATATATATGATATTTATCCTCATAAAAATATATTATAGATGTTTGTTTATGTGTGTGCATTATTTGATTTATACAAATATAATAAAGATTCTTAAATATTGATATATAATATACTTATATGTATGTGTCTATATATATATTATATATATGTGATATCTACTATAATATGTATATCATATAATATACATACATAATGTATCATATATTATATTGCATGTAAGTAAAAATATAAAATACATACATTATATATGCATGTTGTGTGTGTATGTTTATGAATGATATATATACGTATGTATAATATATGTGTGTATGATATACATCAACATATATGTATGTATATATTATACACACACATATATATGCACATATTTGTGTAGATATATGCATACATACAAATATGTATATGCATACATGTATACATGTATTTACACATATGTATATGTATTGAACTATCACAAAATATAAAATCTTAAAATTAATATTTTTTCACATCTTTTAGATAAATATATTTAAGATATATATACTAATTTTTTTATAAGAAAAAAAATATTTTATTACAATTACTCGGAAATCGAACAGAATTCAAATCCTTCTATCGCCATTCATCAAACTTGAGTTAGCCCCTCTCCATAGGACCGTAGCCTAAAGTTGTTCAAACCTCTAATATTGTTGGCCCTTTTAAAGCTAGGGTAGAGAATGAGTTGGGCCCCCTCCTACTAGACAACTGACATCTATCTACTCCCCCCAACGAAAAGGCAATTGAATACCTACCTTTTTATAATAATAAAAGAATTTGTGGGCCATCACACGGTATGGGCAGATTGTGACTTTCAAGGGTGGGCCCCACCCAATTGAAATTTCCCCTCCTTTTAAGTTCCCTCTCGTGTACGAATCTTTTTTCTTTAAATGTGCAAATAAAAAATTAATGCTTTTCATACAATCAGCTTTTAAGATTTTAAATTTGACGGTTTATCTTACTTCTCAAGGGAAATTTCCACAATGGTTATCAAATACTAGACGAGTCCCTCAAGGAAGGAAACATGGTGGGTTAAAAAAAATAGTTAAAAATGTTTTTATATATATATATATATAATAAAAAACATGAACTATCTTGATTGAAAGTTTAGAGTTTAGGGTTCTTCATTAAAATTTATTATTGTAGTGAATATTTATTTTATTAATATTAATTAGAGAATTTTATAAATATGTTAGATTTAAGTTAAATGTGGGTTATTAAAAGATGTATCTTAATACGTATTTAAATATAATTCATGATATTGATTTTTCACTTCACTTATTTCAAAGAAGAGTTGTGTTTTAAATCATGAATATATGTATGTATGTGAGGTGATTTAAATTTGATACAATGATGAATATTTGAGAATTACATGACAATTAAATATTTATGCATATATGCGAGGTGATTTAAATATTGATGTTGAATGTTTAATTGTCATGCAATGCTCAAAGATTCATCCTTGTGTCTATGTTTGAAAATTATGAGGTGAAAATCATTAGATTGACAATTCATTGTGTGTCACTCTAGATCATTTCTATCCTTACAAAAATGATCTTTATGGTAGTGAAAGTGACTATTGATCTACAAAACTGACCATTTTTATGGATTCAATTTGGATGTCTCTAACCTTTATATTTTTTCTCATGTTGGGTATTTAAACATTTAGGGATTTTTCTATGCAAGATTTGTTCTCCTTAGTCGAACTCCTTGAGCCAATTTAACAATTCTTGACAAGACCAAAGATACTTGAAGTAGCCATGCAAAATTCCTTATCTATTATCATTGATGTTGGTGTAATGATGATGTAAGTTTCATAAGATAATCTTTTTTTTTAATTTGTAGGACCAAATATAGAGTATTGCACTTTTCACCCTCGCATCTTTTCCCCCACTTTGACTTGGATGTGAGCTACTATGAATCATGCATGTCAAAACAAAACAAGCAACCAAAATACAAGTAAATAACACACGCTCATATAAAGGATACAAATATGCATGAAGATTATATATTTTCTCCTTGTAATAAATTCTCCATTTTGACACCTATGAAGACAAATTTCCATGAGTAGCATCTAATAAGTATTTGAAATAAGTATTAATAACTATTACTTAATAATACTTAAAAAAAGTATTAAAATAATAATAAAGGGTGATTGTTGTGCAAGAGCCTACAAAGGATATAGGTGTGTATGAGCTTGCAAATGATATGGTTGTGTGAGATACTATAAAGTAATATGGTTGTGTGGTTATTTAAGGGATTATAAAATTTTATGATTATGTGCAAGTATGCAAAAGGATATGGTTGTGCAAGAGCTTGCAACAAATACTAATATGTAGTTGCAAAGGAGCCTTCAAAAAATAACTGGTGTACGATCATATAAGAGATTGCATGGTGAAACAATGTTCAATTGCACATGAGCCATCATAACCATAGTCATAAAAGAGAATTAGTGATATTGAATATCACCTCCAATTGGTTGCATCTAAAGAATACAATGAATTGGAGGTTAGGAGAAAAATAAGGTATAAAAGATATAAGCAGATAGTAAGTGTCAAAAATAACATTTTGTGATAGTAATAAGATAAGACAAGAAAAATGTAAGCATATAAGCATGCATAAAATGGTAATGGTGCTCCCAATATTGCCCCAAATGGTGCGATGATAATGATTTTAGGATTAAGGTGTCATTTACCTTGTAATTTTATGTATATTTTATGTATCTCAAGCACTCTTAGAAAATGTTCATAGATCCCTAAGGTGTAATTGAAAAATAATTTATAATTAATATTTATTGTGAATCTTGGTATTAGTTGTTATATACATTCATGAAGGAGGTAGAATTGGAAATGACAATTATAAAATATAGTTTTGGCATATTTTTTAACTTGTGCATGAGAATTGAGTAGTGGAGCATCTTGAATATTGTTGGTGGGTCTCATATGAGTTAAATAATATTTGTATGCCTACCTTGGGATATGGAACACTAAGGAGGATTTACAAGTCAAATATTCCATGTATTACCAGTATGGAGGTTATTTTTTCTATTCATAGCTCATTGGTATTTACATTTACTATTTTTTAAATAGCCTCTTTCTGATGGTACATTGTTTTGGGAAACCATTTGTGGTATTCTTTCATCTCTCTATAAATTGGAGGAATGAGATAGTAGTTTCATAATTTTATTTTACAAGTTCATAGGTGTTACTAAAGTGCTACTGAATTGAAGAGACTACTATTGATTTGAATGTATATCTTTGTTGAAAATTAATGCATACTTATCCTCTTTCTAGTGTGGTTTCTTTTTTATCGAACTGGTTTCTCCACATAATTTTTTGCTCATATGGTTTGTTGGTTTTATTCTTTTTATTTTATTTTATGCAATTGCATGATTATCATATGATAATCCTTGGATAAACAATTATATTTTAGATTTTCATACACTTGTAAGAGATTTTACTATATTAGTTTCACCTTGTTTCTCAATATTTGGTATTGAATCTAACATTTTTTCATAGAGAGGGATGGATTTCTATTAAGTGTTGAGTATTTTTCTTGTATAGTGTGGTTTTAAAAACTTGGTGAAAGAATTGAAAACTATGGATTCTACTTCCTATATGGATTTTGTGAAATTAAGTTATACTAGTTATGAGATGTGGAAGATGAAGATGCAAGATCTAATTGAAGAAAGACATTAGTGGTTACCTATTTCAAAAGAAAAGAAGAAGAATGATGGCTATCATAACATGTGTATTATGAGGATTGGTTGAAAATAGACAAGAAGGTATGAGAAATCATTTAGTTGTATCTTATATATTTTTCCTCTTGAATGTTTTAGAGAAGACCACCACCTTACAATTATGCAAGAGGATAGGTGATATCTATCAAACTAAAATCTTACTAACAATTTGTATCTCAAAAGATAATTGTATTTATTAAAAACGAAAGATGGTGATTTTTTGTAGATTATTTAAATGTGTTTAATTTTATTTTAATTCATCCTTCTTATTTAGATGTTAAGTAGGAAAAAAAAGATAAATGCATATTATTAATTTACTCCTTACTCGATACTTGGGAAATAAAATTATTGTCATTAGTGGTAGTTGTGCAAAGAAAAAAATGGACAATATTATTATTACTTTAGTTTTAGAGGAGATGAGAGGAAATCCATGAATGAAGGATTGAAATATGTTTTGCATGTATGGGGAATGTCAAAAGAAAAAGGAGGGCCTAAAGGGGATAATAAAGATCGTTCAAAGCCTAAAGGGCATTGAAAAATCCCAAGAAGATAAATGTACAATGTTATAATTATGGAAAGAAAGAACATGTGAAGAAGGAATGTAAAAATATGAAAAAAGAGGTCAAATCCTTCCATAGAAAAGTCTTTTGATGATAGTGATAATGATGCTTTATATATTTCCACTAACACTACCAATGATGATACTTGGCTTATTGATTTAGGTTTCTTATACTATATGAATCCTCACAAGAAGTGGCTTTCTACATATGCAATTTATGATGGAGGAGAGGCTTCCCTTGGAGACAATAGTACCAATAAAATTATTGGTACAAGAAATATTCAAGGATGTTTCATTTATGGAAGAGTTAAAACCCTTGATGATGTTTTATATATTATAATACTTTCAATAAATTTACTTTATATATCCAAGTTAAATGATTCTAGTTTACATGTTGAAATAAAAGAAAAGAGGTTCACCAAAATGAATTAACAAAATGATGAATCTAATTTCACTTGTGTTTCATTCAATTATGAGGGTTATAATCCATAAATGAGAATCATAAATTAAATTTAACCGATATAACAGTCAAAAGTCAGGTTTTAAGAGGGTCAAATGTTGCGTACCTACTGTAAAAAGTGCTTTTTTGGGCCTCACTAAGGACTCATTCGCCCTATGGAAAATGGGTCTTGGTTAGGGTTTTAGAAAATAATTTTTTGGGTTATGTTCTTCAATGTTTGCACTCCCAAATCCTACTCGAAGACTATCAAAAACCCAAAAATAAATCTTGTAGCTCAATTTCTGTGATTTGACAACTTTCTTAGCAACTTTGACAGCTTTGACAACTTTGACAACTTTTGCAACTTTGGAAATTTTTCTCTCCAAATGATCTTCAACCTAAAACCTACAATCATACATTAAAGGAGAGAAAAATGTTGTTTTGTTAAGGAATAGGGGTTTTCCTTGGTCAAACCCCATTTTGGTAATTAAACCTTGAAATGAATAAAAGCATGAAAGGAATGATGAATGAACAACAATATGTAACAACTCAACAAACCTCAATTGAAACCTTTGAGTACAAATCTGTAAACTAGCATGAAGTGGCCTTAAGGAATGTATATCTTGATCATAAAATTGATTAGAAACAATGCCTTTGATATGCTTGAATTGATCTTCAATACTACATCAACATATTAGCTCAACAACATGCATGATGCATTATGCCCTTGACATGATGAAATGGATCTTGATTGTTGCAATAATCTTCAATAACCTACCCTTGAATGCCTTAGAAATGCTCTTGTGAACTCTCTTGACCATAAGATTTATATTAGGACTTGAATACTTGAAATCTTAGATAAAAATTCTAGCTAGGAGAAACTAAGTGAAATAGCCTTGTATTTATACATAACTTAAGATTAATTCCCAAAATTCAAATAACACAAGTCGACATCAGATCTTGAATTTAAAATCATTAAAATATCACCAAAAACATATCCCAAGGGGGGGTCCTATGTCTAAGTGAGGATCCATTTGACATGTGGTGAATGGGTCCTAGCTCTCTTAGCTAGGACACACTTTAGACAATGTGAAAGATCATGTGAAAATAGGGTCCTAAGACCTAGTGAGGACCCATTCACTAGGTGGTGAATGGGTCCTAGGTCACTAACCTAGGACACACACCTTCAAAAATTAAGTGTTGTGTAATGGTATTTAAGAATTTTGAGCTTTATCCCTCAAATTTTTTAATTAATTACGCTTGGATTTGAATTAAAGGGGCCAATTAAGGAAAATTTGACCTCAGTCAATTAATAAAGCCCTAGATTAATGTGAAAGTGTAAAGGTACACCTTACAACACTAAAAAAAGGCACAATTAAGTCCATTTAGTTAAAAAGGGACCTAAACTTAATGTGAATGTGTAAAATACATTACAACACTAAATCAAGGCAACATTAAGCTATTTTATTATTAATCCCAAACTAAGGAAAAATGGATACTTTTCCATCACTACATTTTGCCCCCACTTTAGTGAGAGTATGACCCCATTTCAAATTGACACTAAAGTAGATATTCAAGTCACTTATGTATGCATCAATGACAAAGATATGCAATCATACAACAACAAAGACCAATAAAATCAAGCCTAAATGGTCCAACACGATTTGGAACACATCTAAGCTATCAGTTTTGCACTCACTTTGAGGTAGTGGAACCTTAGCCCGTCCACTAGGTGAGTATCCCCTAAGAAGGTGGCTTAGATAGAAATTCATGCCTTTGTGTTGGCTCTCACTATACTTACCATATTAAAGTTATTCCTTTGATAACTCTAATAGTGTGCTACTTACATTCTTGTTTCATGCTTAACAAGCTATGTTATGCTAAGCACCCATGCACATGGCAAGGCTACACAGGCAAGCAATGTGTGTTATGCTAGGTGGCCTTGAATTAGGGTTTTGAGCTTCACAAGGTTGGCAAGTTGTGTTATGCCAAATACTTATGAACAACAATATATATAGGTTTTTGTTCAAGGGGATCTTGCTTCATTCATGTAAGGTCTTCTTCTTAGGGAACATTGTGCCTAATGTATCCAAGAGAGGACAAGTCAAGAGTAAAAGATTCACAACTTAGAGAATGCAGTGTGTCACATCACCATTAAGAGGAAAGTTGTACGCTAAGTAATATCACACTCTTGGAGGACATCAAACCAAATGACACCACCAAGAAAAGGACACATCACAAGAAAAAAGGAAATCACACCATGAAACATGCAAAATGTCAAAAGATACCATCGATGTATGCCCCCACTTTAAAGCAGTTGCTAACACCATTGTTGTGAGAAACTACTTTAAAGTAGCCAATGTTTACTCCTAAGACATGAGAGCTTCTTCATAAATCCCTATTTCAAATCATATGTTTTCAAAATAAAGCTACATCATGAAAAATAATGAGGGGTTGCCTCCTATGTGCAGGTGTTTCTTACTCCTAAATATGTAAAACTAACCAAGAATGCAAGGTAAAGAACACAAGACCACCTCAATGATTAGCCTAAGTAAAGCACAAAAGAGGGATAAAAAATGAAAATGATTATACCTTTGTGTTGATCTCCTTGGTTGGCCCTTGACTGAAATTTGGTTGTGTGCTCCTTTGATAGAAATGTGATGGAAAATGGATGGAAGATGATTCAAATGCAAGATGAGGGTGGATAGGTGATAAATAAACAAAATGGATGTAAGCTCTTGAATGCAAAATGTGCTTAATGGAGGCTTGAATGGCTTAATATCATAAGTTTGATACTAAATGCATGAGGTCCTTAAAGCATGTAAGAGGGGGATATTTATAGAGGAATTTGAATTCTCTAGAGAATTCAACAGTCTGGATTGAGCCACCATGGCCAAGATGGAGGATTGTGGTGAGTTGATGACTCACAAGCCCTCACATCTTGGCATGTGGTGGGTGAGTTGTACAAGGGGCAAGGTGAGATGGACAAGGTACAAATGATGTTGAGTAAGGACAAGTACTTTGCAAGTACCTTGGGGGATGAGAGGATTTCCTTAAAAAGGAACCTCTTGTCCCCAAGTGAGAATGAAAGTGACATATGAGGAATTTTAGTACTCCTCAAAAAATTCCCATGGAGAAGACAAAATTGGTTGGAGAAATAAATGTGAATATTTAATTCACATGATTGAAGGGGATAAGGTGGTTGGGAGAATAAATATGAATTTTAAATTCATATGATAAGCACCTTGTGGATAAGACAAGGTTCTTATGGATGAGGCTGAAAAGTGCCTTGTGGATAAAACAAGGCCCTTATAATGGAAGGTTCTTGGCCTTCATGTGACTTGATGTGACCTTTCAATGATCACATGGGGAAGAGGAGATTCCTTGGAGGAATCAAAAGTGTATCTTAAATTCATGGGGAAGAGGGAGATTCTTGGAGGAATAAATAGTGAATTTTAAATTCACATGGGGAAGAGACACTATAGGATTTGACCCCAATTTCTGATGGCCTTTCATTGAAATCTCGACGATACATTGTCGGTCGACCGACGATTAATAGAAGTCAGCGTCGTCACTCAAATTTCATCTACATCCTGACGGGCTGCAAAACGTTGACCTCACGACTCACACTCATCAGAACCGTGACGCCAACTTCGTCGATCTCGCGACGAACAATGCCCGGATGACGGGAGGCATACCTTCGCCAAACCGTCAGATTAACAACGTAAGTCCGTCGCCATTATGACACAAATTTGACGTATTGGCAATATCGTTGAGAGATCAATATTGTTATAGCAATCAAAATTGCCTGAGAAGATATTTCGGGCGGACTGGATTTTTGTCTCAGTGATAACTTTTCATCGTCGAGATACACATCTTGTCTCATCGACGAAGCACGAGGGAAGCATATTGGCAAGACATATATTATCGGAGTAAGTTCTGAAGGTCTACCCGAGCAGCTATATGAAGCTGATAAGATTACATCGGCAGGAGTCTTGTAGACATAATTTAGATTGAAATAGCAACAGAAGTTCATTGAACGAGCGACGAAATAGGCAAGTCATTATGGTGAAACTTCGTTAGATAGATTGCAAATTCGTCGGACGTTTTGCGGTTCGTCGTATATTTGACAAGAAAGTGCACTTTTTTTTTAAAACCTATTCGTTGAAAGATCAAGACTATTACAGCGATCAAAATTGCCTGAGAAGATATATCGGGAGGACTGGTTTTTTGTCTCAGTGATAAATTTTCATCAGCGAGATACACATATTGTCTCATCGAGGGAAGCATATCGGCAAGACATATATAATCGGAGTAAGTTCTGAATGTCTACCCGAGCAGCTATATGACACCGATAAGCTTACTTCGGCATGAGTCTTGGTGACATAATTTAGATTGAAATAGCGACAGAAGTTCATCGAATGAGCGACAAAATAGGCAAGTCATTATGGCGAAACTTCGTTGGATACATTGCAAATTTGTCAGACGTTTTTGTGGTTCATCATATATTCGATGAGAAAGTGTATTTTTTTTATAAAAACCTATTCGTTGAAAGATGAAGACTATTACAGCGATCAATATTTCCTGAGAAGATATATCAGGAGGATTGGTTTTTTGTCTCAACGATAACTTTTCATCAGCGAGATACACATATTGTCTCACCAAGGGAAGCATATCGGCAAGACATATATCATCGGAGGAAGTTTTGAATGTCTACCCGAGCAGCTATATGATGCCGATAAGCTTACTTCGGCATGAGTCTTGGCGACATAATTTAGATTGAAATAGCGACAGAAGTTCACCGAACGAGCGACGAAATAGGCAAGTCATTACGGCGAAACTTCGTCAGATACATTACAAATTCGTCGGACGTTTTTGCGGTTTGTCGTATATTCGACAAGAAAGTGTACTTTTTAAAAAAAAACCTATTCGTTGAAAGATGAAGACTATTATAGCGATCAAAATTGCCTGAGAAGATATATCGGGAGGACTGGTTTTTTGTCTCAGCGATAACTTTTCATCGACGAGATACACATATTGTCTCACTGAGGGAAGCATATCGGTAAGACATATATCATCGGAGTAAGTTCTGAATGTCTACCCGAGCAGCTATATGACGTCGATAAGCTTACTTCGACATGAGTCTTGGCGACATAATTTAGATTGAAATAGTGATAGAAGTTCATCAAACGAGCAATGAAATAGGCAAGTCATTACGGTGAAACTTCATCGGATACATTGCAAATTCGTCAGATGCTTTTTTGAGGTTCGTCATAAAATCTATGAGAAAGTGCACTTTTTTTTTTCAAAACCTATTTGTTGAAATGTAGGCATATCGGTGAAAGATGAAGACTATTACAGCGATCAAAATTGCCTAAGAAGATATATTGGAAGGACTGGTTTTCTGTCTCAGCGATAACTTTTCATTGGCGAGATACACATATTGTCTCATCAAGGGAAGCATATCAGCAAGACATATATCATCGGAGTAAGTTCTGAAGGTCTACCCGAGCAGCTATATGACGTCGATAAGATTACATCGGCAGGAGTCTTGGTGACATAGTTTAGATTGAAATAGTGACAGAAGTTCATCGAACAAGCAATGAAATAGGTAAGTCATTACGGTGAAACTTCGTCGGATACATTGCAAATTCATCAGACGTTTTTGCGGTTCATCATAAATTCGATGAGAAAGTGCATTTTTTTTTTAAAACCTATTCGTTGAAAGATCAAGACTATTACAGTGATATGAGGCCTATTTGTAGCAGCAATAATAATAACTATTTTCTTGGTTGTTATACAAGCCATCTCCATCAACAGAGCTTTGAAACCAAATCCACACACAACACAATGTTCATAGTGAAAAGTTAGCACTTTCTTTCATTTTTGCAGATTGGTTTGATGCTTCAAACGATGCATTTCTTATAGTGAAAAGTGCATTACTTACCTTTTTGAGCTTCTCTTTGTTTTGAGAGTAGTTTAATAATCTCTACTTAACAGGGCCAACCACGTGAAGGTGGAAGCTCATTTGGCCCTTCCCCCCCCCCCCCCTCACATCACTCTCAATTCCCCATACCCGATCATATAACATTAATCATTCATTCATCCATTAATAACATATAACATTCATTCATTAACATATAACATTTTTTCATTAACATATTCAGATTCATTCATTAACATATTTCATTTTTTCAGTTTTTACATATTATCAAAAATATGGCTGTCATAATATGATTACAATCACTTTTTTTTTTGTTTCTTTTTTGCAGCTAAAAAAAGCTGAAGTGGAGTATCATTTTCAAAATCATTTGTCCCCCCTTGAGTTGTTCTGAGCTCTGCTCGTGATCTTAATGTACGCCTAGTCGTGTACTCACAACCGCGTGGATGCGGCTGCAAGGGGGGGTCTGCTGCAATAGCAAAGAAATGTTAAATTGATATGTTTTATTATTATTGTTACACATATTTCATTAATTAAAAGAACATCAGAGTGGTGCTCTTTACCTGATTGGGCCACATCATGTTCCTGATATTGTCTTATAGCCTCATGCTCAACATGTTGAACACCCTCTAAATCCTGATTTGGAGTTGAAACATGAAAGATTACATTAATTAATACACCAATTGCAATTAAAAATGTTTAAAAGAACATTAGAGTGGTCCTGCTTACCTAATGGAGCCACATCATGTTCCTGATCTTGTCTAGCCTGATCATGCTCAACATATTGATCACGCTCTACATGCTCTAAATTTGAAACACAAAAGGTTACATTCATTAGTACACTAAATGCAATTAAAGATGTTTAACTGTATTAATCCATACTGCGTTTTGTATAACACATGAATACATCTAGTATTGGGATGCACACCATGGCCTTCATCTGCAGGTTGCGCTCCACCCTCACCAGGCTGCATTCCAATGTCATGTGCAGGATTATCATTGCTTATCTGTGTAAAACAAATAGGCACATTATTATGGTGGAAATTAATATTGAACAGATTGCACAAGTATTCAATTCGAAATAAACTTTATTGATTTTATTTACCTGCGTGTTGGATGTAGTGGAAGATTTTGTTTTCCCAGTCAAAACTCTTAGTTGTTCAGTCAAGGCTCCATAGCCTTGGTCAAAGGCAATCTTTAGGTCCTCTTGTGTGGGTACTCTGTTGAAATCAAAGCCCTACATTTTTGCATGCGATCATGAATTTTGCTTCTATGATGTGATAAAACCAAAATTGTTTGTAATTTATTATTTGGATGCAATATTTCATTTATTGATACTTAAAAATCGTGTGGCTACTTTCATATAACCACCAGAGCCAAGTTTGTGCTGCCTATGTTTTTCTAGTCTTGCCTTTGTTGCCTTCGATGTGTCGGGCAGCCTATGAAAAATTTGAAATACGTTAGATTATGTAAAAAGAAAGATTAATCAGTATATAATTAAATTGTTGATAGTATTACATACCTTCCTTGGCCCGGTAGTATCTTTCCTTTCTTCTTTTTAGTCTTCTCCTTTCCATCTGACACCAAGTCCTTCCACTCCCTTTTCGGAATCATGGGGGGACGCTTGTACTTTCTGTTCTTCTCTAAATGTGACCTATATTGGTCCCTCACATACTTTAGATAGGTACCATCTTTCTTAAGGACCTTGGTTCGGTTGAATGTTTTATCACCGAGCAACACAACTAAACGGTTAATGAGCTCATCTTTTAAATCTTGATTTTGGGCATTCCACCGTGTATGTATGGTGGGCCCGAAGAGCTCCAATGAAATATCACTTAGATGTTTATAAAAACATCATTTCCTACAATTATAATGTAGGGAAATATTGCCATTTTGTAAATCAATATAATAGGGCACTATCCCCACTGTTAGCACTTAAAAAAATAAAATAAATTAAAACATTTTAAAGTACCTGGGACCTTCTCTATCTTTATGGGAAGGAAATCCTCGGTCACCACAAATGTGATCGAAAATGTTCTCGTACTAGTAATATGGGAAGATCCAGGAAATGCTGCTAAAACATCACCAATAGTAGTGGCCTCTGCATCCACAGGTATTGACACATGTAGTGGCATGTGTTCATTGCCAGAGGGTGGACTACCGAATGCCTGCATGCTATGTGTTGCTGACATTTCAGACGACAATATAGGCACAGATGATGGGGTCAGATGATGTGTTGTATGTGCAGGAAGATCAGGATTGACACTTGAACCGTCCCCTACTTCCCAAGAAACACTTGCAGCACCTTGATCACGGCCAACAGCATGATCATGAGGACGCAAATAATCTTGTAAAAACAACACATATTTTAGTTCATGACATAAAAGAGTACAAAATATAAAACCATGAATGAAATTATGTTATAATTAAAGATCTCATGACAGCTTACTTCCAAGTTTTGTGCTCTCTCAGATAATATTTTAACCCTTTCTCTTATCTCATCTGTTTGAGGCACTATGAATACCAGCTGAAAGATTTCTTGATTGTATTTTTTTTGGGCCTTCCTCGTCATATCCACAGGGTTTGTGGAAAATGTGATGTCATCATCGCATAATAGTGACTGCACCTCCATATGGATGCTCTCTTGTACTGCTGGTGCCTTTCCCCGATCAGCCAACTACAACAAGAATATTAAAAACATTATCAAAATTAACCCAATAAACTCATGAAAAAAACATAATAATAAAACATTTTGCTCGTATCTAATTTGTACAATTACAATGACATAAACCTGTCGAGTAGAAGCGCCTGAAGATGGATCGCGATCTATGCTCTGGGCCGATGCCTTCCTCGTATGATCAATGTCTCGCTATGACAAAAATTAAATATAAAAAACATTACTGAAATGAAACCAATAGACTTACGAAAAAAAACATAATAATAAAATGGTATATTGGAGTCATTAATTGGAGGTTGGGTAAAATGGTATATATATATAGTACATACCACCCCCATAGTAATTGTGTTTGTATCTAAGCGATTCAAATTGTAATCGATTAGCAACTCTTCCCCTGCAGTTATTGATTTTATCGCACATACGAATACACGGTTTCCCTCTCGCGCCTCGAATATACAATTGGGTTGCTTATTTGTTGACCCAGGTCGTGTACTATTTATAAACCTTGCAATATTCCCTGATGCTTTTGGCCTCCCATCAATGTACCTAGCCACTCCTTTATTTTGATCTTTATCTTTTAGTTGTATATAATTTGCTGATAGTGCATACCTACGCATACTTCGTGTATATCGAACCAGCTACATCCAATCTTTGCAACTGTAACAGGGTCCGACATACTCCATCAACTCAGTAACTTTATCATAATAGACTTTTATGCCATCCATGCAAAATAGGCCCAAACCATGTAATGACGATGGTGCTATGCGATATATCCTCTCGTTGACACAAAGATCAGTGTTTATTGGAGGAAGTTCCTTGGGTACCCATTGTTTCCGTAGATGTTTGTACCTCAAGGGCACCTCGATGTCGCCTATGCTCTCATCATCATAAGAACATGACCCCCCTTCAGTAAGAAAAAATTCCATGCGTTTACGGAATTTTCTTCTAATCTTTTGACCTCTAGTTGATCTCCCTCTTTTAGACCTACTACATGTCTTGCTTTCCTCTTCTCTTCTTGAATTTCCCTTGCTTGAGGAAGACAAATCTGACAAATACCTATTTTGCGGTGCCTGCACTCATAAGGATGTTGGATGAAGTTCTTTCATGGTGATGTGATCCGAAGGTGACATTATGATTAATTTCTCATTTCATCGCTAGAAATTGACAAGTTATAAGGTAATCAAGTCTTGATAGATTGCAAGTTATTGTTACTACCGTCCAAATGTGTCCATCACAAATCAAATCTACTTAACGTCTTTGTGCAGCGTCTTTGCAAGCATAAAGTAACTTCAAATGATAGTTTGGAGTTAGTTCTTTCTTCTTTCAGCAAGTATTGTAGCTCATTTTTGGAGCTTTCAAGAAAAAGATAGCATTGTAACTCATTTTCACAGACTTGTACTCAGCTATATTTTTACATTTCAATCAATAAAAGCAAGCTATTTTTCCTTCTCAATACTGGATATTGTGTGATAACATGAAATTATTAATATTTCCTTGTGATGATAATGTTTATCCTTGGTTCTAGTCGAGTTTCTCATAGCCTTTATACAAAAGTGCATGTTTGTGTAGGTCATAATTTGTGTTCTACTAGTTCTATGTAGGATTCAATTGTGAAGTCAAACATTCGAGCCTCTAGGAAGGTCATTTGTTGTTCCACTTGAGTTTTTCCATAAACTTCAAAGCCTATCTATGAAATACTTATGCAAAACATGTCAAATTTGAGTTATGTATATTGCAGTGAGTTTTATTGATCACATTGTGTGTCAAAACAACATTAAAAATCCTTAATATTTGGTGCATCACGCTAGGATTTAGTTTTATTTCATGTTTCCTCCTTACCCTTTTCCCAACAAGTAGTTTTAGGTGACTACCATAAGAGCCAACTTACTCTGGAGGTTCTTTTCTACTTTAGGTAACCCACAACCTAGAAAATTCCCATGTTTCACCAATATGTTAAGTTCTACAACTTAGGAGGGGTACAATATTGAGAGATAACAGTTATTGGCATGCTTGGTGGGACTGGTATGATGAACTTCTCATCAAAATACTGAGATATTTGGTGTTTTACTCAGTATTATTAGCCTTTGGAGGCAATATAAACAACACCATGGTGACTCTAATTACATATCAGTTGGTTTTAGTAGTCCAAATGCATGCAACCAAGAAGAGGAAAGTGTTGTAGAATCTAAGCCAATTAAAATTTCAAGTTTTTAAATTTTTTCTTCAAACCAATAGTTGATTCGTAACCAAGAGAAGCCATTTCAAATCCCCTTACCAGTTGAATCTAACATGGACAACTATGATGAAATTGTTAAGTTGGAAGAGCATGTGTTAACAATCCCAAGCTTCAAGAAAATCACTTCTTCTCTTCCTCAAGAGTTACCAAAGCCTCCTATACTAGCCAATCCTCTATCAACACTCCCTAAAGCTTTTGAGGAGTTGCTCAATCATTTCAAATAGGAGGAGGTCGAGCTAGTAGTGAAACAAGAGTTTTTGTTTTCAATTCAAGACTCAAAACTGATTAAGGATCTTCCACAAGTGGAAAGAACTTGTGAGGTTAGTTATGAGGAGGAAAAAGAGATATCTATTGTTTATAAGCCTATGAATGGTGTGAATAATGAAAAATCTAAAAAATTTCAAGTAGAAGTCGAGGGTGATTAGTTGGAAATCAAGGTACAAGGAAACTGGATGGGTTAGAAGGAAGAGTTGATCTTCCCATTTGATGAGTTGTCTTGTTTTGTTGTGCAGGATGAAGATTCGAAGCAACAAGAAGATATCAAATAGTTCGATGAGTTGCTGGTTAAAGAGGAAAAATCAAACATGGATAAAGAGGAAGAATATGGTCTTGATGAGGAGTCTATTCTCTCAAGTTAAAAAACTTATCATGAAGTTGATTTGCAAGATCTTAGCTATTTGAAGGAACTTCCTTTCTGCTGTACAAAAGAGCTTAAGGTTGGTATAACAAATGAAAGTTTGTTGGAAGAGGCTACTACATTGTTTGAACATTTACCTTTGCTCATTGAAGAAGAAAATCCTGATTTGGAGTGTACTAATGAGGATTTTGAGCCTGGACTAGCTGTTCCTAAGAGCCTTCCAAGAGCTGATAGCTTTGATGAGTTATTAGCTATCTAAATGGAAGAGGATGGTCCATTGACCATGGATGAGGAATCAACATGGAAATTTATCATGTAAGGTGAAGGTAATGATGTTATTTCTAATCATTCAAATTGTCTTCTCTCTTGTCTAAACTTAGCCATGAAATAGGACAACCATAAAAAAGGTAGAAAGGTTTGTTGACATGTGGGTGCCAGTGTTATCGATTAACGAATGAGGTGGGACCTATTCCATGCTGATGTGGTACCTAATGGGAAATATTCTTGCTCGCTTGCTGACTGGAAGGAGGATGTGTCATTTTCAAACTTTTGTTGACCAAATCTGGACCATCCATCTGGCCAACTGTATCTTTGATCAACGACGTGTTTTCAAACAAATTGGTGTTGTACTATAGCCGTTCTATCTCGCACGAGTGAATAGTAATGGTCAAGTTTGACTCAACCTACGTAATTAAATGCTAAATAACCAGTGGATTGCTATTTCAGTGTTGCATTCTGGTTTATAAGAATTCCTCGGTGTTTAGAAAAGTGGCTATTATCTCAGTTCTCCATTATCGTGATAGTTGACGCTCTGCAAAATAAACAGTAAGTGATACGAACGCCTTCTTTTGTAATTTCAGAATATATTAGCGTTGCCTATTGAATAATTGGCGATTGTGTCCTTTTCGATTCTTGGTGAATTGTTAAGCGAATTGGCTCTTAGAGCTTATATAGGTCATTGCTAGTGATTTGTGTGCATATAAAAAAGTTTTCTGTAATGGCAGTCGAGAATAGGGTGTAATTGTTTGTTTTTCTTTAAGAAAACCCTAGTTCAAATCCCCTTTTGTTTAAAATATATGGCATCCAAGGCTACGCCTAGGGGTTACTCACAAGATATTATTGATCTGTTGAAACCTTCTACGAGCAAGAAGCAAGAAGGAAGGATATTGTTCTATGGACCCGTGATTCATGAAGATTTAATGGACAAACAATGTACAATCCATGATGCTGAATTGCCATACATTGGTTGGCAACTCTTTTCCAATTGGTTTGGAAATATAAATTTTCCTGTTCCTTTGTGTAATCCATGGAGACTGGACTTGGGTAAGTTGGTGGTACCGAATGTCTATGAAGATGTAGACTTATTAAAAGATATTGCTGCAAGGTACGATCCTGTGACTTGAATCGTCAGAACACATCTTGGCAAGCCTATGATTAAAGTAACCAGAGAGGAAATTGTAGAGATTTTTGGCTTACATGAATGGAGCCAGGATATAATTCCCATCAAATTGGAGGTCTTCAGGGAAGAATATAGAAACACTAAGGGTTTGATAAGGACATCCCTTTTGATACCCCATTTGGTTGTGTTGGGAAGAGGGAAGAATTAGAAAAAGGTTGCTATTGGCAAGAATGAGCCTGAACCTTTCTTGGTAGACTACTTCGCCCCTCATTTCAAGAAGACCATTTGTGCACTATGTCAAGTTTTGGGGATTGACCTGAAGAAGACTATGCCTATAGAGATAATGTATATGGCTGTCAACCTCCAACACCCTGGTTATAATGTGGTATATGACTTTGCCACTTACCTTGCAGAGAACATAGATTCTAGCTTAGCAACTTTGAAGTTGGGAAAGAATTGGGTAAAATTCAGATGGTTTTCATTGTTGATTCATATGTTTTTATATAGGGGTCAGAAGGTATTTGAAAAAGATATGGAGTTGAGGAAGATGGAAGGAGATATTGAAATGCCTATCCAATATTGGACTAGGGTCTTAGACAAAAATGATCATAAGTTTTATTATGTCACCTTTCATAATATTTTTGGATCTAAGTTAAGGAAGGCTTTAGTTGTTGATCTGCCCAGGATTCCAAAAGAAATTCATGACTTTCTAAGACCTATGGAGAGGAGGCTTGAGCTGAATCTAACCCACAATTGGGGTGATATTATCCCCAATCACAATACTACAATATTTAGGGTCTTTGGCACCAATGCCATCCCATCTGTCCTACCTAAAGAAGTTCCTCTCAGACTTGGTTTTGTAGAGATTATGAGGCAATTGGGAGCATCTCAAGATTTCCATTTGCCTGCTGAACACAAGAAAGGATCCTTTTTCCCTGAATATACAACTTTTGCAGATTTTGTTATGATAAAGGGAGGGTGGATAAATTTACACTTGTTACTCAAGCCATATAGATTGAAAACTGTACGCCCTAGGAATTATGATCCTGAGGGTTTTATCTCCCAAATGAAGGCTAGACATCGGACTGGAACCTTTGTTCACAATTTCTACTATCCTGAAGATATCATTAAGAATATTTTTGATGAGGACTTACAGGATGAGAGAAAGGCAATGTACATTGCCTATTAAAAAATGGTAAGAAGTAAACAGGAGAAAATACCTAGTTTTGATCTTGTACCTGATGCTAAAGATGATCTCAGCAGGGCAATCTATGTTCTTGATAATTTTGAGAGCATAGTAGGAGTCTTGAAGGAGGAAAGGATTGTAGAAGGAAAGGGAAAGTCACATGTTACTGAGTAGCACCCTGAGATAAGAATCGAAGAAAGACCTACCTACTAGCCTCAAGGGAAAATAAAAGTGTTTTCAAGAAGGAAGAGAAATAGGACAGAGAAGTTACGATGAGTGGTGCATCATCCATCCTAAGGAAATCAATATCTAGTATTATTGATCTAGATTCGCCTCCGAAGAGTTTAGAACAGCACATCATCCCCAAAGAGGCCTAGAACTGATAGTATGGGGGATGTTGGCCAGAAAGGTAATGATGAGGAGGATATTATTGTAACTTCGGATGAAATAAATCCAGAAATTCCACTAGATCCGACTGACATTGCAACGAGCTCAGGAGCCATCACCCTAAGATTGGGGAAGGATGAGATTAAAGGAATTACAAATAGTGATGATTTGAGAATGGAAGCCTACAAAGAATTCATGATGGATGACTCTTTTATCCATACTTGTGCTTTTGAAGATTTTGTATGGATAGCTCATCTCTCATCTTATACTGAATAGGTAGCACATGAGAGAAGTTTGCACCGAGAGCTTCCAAAGCAAGTAATTTAGTCAAAGGTCAGAGTACAATTGAAGGAGAGGTTTAAGGAAATCACACCAGAACAAGGCAGAACATTGATTCAAAAGTGTGGGATATTGCTGCTCCCCAAATGGGATATTGCTGATGCTGTAGTATTTGATACAGTAAGAAGGGAAAATAAACCGCTTCTTGCAATAGAGGAGGAGGCGGCATTAGCACTTAAAGGATCAGCTTTCAGTGAAGAGTGGGATTCTCTGGCAATATGGCCACTATCTATAGGGTCTCAAAAACCTATTGTCACTAAAACATCCGATTTTAGTGGTCATTTGATTATGAAGAGAGTTGCTAATACCCCTGCCTTGGAGGCTATTGACATGGTTGTGAATGTTGCCAAATTTACTAGGGCAACCGTGGAGGATTTAACTAAAAACTGAGATACTCTGAGGAACCAATATAATGACATTATTATTGAGTATAATAAGAGTCAGCAAAGGGTGGTGGAATTGGAAACAGAAATGGCCTTATTAAGGAAACAAATGGAAATCTTGAGATCCCAAAAGCAGGTTAGCTCTAGCCAAATTATTGCTAACCCACCAATTGATCAACCCCAACCTCCTGCACAGGTTCAATCTTGGGCTATGGTCCCATATAATATGGGACAAGTGCCTATTGCAGTTGAGAAGGCTAGTACCTCGAGCGAAGATCCTTCTAGGGAAAAGTTACTCCAACAGATTGAAGAATATAAGGAGATGGTAAATCAAATCCGAGATGCAATAGGAAGGAATAATTCAGAAATTGTTGATACTGTGTTAAGGCATCTACATAAACGGGTCCAGAGTAAGCTGAATGGTGTTCATGCGAATTATGCCTTGATGCTGCAAGCACTTGAATTGTTTCCAAGGGACAAAGAATTGGCTATCCCTTTGCTAAATAGATAGGGCCCTAGAATGGAAAAATTGAAATTTATGGTAGTTGGAGCAAAGCAGCATGGGAATAAGTATCCTACAGTCATGACAACATATCAATTTCTTAAGACTATTGTTGAGAAAAAATTCTAGGGGTCTGCTGCTCCTATGGAGTCCAAAATCAAAGCACTGAAGGATATTTATGATGGAAAAGATTTGACTCCACTACCTCATATTTTGCATAGTCAGGATAGTGTCAAGCCTTTGCAGGCATGGAAGGAGCAATGAATAATATAATGACTGCCCAAACTCATGAGATATGCAAAAATGTTGATATTCACATGTTGGAGAACACTTTAGAGAAGTTATCACTTGTCATTAGTTTCCTACAAAATTTTGACAAGACAGCCACGTCATTAATTATAAAGTATGTACCTTATCAAAAAATGGTGGACTGGGTGGTGGCTTTCAATTGGCCGTCGGAGGAAGATTTTGAGTCATGGAAAAATATGTTTATTGATGAACTTGAATTATAAATAATGGGGATGAGAGCTGCAATTTGGTCATGTAAAATACAAGTCTTGCCTACGGTATCATATTTTGAAATGCATTCTCTTCCCGGATTCAGGTACAAATTGTGCAAATAAAATCAGCACATGGAGCAGTTAAAAGATGCTTTGGTGTCAGGGAATCAATACTTGGAACCATGCTTTCCTTTCCTCCGTAAAAAATTAATCATCATTTTGTTTTAAGCTTTTCTTCTCTTACCAAGAAAATGATGTAAAGATAACTGATTAGGAATTAGCGGTCCAGTAAAAAATGGACATGTGTATCCTCCGGCCTAAAGCTTGTTTGCTCACTTGTTTTTATAAAAGGGAATTATGGGCTGAGGAATAGGTTTGTTGAAATTACTTAAGATACATAAGAGAAGAATCAAGTAGAGAGAGAAAAGAATATGTCCAGTTTTTTGAAGCTTTGACTCTGTTTGGGAACTTAGTAAATCATGGGGTTTTGGAGCATACTTATGCAAATATTGTGATTGTTTTGAGTCTATTTTCTCTCCTATTGTAATAATTTACATGATTTTTTAATGAAAATTCTATCAAAGATGATGTTCGTTAAATTTCATTTGTCATTTCCTATGGATTATGTTCGACTATAGCTCTGGTTCAATGGACCTGTTAAATGCTTCAGTTTTTCAAAAAGTTCATGCAAATTAGCACATAGGATTTGCTAAAGAGTAATAGATTCATGTATTGATGAATGGATGGTAATGCCTTATATACAAATTATAGATGCTCTAGATGAAAGTTACCCTGTAGTTCAGTTTCCAGTTTGACTCTGTGCTTTAGGATATGGCACTGGTACTCTGACTACTTATTGTTCTTGTGTTTTTTGTTATAGCTTCAGGCAATTTCACTCGAATATTTCATAAAAACACACTTAGGTGTTATTTCAATTCCTTGTTAAATAAGAGCTGAATTCTCCTGAGAAATAGCCAATTTCTTGAAGGATTATCTTGTTTAAACTTAGACTGGAATTTATCTGTTGTTTATCCACGTATGAGAAAATCATTCTCATCATGAATGACAATATATTTTAGGGATACCCTCCTGGATCTTACAGAGTCCAAAGTGTAGGAGAGATAACAGTTTTGTTGCATTTTTCTCGTTAAGTTGGCACAGTGCCTTCAAGACTTTTAAAATTGAGTATGGCAAGCTCATAGAAGCTTCTGCAGGTTCTACTTGGGTTGTAAAAAACACCAACATTATGCACTATTTTGGATGAGTTACAACATTATGCAAGACTATTTCTCAAGTCTTTTCAAGTTCCAAGAGTCGACACCATGCCCAATGGATAAGTTTAGGCAATTGGTGAGGATGTTTAGCAAGCAAACATATAGAAGATGTCACCAATTTTTTTACCTAATTTAGCTTCTAACTCAATCAAGTAAAGTTGGGATAGTTTTTGCAAAAATAAAGATAAAGGTACACATTCAATTCTACTAAGTTCCATTCATATACACAAAAGTATTATCAAATGAATTGCAGTTCATTATGCAAATGTATACAAGAGAAAGATTGCACAAAATTTTCACAAATGTCTTTTATTGATAATTACAAATGTATGGTGTCCCACACAAGTTGTGGGAATAACTATTTCAATACAATATAAGACATAAACTATACATTTGAAGAAATAGAAAGGAAAGAGCATATGGAAAGAGTAGGGATCCGTCATTGCCTAAATGATGAACCCCAAAGTTGAACTGTTGCCTAAATGATACACCCCAAAGTTGAATTGTTGCATCATTGGAAAAGTATGATCAAATTCATCTATTATGAAGAATTGGTCTATGTGCCTCTAGTAATCACTATAAAAATGTGAAAGACAAAGCTATTTTATTTTTTGTCTTATCTTATACCATTTTACGAGAATGGGGGGGCCAATGTGCGAGAAGATCTTTGGAAACTAGGCATGAAAATTGCAGGTTAAAGAGAATGGGGGTGCCAAAATTACAGTACTCATTGTCCCTTGGTCGTCGATTTTCCCTGAGTGCCCTCAACTTGGTCCTCGGCGCTGGTATTAACCTTGTTTTAGCTCCAAACTCTTCGTCGGCACTAGTATTCACCTTGTTTTCACTCCTCCAAAGTCTTTCTCAGCGCTGGTATTGACCTTTTACTTGTCCAATTTGATGAGCTACAACCTGCTTTAGTTAGGTTTTAGAGTATGTTAATTAAATTTAAAAAAATTATGGCGCCATTTAGAGTAGTGAATATAAAGCAAGCAAAGCCTATTATGGCACCATTTAGAGTAGTGAATATAAAGTAAGCCAAGCCTATTATAGTCATGAGGGAAATAATAAAACTCCTAGGATACTTTGTGAAACCATTTTCCTTGGTTAAAGGGAGGCCATAAAATATACCTTTGGATTTTTTCAATCTTCAAATATGAGATTTGCAAGGTTCTTAGCAACATGAGTAATGGAAATGTGTGCAACAAGAATTTTTGAACACACATGGAATCTCCTTGCCAAAGAAAGGGGCTTCATAATTTAATATGATAATTTTTCTTAGCTCTAGAATCAACTTTTAAATCTTCTCCTAATAGGGCCAAAATCACATCTTCTTGTGTTTGAGAAGTCACCAGCACTGAACATAACCGTCAAGCAACTTTTCATCAAGATTATAACATCACCGTCAATTTTGAGCACGTGCATCTCAGAGCCACTTTAGTAACCTGTCATATAATGTACTAAAACTCGACATAAATATTAAAGCACATTGATTAATCGTAATTTTATAATATTAATATATTATATAACAATATTATATTACATTATATGAATTATAATGATATATTTGATATATTAAGATTATATATAATCTATATAGAGATTAATAGTAATTATATTAGATTATTAATATTATTGGTATATTATTAATAATATTAATATTGTATTAGATTAATAATAATTATAATATTGTTAAATGATTAATTATATTACAAATGAACGCTGCTTTCAAATTCTTAGCTTTGAATGAATGGTTGAAGCACCAATGTTGAATGTTGCAACTCTAGTAGGCATGAATAGAAGTAGAGGAGATTGTTTGGGAGAAGAATTTTTTCTAGTGCTAGGTTATGTGTTAGGTTATATAGGGTTAGGTTATATAGTGTTTGAGCCTAGCCTCAAACACTACAATTAGGGTTAGGTTATGTGTTTTCTTTAGGGTTAGGTTTGGGATTAGGTTTATGGTTATGGTTAGAGTTTAGGGTAATCCAAATCATAACCTAACCCTTTCTCTCGAAACCTTAACCTTGACCCTAACCCTCACCTTTATCCTATCTTTATAACCCTAACCACAACCAAAACTCTAACCCCAACCCTAACCCTAATTACCTAACCCTAAATATTATTTATTTTATTAATTAGTTGCATTCACTCTAATAACCCTAAACCTATCCCTAAACTTAACCCTAGCCCTATCCCTGGCCCTAATCCTAACCCCAACTCTAAGCCAAATATAAAAACAACCCTTAATCATAATTACAATAACCCTAAAACTTCATTCTAGATATAACCCTAATACTATAATCCCTAATTGTAATACTAAACCCTAACCCTAATTTCATATCTAATCCCAACCATAACCAAAACTCTAAATCTAACCCTAACCATAAAACATAAACCCTAATCTAACCCTAATCCTAACATTATTTTCCTAACCCTAACCCTAACTCTAAACCTAACACTAACCCGAACACTAAATCCTAACCCTAATTAAATACCCAATCATAACCCTAAATTGTAACATCATCCTTTGAATTGGATACTACATCAAAAATTATGTGTTACAATCATTGCTTCCATTGTTGGCATTTTTACATTGGGATGCATATATTTTTAAAATCAACAAAAACTTTTAATGTCTTGCCAAAATTAATATTATTAATTGTAATATCAAACTTATAAACATGTATCCAATTTAGAACATAAATAAGAAATATATGGTAATAGTTTCTTCAAAAAACAAAGTGATGTGACTAGAAGGACTATAAGGACTATAATGATTTTAGAATATACACATAATGGATTTGTTGAAAAGGTTTTAGAAACTTTCAAACAAATGCAATTGGTAGATGCAAAGAAAAATTCCACAACCTGATGGAACTTCAGTAAATTGAAGCTGGGGTTAGAGGGTTTCTAAATTACTTAGGGTAACCTTCAGTATGGATTGGTCAAAACCCTCTTGTTATGTTTTAACGATGACCTGTTGCCACGGTGGATCGGTCACTTAAGTGAGGTTTCATCCCTCTCGGGTCGTGCTTAACCGGCCCTATTTCACCTGATTTGCTGGTCTGTTTGGCATAATGGCCTACGTATTACACTGCCAAAAATTTCAATGTGGGCCCCACTTAAATGTTCCATCTGAGGGTTGATGAGCCGTCCGATCACATAATTTGATCTTGACCACTTCTCGCAGACCTCGTAGGTTTGTCTGCTGGCATCATCAAAGTAGTGTGAGGTTTGCGAGATATGGCCACGTGGCGTGAATGGATGAATGGGTTTTCTTCCCAAGGTGTTCGATATGACAGGGGGTCGTCTTTTCACCGATAATACCCATCAATAATGGGGTAATCATGATCTCTCGCACACCTCGCATAGGCAGATTAAATATCCAGGAGAGTGTTGCGAGGTTCACGAGGGAGTGGCACGTGGCTTTTCTTTTCGTGCCAGTGGGATTATATGGGACCCATTGTGCGGTCTGGGTCTATTCTTCTGTGGGTTTTTGATTGGATATGTTTTCTGAAGGCGTCAATGTGGATTGTCAACATCCATTGACTTGATCTCCATCCTTCGTTTGTTAAAGTGCCTCCCGAATCGGTGGTTCATTTATAGGGAAGAAGGGTGTGATTTGCGCGCGTGGCATGTATTACTTGGCTGTTGCTCGTGTCATTAATGATACATGTTTCTTTTCTCCTGAGGATCTCCACTTGATTTCCTCCTGCATGCAAATAGTGCCATCTTGCTGAGGGTATTCATAGTTATCTGGATCATTAATTATGCAAGTGCTTGAATTGCCTTCAAGTAATTGTACCCTGCATACTGGCTTGCTCTATAAATGCTAACTGAATTATATGTAATCAGCATTGCATTCTCTTGTGTCTAAGTGCAGTAAGGTTTTTCTTCTGTTTGTGGCTACGCTCTGTTTCTATCATGAGTAAATCAGTTAAGTGAAGGAGTGCGAGGATGGCTTCACCAATCATGGAGAAATCCGATTCTCCCATGTCTCACAAGGCTATTATTAGGAACACTGGGAAGAGGCCAGTACATTGTTCGTCCCCGATAATCATCTCGGATTTTGATGAATCTGAGACTGATTCTGATTATCGGTACTATTTGGCTTCCCTGGTCGATCTTATGGGAGTGGATGAGGAGTTTCTGGCAATTGAGCCAGTGTTTGCATTAGCACCAGGTCCAGTTGTTTGGGAATGTGCTCGCAAGGTTGGTAAAGAGGAGATGGTGCCATCGCTATCGCGGGCTTGAACTCAGAGCGGTTGCTTGTACGGGGTCATGTTGCTTCTTCATGATTACTAGAAGTGGGTCCGTTGGATGTGTCTTCTCTTCTCTTGTTGTTCTATCAAGTGGATGTGGATGTGGATATGGACGTGCGTGTGCTTTGCACGAAATTTTATTTTTTGACTAGTTATTTCATAACTGTTTTGATTCCTTTGTTCATGCACGGTATCATTATGACAAGGAATGTAAATTTGAATTTCATTTTGGTGCTGAAATTCAATTTGGTGTCACAATGTAGCCTAATTCTTGTTGCTCTCCTATTCTATAAAGGAGATTTCACGGCTCATTGTGAAGGGTCAGAAAAAAATTGCAATCCGACACTTGGAAGTTATACAGTCCTCTTTATTGTTAAAGTGTTATGAACATTTTGTTTCAGGAAATCATCCTGGGGTTAGGTTTATATACAGATTGGTGTGATATGCTTTTTTAATTACTGATATCGAAAGAAATCTATAAAATTAAGATGGTTTACTCTCCTGGGTGTGTGCCATGGATTATGAATAGCTTTATCAAAGATTCATCTATTCAGTTTCAATAGTTAATTGAAAATGTGATTCATTTTCTTGCTTTAACTCAAAGAGTTAATCAAATGCTTGAAAAATAAGTTACATGTTCATGGTTGTATATACTCAGGATGCTTGAAGAAGTACTATCTTAATATGCTAAAATATCTCATGATAGTAATGCTATATGAGATGGGTTCATCGTATCAGGATTTTGTTCTGTATGACTCCATTGCCCTATGGATGAAGCACTAGATAATGTTTGTGTCATTTTATTAGTTCAAGACTGTAGGTTCTAAGCAAGGATATCCAAATACTGAACATAAAACACTTGAATACAACCTTGTCCTCCTCAAGGAGGTATTGTAAGAAATAAGTGGGTCAGTTTCGTTGCTCTTTGGTACTGGTAGTCATTCTTTGGTCTGCCAAAACCTTGAGATGATCACTATCCCTTTGAGTGTGTAGGAATTGTAATCTGTATAGAGGAAGTGTTCTTACCAATCATGAGACATTCATGTGAACATGTTTAGGTTTACCCACCTTGGTCCTATAGAGCCAAAAGTGTAGGAGAAGTCAGTCCTTTACTGACTCTTGTTAGTTGACCATTAGTGGTTGTAGTTGTCCTCGATAGGGGTTGGCTACCTCTTAGATATCTGCAACCTCTACATGGATTGTATTTTAAACACCAACACAACCTTCACCAAAATCCTTATTGGTTTCCTTAATATGGGAGATTCGGAACAAGGTATAGACATCCATCAAAGCATAATATGAAGATCATTTTTTTCAAATGTTGTGGTTGTAGATGCCCTTTTAAAATTTATACAGAATGTGGAAGGATAGAAAAAGCTTGTGAACTATTTGACAAAATGTCTCAAAGAATTGTAATCTCTCAATTTATTTTAGTGTCTATTTTGTTATACCCCATGTCCCAAATTGGGTATAACACAATAGACACTAAAAAAAATTGATAGATTGTTATGAGGGCAGTGATGAGACTTTTCTAATTAGAGTGTATTCCATGAGATTACAATTATTCGAGGCATTGTGTCAAATAGTTCATGAGCTTTGTCTATCCTCCCACATTTTGCATAGATTTCAAAAGGGCATCTACAACCACAAGATTTGAGAAAATTCATCTTCATATTATGTTTTCCTTATGATTGGTTGACTCTTATACTAAATTAATATGTTCAATTTATGTTTCCTACTTGATCTAACTATCCACAAATGGCAATTTAATAGTGGAAAGATATGATCCTACTTTGGTATAAATTGTATATGCAATATCAAGGTATGAATTAATATGTTCAATTAAGAGATGTTAAATGAAATGAATAAAACTAATGTAATGTAAATAAGGGAGACCAGTGCCTTATTGGGTAAAACAGAGTCAAATGAAAGCCTTTTATGAATGGTTTCTATCTAGCAGGTCCTCTAATTGTTTGGCATATAACTATGAGTTTACAACTGGTATAAACATGCAAGAGTGTAAATGATAAACCCTAGTTGAGGTAGAATATCAAATCTAATAATCTAATTCTTCTTAATGATCCAAATGGCATTCCCAGATTACTGTAATTTATTGAAAGGAATTTTAATTCTTCTTTAAAGAATCCAATAAACCAAATCACACAAAAACAACAAATGTGTACTGATAAATAGAATATATACTTGATACTTCAATTTAAACAACAAGAAACATCAGATTGGAGACAATCAAATAATCGCAAGAATCCAACAAACAATTGATACCAGAATGAAGCCACTAAATCAATAGTCTTTCATTATCTCCTTCAAAGTTCATACATGCAACATAGTCTCCTTGAATTTCATCATTTCTGAAAATTTAATGCTTACAGCAGTCTATCCTATTCTAATTCTATCTTCTACCCCTTAAATTTATCCAACAACGGATACTTATACATCACTTTGCAAAAGGACATGCCTTTTCAAAAAGGTTTATGGCATAAAAGGTTTAACAAATCCACTATTAACTAATTTCTCTTGAGCCACAAATGGACTGTAGACATATGCTAAGTATAATCCTAGCACTCATGAGTGTCGGCATCTCCCAACGCATCGCAGATCACAATCTCCATCATTATCATTTTCTCATTTTGCTCACATGTTGCATCCAATATCACATCTTTCGCAGTGGTTGTCTCCAGCATCCCTTGGAGTATTGTTTCACACTCACTTTTCCATGTGGTCGCTTCCTTCATTTTCCCTTCATCATCACATAACTTGGTGAATCTATCTTCAGTAGCCTCTGTCAATTCCTACATATCCCCTTGTAACTCCACATAGAAATCCCTGTGCCTATCCATAATACAATTGGCATTTTCAATCTCTTCATTACTAGTAGTCTCCTCCTCCAATTCCTCAATTCTTTCCTGAATTCTGCTATCCACTCTCCTGTGTTCCTTTATTGCATCTACGTACTGTGAATGTTTTCCCCATAGTTTATTTAACCAAGTGGTTAAAACAACCTGCCCTTTTTTTATTATTGCAGCAAATGCATCCATTCTCCCTTGAGAGTATGCAGTTGACCCTTCCCAACGGTCTTTTTTCTAGTGAACTCTCACCTTGAGTGAGCATCCTTGTTGGTTCTGTTACACCACCTACCAAGTCTTTCAAGCGTTCATTCTCTCTCAACATCCTCTCATTATTGGTTTTGTACATCTCCCTTTCCCTTATCAATGCTTGGATTTGGGCTTTATTCAACTTGGCTATATTTATCCCAATATTAGCAGTCGCTACAGGATCAACCTCCCCAGCCTTCAGCGTCATGACATATCTGAATGCCTTTTCAGTATCAATAACAATTGATTTCTTGTGAGGAGGATACAAGGCCCAAATCATCAATGTTTCATCATCAGGATTGTATCTTGATCCTGTGTATACCTCTATCACCTTCTCTATATTGAGCTTGTGGGTAGCATTGTTATCTTTTAAGAAACTATCAAAAACTAATGCAAAATTCATATCCAAACCTGGAAAAATCATAACACTTGCCTTTTCAAGAAGCTCCCTCCCCTTTTCAGGGGTCATGTCAATCATCTCTTTGTCCACTTCATCTTTTAAGCTTTTTAACAGTTGATCCTCATTCCCTGGAGTGACATTGTCAACCTATCCCCTTATCTCTTTCCCTTTTTGCTTATATAAAAATGTCTTAAACTCCGAGGTCTTTATAAATTCATCATCTGATATGAAAGACCTATAGTCTTCATGTCTTGTATCTACATCCATGGTTTCCTCAACATCTGTTTCTCTGGCAACATAGGCATACTCCTGAGTCTCCATTCTTGGAACTTTCCCAGATGAGCTTTGAGGCTTGTCTATTTCTAAAATCCTTTAATGGAGGATAACAACTCAGCATCCACCAACTCCTTATTATGTTTTTCAATCATAATTTCAGCTTCCTCTGCCTCTAGGTTTCTGATTATGTCATCAGATTTAAAGGGCACATGATGGTACCCTCCAAGATTTACTTTTTGTATGGCAGAGTGGATATACCCTTCTAGATCAAATTTCTTTCTCACTGGTGCTCTGCTCATGTTGTAGTGCAATAATTTGTCCAAAATCAGATCATAACCTTCCTTGGCTAATACAGTGAAATCACTAAAACATAATGTACTGGGCATAAAAGCCTATTTCCCATATGAACTTAAGTTCATAACATTGGAGTAATCCATTTAACTAACAATTTCAAGGTATGCAATTCTATCCAGGGCAATTCTGGGCAGATTGAAAGGTGTATCCTCAAAGCCATAAACCCTAATCATTGTGGCATTCTCTAAGCAATACCAATCCCCCCAGTTGTGGTTAATTGGTCCATTGTAATCTCTAGACCTAAGAAACCTTTTTACTTGTTCAAATAAAGAATAATCACAAGGATGGCTAAAAAATCTATACAAGGGTTTCACAAAGAATTCTTCAAAATGCAAGAAATTTGAACTGGCAAACCTGTTGTCCCAAACAACAGTCCATAATTGAACAGGCAATGGCCTACCTTCCTTGTCGGATTGTGAAATCCTCAGCTCCTGGGGCCATAAACCTAACTCTTGTCCAAAATACAACACTAAGTGCATCAACAATGAGTAATTTCTGAGATGGAGAATAGAAGCACCACTCTTTGTCACCATCAAACCTGCATCCAACTCCTTAAAAACATGTGCAACATAGTCAAATGATCTGGAATTGTGGTACTGAATGTCTGCAGAAATCACCATGGGCACAACCACCATATGCTCAGGTACCTCCATCCCTAATACCTGTCCCACTGAGTAGTAAGTATATTTTATGTAAGGTTCGAAGAGGTCTACATGAAAGGGTGGCCCCTCACTGTCTTCCATTGGAGTAGGTTTGCCATGACACCTAATTCTGTGCAGAGGTAACCTCCACCCTTTATAAATGGTGTACATCCTTCTGAACTCACTATCGAGCTCTTCACTCACTGCTTTGTCACTGCATATTCCCTCCATTCTGAAAACCTCAGCAATTGCATTCTCAGATACATGTATCAATGGATTCCTTGACAAATCACATATAGCTTTCTTTTTCGAATCATAGTGTCCGGCCAGCAATTTTACTAGTTCGACGTTAATAAAAACATTAGGGCACACTAATTCCCCTAAATTGAGCCTCCATGGATTGCATACTGGCTCAAAGTGATTTCTCCTATGGTAATGGAAATTGAATAAATCATAGCCTCTAATCAGAGTCCAAACATCACCTATAAATTTGCATTTGTCGTCCAATTTGTCAACTTCCGCTTTGAGCTATGCAAAACGCCTAGCTTTAGGTCCAGAACTAGGTAACTGGTCTATGAGGTCTTGATTTAGCTTCCTTTCAGTACCTTCTAGTTGCAACTCAGTCTTTTGCTTTTTTGCTTTTGATTGGCTTCCCTCCCCGAGTTTTCTTCCCTTTAGTTTTCTTGAACCAGTGCCTTCCATAATTCAAATTTTTATGAATTCTGAGAGGACGAGAAACTTACTGTAACTTCTTCCAAACTCAAGCCAGGTGAATGCCTTAATTGCTATGTTGGTTCCCTTGCTCTCCTTCGCTTTGAATTCTATGAGACAATGATTTCAGTTGATCATACCCTAATATGCAAAATCTCCTACACTTTATGGCGCCATTAATGTCTTTTACCGATCGAGACATGAATGCTGCAAGTTTTTTTTTTGAAATTCTCGCTGTCACATCAAGGTTCAATGATCACCCACCCGCCAAGACGTCTTGCAGTTTCCCCGACATCACAAGTCTCCCCGATAGTTTCTTTCCCTTTGCTTTTATATTGCCATGACTTTCACCGAAACAACTATCACTCAGACTTAATGAATCAGGCCAACGGTTCTTTGCCTTACTTCAAAAGTACTTTGTCTCACCAAGATGTTCACTTTATTGAGTATGTCGCCGAGACCAAGCAATTTTTTTTGGCGATAGAATAATACTTGCTGTGATGTCTCTTAGATCTCCCCGCGTTGACATGTCTCACCGATACGCCTCTTCTTCGGCAAGACAACAAGCATCGTCTTATCGATACCCTTTATCTCCGCATGCTCAATTCTGTCAGTGTAACCCGAGGGGTCGGTAAGACTTTTATGAATTCTTCCCGACATCATTTGTCTTATCGATTGAGTCCTCCTTTTGCTTTATCAGCAATACCAATAGCGCTTTGGCCAGTGTTTTCAAATCTCTCTCTGATGACCAAAGTCTCTCCAATAGGCTTTACTTTTCTCCAATCGGCAAAAGGTAACTTAGCTTAATATGACCTTACACCATCACGCCGATACCTTTTGTCTTGCCGATAAGTAATACAAACCCGCATTCTCCTAGTGTATAACTTTATCAGTATGACCCATTTGATGTCTCGCCGATACAATAACATCAATAAGACATTTCAAACCTCTGGCTGGTCTGCCTATTCAACGTTCACCCATCCGCTAAGACGTCTTGCAGTTTCCCCGACATCACAAGTCTCCCTGATAGTTTCTTTCTTTCTGATTTTTTATCGCCATGACATTCACCGAAAAACTATCGCCCACACTTAATGAATCGGGGCAACAGTTCTTCACCTTACTCCGAAAGCTTTTCATCTCACTGAGATGCTCACTTTATTGACTTATGTTGCCATGAGCAAGTATTTGTTTTGCTGACAAAACGATACTCACCGTGATGTCTCTTAGATCTCCCCATGGTGACATGTCTCACCGATACGCTTTTTCTTCGATGAGACCATGCGCATTGTCTTCTCGACACCCTTTATCTTCGTATGCTCAGTTCTGTCGATGTAACCCGAGGGGTCGGTAAGACTTTCTGAATTCTCCTCGGCATCGTTTGTCTCACCGAGTGAGTCCTCCCCTTGCTTTATTGGCAAGACTAATAACGCTACAGGCAGTGTTTTAAAATCTCTCTCCGATGACCAAAGTCTCTTCGATAGACTTTATGTTACTCCAATTGGCAAAAGGTAATTTAGCTTGATGTGACCTTACATCGTCTCGTCGATAATTTTTGTCTTGCCGATAAGATATAGAAACCCGCATTCTCTCTGTGTATAACTTGATCGGTGTGACCCTTGCTATGTCTTGTCGATACATTTAGGATATGTATATTATCATCGATGAGACCTGCATCAACTTATGTCGATATTTTCATATGTAAAGATTTTAATGTCAGATGAAATTTATGGGGCATTATGGCACAATTTTAAATCAGATTTTGGTAAAATATGCTATGTGAGGATATATTTGTCTACATTATGAATATTTTTTCGGAGACTAATAATCATGAAGAAATAATGAATTTGTCAAAATTTGATAGTTCCAACAGCATGAAGGTTTGATGTTTCATGACAGTACTAGCATTTCAATTATAATGATATATTTAGAGCTCATGGCTCTCCTTTGTATAAACATATCACAATTTTGAATAATATAATCAAGGGTTATGGCATTCATCTCACTGTTATCATGGTGTGTATGATTTCCATTTTTGCTTTAATTCAAAGAGTAAATTAAAATGCTTGGATGGAGTCATAGATGGATATGTTTGTAAAGGGATTTGATAAGAAGTATTGAGTTAGGATAGAAAATGACACTGTTGTAATGCAATATTGTCAAAGATCTTATATGTTATGTGTTTGAACCTGTTATGGAAATCTAAATATTTGTGAATTAATTCAACTCCCCAATAGTATATGGCACTAGCCTAAATCATATGTGTTTGTAAGGTTCTATGTTTGTTTGTCTTAGCTTAGAGCTTGCTGCCAAATTGCAAATTAAATGACTATCTTATGTGGTGAAATGTCGTTGTAATCATCTCATGCTCGAAGTAGTTGATACTATTGATGCCTTTCTGTTGTTTAAATTGATATATTCAGCATATATATATATATATTCAGTTTATCGATACACATTTGTTGTATTTGTGTGATGTGATTATTTGGTTCTTTCAAGTAAAGATTAAACCCTCCTAGTCAATCACAGTAATTAAAGAGTATTAATTGTATCAATAAGAAGAATCACATAACTAGGATTGTCATTCTATCTCAAGTAGAGTTTGTTAGTCATTTACTTGCACATTTATACAAGTTATAAACTACATCTGTGTGCCAAACACTTTGAATTATTGCCATCATAGATTACACTTTTATAGATCTTCATTAGACTCCATACACCTAACAAGGCGGTGGTCTCACACTTTCATCTTTTGGTTTATCCATTTTATTTTTTACATCTGTTAACTGAACATATTCTAATATAATTCAAATATAATTAAAATTAAAAACATCATAAATTAATTATGTAACCACATAAGTCAAATATAATTCTTTCAATAAATTAATATCAAATAGATAATACAAATTAATGTCATTGATCTTCTTCTTCATCCAACTCTTTGTTTGTATCATCCAATCCATATTCAACATTGTAAGGATTGGTCATATCATCATCATCGTCATTGATATCAGTTTTGATAATGTCATCATCCACACGGATATCATCTTCATGAACATGAACTCCTACATCATCAGGATCTAGTTCCTCCTCTTCGACATCTTCGTCAGGCACATCATCAACTAACTATTGATCCTGATCATCATCTACATCATCTTCTATTTCTTCAGTGTCTTTTTCTTCCACCACATTATACTTTACCGGCCTTCCTTTTGGATCATGTCTAACAACATATGACCAACCCGCTTTACCTAGAACCTCTGAGTAAAATACCCGCTCACATTGGCTTGGAAGAACATACGGCTCATTTCCAGCTCGCTCAAAATACCTTGTATTAACCATGGTAAATCCATTATCATGTTTAATAACAGTTCTCTCGGGATCATTTTCATTCAATCGTAGCCTGTACCATAGGACGACGAACAAAAATAATTTGAAGGACTTAAAGTCACACTCAAGTATATCATCCAAAATCCCATAGTATTGATTTTATGAGACTTCTGGATGTATGTCACTTCTAGATGAAACATTAGTCACCTAGAAGACTGCAGTTATCCCAGAATCACAAGTTTTCTTTGTGTCATCCAACTTTTTGATTCAAAATTTACAACCATTGCACCACATAGCCTTGTGGTGTTTCACCTGCAATATGCCAAACATGCAAAACTTATTGCAATATCGTCAATTGATAAACATATTTATTCTTGGCCGAATGCATGCAAAGAAAAAAATCTCAACATATATATACATCAATATAATTAAAAATAATTAAATAATATGGGTGATTAATATATTTATACATACCTGTTTATCTCTTAAACCATATGCTAAATCAATTTCCCTTGGTGTAACATTGGAATCTCGATTACGATGAGCTTCTTTAACCAATGAAGCCACACCTTCCCATGTTAATGTGTGACCAGATTGTTGACATCGTTCAATCCATACCGTCACCCAATCAAGATTGTTTGCAATGTACAAATGTAGTGCATCCCACTCTCGACCAACTGTATCAAAAAAAAATGAAAGTCACAAACGACGTATAATTAGTTAATTACCACGATATATGACCTTAATTTATAAGTACAATATACATAAAAACCAAATATAAAATGTATTCTAATTAATCTCTGGTGCAGGAGCACACCTAGGCTAACCTTCATAGTTAGTATATTTTGGGCTTGTATCTGACATTAGCCAAGTTAGAGTAATTGTATGTTTGTTTTGGACCTTAGAAGGTCATTGTTGTGGCTAGGTGAGTTAGTCATTAGGACTAAGGTCACCAAAGTTAGTCATTGTTAATAGTTTTTACATTGCTTAGCCTTAGTAGCTTAAGTTGGGATTTGAGTCTTAAATGTGTTCTAAACACATGAATGATGTTAGAAAGATTCCATGAGGCTTGTAATGGTGTTGGTTACTCGAAATATAGGAGATAGAGGTCCTAAGAGTTAGGAAGGTGGCATAATGACAGAGTTGCCAAATGTTGTTACAAAATTGTCATGACAACAGTTAGCATTATGACAAATGTTGCATGCAACTCGGTTACATAGGATCCCCTAAAGGATAGGAGTGGGGGATCGACCAACATACCCTACAAACATGGTGAATGGCATCTAATATGAAGCAAGCTCAAATTCAAGAAAGAGGGGGATTGTAATCAAGTTTTTGGAATAGAAGATAGCTATGCAATTTTTGTTTTTATGTGAACTCCGAGTGTTATTGAGTGACAGTGATACTAAGTGAATTGGATGTTTGGATTTAGTGTTAGAGTCATGTTCATGGGATAGTATTAAACTTTTTTCATTCTGCAAGTAAGTTGATTTAAGTTGTTTTAGTGTCCTGAATACATAGGTTAAGGTTTAAAGGTTTTACTGTTCCTGTCCTGACCAGCTTGTGTTTTTATGGCTCCCCCATGAAATCTAGTCACAGTATTTTCTAGACGGTAGATGGATGTGTTAGGGGAGCCATTGGTCTGTACATATGTAGAGTTAGGATTCATGGAGAGTGGAACAGTTGTGTTTAATGTCAAGTCCTAGGCAAGCTTAGAGTGTCTGGTTAGAGGTTTGACAGTAATGAATTGAAAAATTTAGGTAGGGGATTGAGGTACAGTACGGAACAAGTATAGTTCCAGGTAGCGTATAGACATATTCTAACATGCTAGAAGGATTGAGGTTCTATCAATCCATTTGACTGAGGTTTGAGCAAGAAAACCAGTGGGGTCCTACAAACTAGGCCTAATAGCCCTATTTAACCTAGATAATAGGAAACCAGTGTACGGAGGACTTAGGAGTATAGAATCTTTTGAATCCTTCAGAAAATCCAAAAGGGTATTCGAATGTGGAATTGGTTTTTTAAGTTTTTTGGAAAGTTTGGGAAGGAACGAAGTAAAGGTCTTTGTCAAGGGCTACAAGAAATAGGCCTCCTCAAGACCAATTCTTGAAACCGGTAGGAAAGGAGTTTGGAGATCCTCCATGATGGATCCAGTTGGAAGTACATGGCATGTTTCCAATGTGTTTGGCACCCCTGCAATCAATTCAATGTTTGTGTGATGTTGGCACTTAGAGTCTTCTAAGTGTAGGAGAGAGTTTGCACATAACAAAGTGGTGTTAGTCCTTCAAGGTGAAGCACAAGGTGTGAGACTCTTGGAGAGGAGTTGGATTAGGATTTAGTTAATCATCTAAGCCTAACAAGGACCTAGAAAATATTAGGTTCCCAGAAGAAGACAAGGAAAGGTCTTCTTAGCTAGTTGTGCAAGAAATCCTTGGAACACTTACACCAATCTCCATGACCATCTTATAATTACCTGACACTTTCCTCAATCTACCTTTCCCCATCAAGTACTCCCCTTCGAATTTGTTAATGGAGTTGGAATCCCAAATGCGATCTACATGGATCTTTGCTGCAAACTTAGGAAGATATTCAGTAATGTATACCATGGTCTGGTATACCATGTATCCCTCCACCATAGAACCCTCGGGATGTGCTCTCTGTCTAACCAAAGCCTTCAAAAATATCAAGTGCCTCTCAACCATCCATATTGACCTTGTGTGTACAGGTCCACACAATTCAATCTCCTCAACTTGGTGTATGAGGTAGTGTTTTTGTGCATTGAAAATGTCGAAGGTAGACACTTTTGCATTTCACACATTAGACAAGGAATTCTTCTCTTCCAATAATTTATATCTCCTTTATGGATTGTTTTAAATGACAACCATCTACAAGTGATTCAAGGCACAAATATATTAATGAGATTTAACAAAAATATACAACGAATTGAACAAATATCGCTACTTACCTCATGTATTTTCCAAGATCATATATAACTTGCTTGACATTGTTGTCGAAGTTGTCTGGGAGAGATAGAGGTAGAACGTACTGCAACAATTATAAAATGATCTTTTCATTAATATTTTTCCAAAAGTAGTAAACATAATACACTGAAAAGTACATGTAGTATACAAATATATATATAATATACCAGAATAATTACCTTAATGAAGGTATGCCAATCATGCATTTTCATCCCTGACCCAAATTCACCTTTCTTTGTTATGATATTGTTTATGTTGGCAGCAAATCCTATGGGAAATTGAATTTTTCGTATGACTTGTTTTATAGCATTGCTTTGCTGCTCTGTTAATAACCAAGGAAGGGCACTTGTATTAATTTGGTCTCCATCGCTATTTAATTGAATGACATTTTTCATTGCATGACTGGCTTCCTAAATGTCACTACAAATTTTGATAATTTTTTCTTTTTCATGCCTTCCATCCAATATTTTTCATAACGTTTATGTCATATTCTTTCCGATATGCATTGTATCAAACAAATGCACAATTTGTAGCTGCTCATAGTAGGGCAACCTACTAAATTGTCTGGGATAACTTTTCAGTCCCTATGGAAGCCAACCATTAATGTCTTGATGACCTTCATGAAGCATATAAGTTAAACAAATTAACAACGACAATCATTGTCAATTATAGCATGATCATAAAATAAAAATATAAATTCAAAACATATCATAAATGATAGATAAACAATTTGATTCGATGTATAACCTTGACGATTAATTCTATTATATTCCAACTTCCATAGACGAGGTGTCATTCTTCGTGGTTTTGATGTAGTCTCTTCTTTCCCATTGAAAAGATGTTTTTCAGTAGTTCGATACTTATGATTTCTTTGGAGGAAGTGCCTATACTCATCAAACACCTGCTTTCCTAAACTTGTTGAACGACGAGATTTCATCTTTGGACTACAAATTGGACATGTAGATTTTCCCTTTGTTTGAAGACTTGCAAATCATATATAATTGGATTAAATATGTCAATTTTTATAATTATATATAATGAATAGATTATTTTTTAAAAATGCATGATATCTAATTCATAAAATTAAATATCGTTAAAGTCATGCAGTCGAACGTAATAACATATCAAAAAAATGTGTTAGCCTTGGGGCATCATGAATTGTCCATACAAGCATTGCATGGAATTGAAATTGTCTTTGTCCTATTGGTCTAGATACGTCATACATAGTGATGCCATTCCATAACTTTAGTAACTTGTCGATAAGAGGCTCAATATATACATTCATATCTTTAACTTGGTACTTACGTAGTTGAATGAACATAAACATTACATAATTATTATAACCATTTTACTGTAATAAATATAAATTCATGTACATGACTATTAAATGAAAAAACATATAAGTCATTATGCAACAAATAAGACAAATGAGATGCTACTACGTTAAAGAAAATTGATGTAAACAAATACCTGGAACAATCATTGCCAACATTATGTGCTCCCTCTTTATTGACATCCATGGAGGAATGTTATTGTTGATAACAAAAACAGGCCACACCGAGTAAATAGATCTCAGCTCTCCAAATGGATTGACACCATTCGCTGCCAATGAAAGCCTGAGATTACGAGGTTCTTCTTTAAAGTGTGGCCATTTTTCCTCCATGTCCCTAAATGCAGAACCATCTGCAGGCATTCGAAGAATCTCATCTCCACTTCTATTACGTGCATGGTAATCCATAAATTACGCTAAGCTTTTGCACCTAAATAATTGTTGCATACGTGGAATAATGGGAATATAATGAAGAACCTTGCGAGACACCTTTTTTGTTAGTTGATCTGTTCGATATCTACTGATATGACATTCTAGGAATTTTGTTGCAAATTCATGTTGTTTATGATATATAATATGATCATTGGGACATGCATCTATTGCTTGATACTCCATTCCAATATCTTTCATAATGCCAGATAAATCTCGGTATGAGCGAGGTAAAATATTTGATGGTGGTAACAAAAATTCACCAATCAATCTAAAACAAAAAATAACTTAATATAAAGAATATTAAAGGTATATACTTCATCCTTTATTTACTAGTGATGAACTAACAACAATTAAAAAAAATGAAAAAAAATGACATATATGACATACCTTAACATCCGTGAGATTGCTATGTTGGATAAACCATTCATAACCTTCAAGTTCACCAGCAATAATACAGCAGAGAGAAGAGTTGTTTGGGAGCCTTCATAAAGCGGCTCGTATGCCTTCTCAAGTACAGGTAAATCATGAACATCATCAAAGTCATCTCGATCAACACGATCAGATGTGCCACTACATGTGTCATTAATCAATGTATTTGTACGATCATCTTCAATTGTGTTTTTTGGTGCATGATCATCTTCTTCCATAGGATCATTAACTTCATCTTCGATATTCACAGCTCCATGTTCCCCTGCTTGCAAAACCACATTCTCTGGGTCGTAATAATTCATATCGTGTGCCCTAGGGTGCCCCACCTTTATAATAATGACAAACACAAATAAACCATGATCATGATCATGATCAAGTGATTTTTTATATATATATCAAATGTTAAAACAATATAAACATTTACAAATTCAATCAATATAAACACATATAATGAAAAACTTACCAATGGACAATAATCATGCCCCCCTTCAACGTGACCATGCTGCCTACAATGTTTCTCAGCTGTTGTGATTAAAAGTCTTCTCATCTTTAAGCCCTTGCAATTATTGCAAGGACAATAAAATTTTCCATCACCCTTTCTTTTCAATATAGCCCACAATCTAGCAACTGTCTTTTCATTTTGTTCTGGAGTAATATTATCTGACATGATTTTTCTTTACCAAGCTTGAATATTTAGATCTTCAAAAAATATCAAACTCACACGCACTCCAATAATCTTTAATCGTACACAGGTAACAAAATATAATAATTATGATATTTTACACCAAAAAAAATCGGCATGCAACCACCCCTGCAAAAGAGAAGATATTCTGAAGTTAATGACCCCAAAAAACACTTTCAAATGCTAATTCTAGAAATTATTAAATTCTGATTTTACAATGATTTCCAACTATTATACTCCTAAAATCAGAATATTGAACTTGCACAACAAAATCTGGAAATGAAATTCTCAAAATACAGCTAATAGGCCTCAACAATTAAGGCCTACTCAAGACTTTGTGAAGTCACTGCAATGTTTCCGGGCCTTACCTAATGATTTGAGCAAAAGGATTAAAGATTTGGTAAAGAGTTTTGATGACTGAAGTGGCACATCTTTACCAGATATTGTAGATGCCCAAGGAAATGTTAGATCACTGCAGCAATGGCAGGACAGGGTAGATGAAATCATTAACACTAGCACATTTTTGGAATCTTTTGAAAGGGAGGTAAATCAAGTAACAGTAAAGTATACAACTTACAGTGCAAAGGTAAATTAGGTGGTAAATTTTAATTGGCCAATGGATGAGGAATATCAAGGATGGGTAGAAAAGTACTTAATTGAACAAGAATAGGATAGAGTCTACAACCGACAGTTAACAGCTCAGCGGATATGGTTATAAAAAATTTTGGCTATGTCTTGGTGGCAGTTTTGGTGAAAGTTTTCAAAGTTTGGAAAATGCAACAGTTATTCTCCAGTAGACGAGATGAACAAGAAGATTCTCCAGAGACTCAGCTGTTGTAACCAATTTTTGAAATGTCATAAGGCAGTTCAAGTGACCAATGACAGGTGTATTTCTGGTCTGATGCTTGTTGCTCCTTCATTTTCCCTATAAGAAGGATTTCAGGACCAAAAATATGGCCGGTTAGCAAGTTAGATATCTTTAGGTCAAGTCTAATTGAAGTTGCAGAGCGAATTTGTAAAGAGCCTGATATTATAGTGAATATACTATTCTTAGGTTTGGTGATGTGAGTGTTCCAAGGCTTGCTTACACTGCAACTAAGAGACCCAGCTTGTCTCTTCTAGGAACCTAGTCTCCTCTAGGTCCTGATTGGCTTAGATGATTAACTAAGTCCAATTCTAACTCTTTTCTAAGAGTTCTATCCTTTGTGCTTCACCTTGGAGGACTAACACCATTTGACAAGTTCAATTTCTCTTCCTCACTTAGAAATTTTTAAGTGCTAACTTCTCACAAACATCATTCTCCATTGCAGGGGTGCCCATCCTATTGAAAAAATTCATAACCTTGCATATTTGAACCATTTTAGAAGGTTTTTCAACCCTATCCTTACCGGGTTCAAGGTTTCACCATTTGAGACCTTAAACAGGCCTATTCCTTGTAGCCTTTACCAGTCCTATTTTGTCCATTCTTGCTAAATTTTTCCAAAGACCCTACAAAACTAAAGGCAGATTTGGATACTCATTTGGATGTTTTAAAAGGTTCAATGGGGCTTAGGGCCTGACAACCTCCATACACTAGTTTCCTACAACTTAGGACAATAGGGCTAAAAGGCCTAATTTCTAGGACTGACTATAATCTTGCTTGAAACCTGCTCAAACCATAAACTAAATGATTGACATGACCTCAATCCACCTAGTATGATGAGCTATGATGAAACCCTACTTGAACCTATACCTATTTCGTACAGTACCTCTTTACCCTACAAGAAATATTCAAAGACATTCCTAGACCTCTAACCGGGCTCTGTCTGCTCTCCTAGAGACTAGTGATAAAAATAGCTCTCCACTCTTTCATGCTTCTTAATCCTAAATCTATATACTCTAATGACTCCCCTAACATTTCCACCTATCCTTAGGTGTTTCCCAAGGCTAGATTTCATGGGGGAGCCATTAAAGCACCAACTGGTCAAGACTGGACCAGTAAGAACTTAAAACCAAAACAATTTTCCTAACACCAAATATCCTACTCTAAATAGCTTGCTTATCAAATGAAAAAGACTAAGATAATCCTATAGAACACTAAAACATACTAAACTCAGTCTCTCAATCCATTAAGCATCTCTGTCATCATAAAAGTTCGGGTTGTTCTTGAAAACACTGTTGCAGAGCTCTCTATTTTACTTTCAAAAACTAATTACCAATTACATCATGTCATGAGATTCGATTCTTGGGTCATAATAGATGTGATCCCCATGATTCTAGGGCCTGTTGGTCGGTCTCCCACTTCCTATTCTCAAGGGAATCCAAAGGTAACCAAGTTGCATGCCCATGCTAACTTCTTTACAACATTTGGCATCTTTCTCTATGCCTTGATCCCATTTCTTAGGACCACTATTCCCTCTAGATTCTGAGGAACCGGCTCATTTAATGGCCTTAAGGCATCTTTACAACAACCACTAAGTGTTTAGAACATCTTTAAGACTTTAATCTTCCATAGACAACTAACATTAAGAAAACTTAAATTACTAACACTGGCTATTTGTGTGACCTTAGTCCTAATGACTAACTCACCTAGCCCACAAAAGCAATGACCTTCTAAGGTTTGAAAACAAACTAACATCCTGACTTGGCTGGAGTCAAGTACAAGACAAAATAACAAACATGGAGGTTAGCCTAGGTGTGCTCCTGCACCATTTGGTGTCATTCTGTTGTAGGTTTTAGTTTCATGGGTAGTTAATTTTCAAGATAGTACTAGCATCTGAATGAAAATTACTCATTTCAAAGTCATGTATCTCCATTGTATGAATATATTATTATCTTGAATAAAATGATCAAGGGTATTTTGTTCATCTCATTGTTATGGTGTGTGATTCTCATTTTGGCTTTAATTCAAGGAATTAATTAAAATTCTTGAGTGAGGTTATAGGTGACTATGTTCATATAAGGATTTGATAAGTAGTATTGGGTTAGAATATAGATTGATGGTATTGTAAGGCAGTATTATTTGAGATTTTATATGCTATGTGTCTAGAAGATAAACTTGGTTACAGTAAAAAAACAACCAACACCTTTGATATTATCTAGCTATGTCTCCCAAATCTATTGCAAATTGATCATTAGGGTTAAAATTGAAACCTTGCAAATATAATCTTTGTCCAAATCCATCAAGAATTTTCCATCAGTTATAAACAATTCCCTTATAAAGAATTTGTGAAGCTAGGTCTAAAATCTGGAAATGAAATTCTAAAAATGCACAAGACTATAAATGAAATCTGATGAGATGTTGCTTTCAAATATGATTTTCAAAACTGGAAGCACAAATCTGACTTCACAAATGAATTTTGGAAAAAGACAATGACTTCCCTCAACCTGGCAATATCTTCTTGAGTTTCTTCTGATTTTCCCCAAGAAAACCGTCGAGCAAAACACTGTTGTAATAAATAGTCAAGCTCATTTCAATTTATGCCCACCACAATTTAGCTTTACAGGACTGCCCCAATTTTGGCGAAAGATCTTCGTCAAAACGTACACAAAACAACGGCTTGTCGAAATTCTGACGAACGTCGGGGTAAAAATTTTTTAAAAAAATGGAAATTCGCACAAGTGCCCGACGATACATCTGATTATATAGGTTTCATCGGAAGGTTTTGTCGAAGATCGAGGTCAAATGAGTTAGTGAGAACCTATGCCTAATATGGAAGATGTGAAGGTTGACCAAAAAAGGCATGCTAAATATAGCAAGGGGATTAGATTAAGATTGTGCAAATGCATGATTAAGAAAATTAATGAGGGATTAGAAGCAAGTGGGAAATGTAGGAGGATGTGACATTAATCTTGATTAAGTGGTGCACATCTTAATGACAGATTAATTAAATTAACCCAGATTAGAAGAGGGGTTATGGAGGATGTGACAAGGAGAGAGAAAAATAATGAATTTAAAATTGATTTAAATTCAAAAAAGGGGGAAATGACTAAATTAAATAATTGATATGTTTATTTAATTTAGAGAAGAAAGGATAAAGGATAAAGTATTTAATTGTTAAATTAAATACTTTAGGAACCTTAGGCTGAAGGTGAATATTAATTAAATAAATTAATTAATTAATATTGATGTCATAGAGGTGTAAGGAGATGGATTTGGCCATATGGAAGTGGTAAAATTTAGATGTCTAGATTTTTCTCATCTTTGAAATATTGTTAGAATAACAATGTTTCGAAGATATGAAAATGCAAATGACTCTATAGAAGAAACGACTAGAAAATGATGCCCCAACATAAGATAAATTATGTGAGCTTCCCAAACGAAGGGAAATGAAAAGAGATGCCCTGATCTCGCAAGGAAATGACCATGGTGGAGGAATGGGTGAGAATGGTAGGGTATACCCCATCAAGAGTGTGATGGGGGAAGAAAAAGGGGGCCCCGGGTGATGTCTCGATATGAAGAAATGGAAGGTGCGGTTAGATAGAGATTGAAAAAATAGGGAGGTTTTCCTTTTGAATAGAGTCGATTTGACACACGGTGTGCAAATGATGGCCTGCGAAAGTTTTGGAATTAATGAGGGCCTAAAAAAGGTAAATAAAAACTAAAAATACCCCTCTCTTAAAAGTGATTTAAAAATGGGGGGAAAATTACTTATAGTAATTGGAGAGTTACTATTCCTCATTTGCACACCTAGCAATTGAAGAAGAGAGAGAGAGAGAGAGAGGAGAAGAATAGGAGGAACGGAGGAGACGAGGATGCTGACTGATTACGATGATGAGATCATCCACCAAGTGGATGAGGTGTGGGCATTCTTCCATGCGCGCGTGGTGCCACGCTAAGCTAGGTGTCAAAACCCCCTTTGTCATTTCAAGCATTTTTGAGATATGTGTTAAGTTTCATGTTGTTTTCAAAATAGGGGTTTTGGTTGTGGGGTAGGTTAAGAAAATGGGTTGGGGGAAAAATTGGTATTTCTCCAATGGGTAGGTAGAAGAGGTTGTTAGAGGCAATGGGAGGGGGGGAAGGGATCTGCCCCGTTAAAGGGAAAGAATCAGAAAAATGAGTTCGAAAAAGGGGTAGGGAGAAGAAAAAAAGAGGGCAGACTTGCCACGGGGTCGACCCAGGTTGGGTCCGCCCAAAAATAGGTAAAGGGGCGTTGACACCCTAAGATAGGGGTTGTCATGCCCTGGTTGGGGTGGTTCCACCTAGGTGGGGGTGGTCGGGCCCTGGTTGGGGCAGTCGCACCTTGGCATGGGTGGCCATGCCTTGGCTGGGGCGGTGGTGCCCTAGGAGGGGCTTTCGCGCCTCAAGAAGGGCGGCCCTGCCCCGACAGGGGTGGTAGCGCCCTGAGAATGGTGGCCCTGCCCTAACAAATGTGCTGGCGCCCCAAAAGGGGTGGCCCCACCCCAATAGGGATGGTGACACCCCAAGAGGGGGGACTGCACCTCGGGAGGGACAACAGCACCCCAGGATGGGTGGCTCCACCCCAATAGGGGCATCGACATCTCGGGAGGGGTGATCAAGCCTTAGGAGGGGCGGCCCCACCCTGACAGGGGAAGCGGTGCTTCGGGAGGGGTGACCCGACCCTAAAAAGGGCAATAGCACCCGAGGAGAGGTGATCGCACCCAGGAAGAATGGGATAGGGAAAAAAAAGGGAAGAGAAGAAAGTTAAAGGTGAGAAAAGGAGAGGGAATAGTGAGGACAATAACCCGGGGCTAAAAAAGAAGAGGAGATGAAATGCAAGAAATGACTAACAAAGTGTTGTTGTATGGGTGTGGCAATTTGATCAGTTGCGGATGCGAGAGAGACAGTCGTAGGTGTTGAAGGTGATGATGGCGGTCATGACTGGAGCAAACCACCATGCGCTGGAGGTGGTAGAATTATGACATCTACTTAGATATCCCACAATGAGAGCACATCGAGCATTGTTGACAGCGCTCATAGAGCATTGGAGGTTAAAGACATCCACATTCCATCTGCCGATAGGGGAGATGATGGTGACCTTAGAGGACGTATGGTAGATTCTAAGGCTCCCTATAGCAGGGCGACTAGTGAGCGAGGTGAGGTCTATGGTGGAGGAGTTGGATCAGACCATGTTTGTGTTGTTTGGACATGAGGACCTTCCCATTGAGAGTCATGGACTGGACGTGGATCGATGTTTGGCAGTGGGGGTACCAACACTACCACTATACCTATGTGGTTTGATTAGTGGGTTACTGTTACTGAACAGGAGCGGACGGTTTTGCAACTTGAGATACATGGATATTATTTGACATATTGTCAAGGGGAAGGAGAAGCAGTTCGCATGGGGGACATGCATATTAGCACGGTTATATTTAGATATACACCTGGTGTGTTATCGAGGGGCAGTTAGTGTGACATAGGTGACCCTATTGCAGGTGTGGGCATGGGAGCATATTAGTGTTTCCAAGGTAGGAGTAGTCAAAGTGGGGACAGTGGATGAGGCAGCACCTGTGGCCTGGTGGTATGATTCCAAGTATGACTGGGTCCTGAATTATGAGGGCCTCGGTATTTTAGATAGATGGAGGTGGATGATAGATGAGCTAGAAGAGGATGACATAGTATGGCGGCCATACATGTATCAGTGGTTTATCGTGTGGAGGATAGAGGAGGGGATACACGTGGGTTATTTCTACACTACGTGCTTCATAGTTGGGATGGTGTCATGCATAGTGGAGTCGCACGGGCCTGATCGAGTGGCCAGGCAGTTTAGGACCATATAGCATATTCCGCAGGGGCCAGACATGTTTCATCAGATCATCTGAGAGTGGCCAACGGGGGAGTTGAATGCTCTGAGATTTGCTAAAGAGAATTGGGCGACACTGCAACTAGAGTCTTATCTAGGGAGGACCAGAGGGGAGGAGGCAGGAGTGACACCTTGGTATGCGGGATGGTTCTACAGGCATCGATGGGAGAGGATTACACCAGAGGTTCCTATTATAGATGCACTTGGGTGGGGATCCAAGGATGATCAGAGAGTGGCAACAGAGAGGGGAGTTGGGAGGGGCACAACCCAGTGGAGGAGAGGTTAGGAGACAAGTGGGGCAATGGTTCAGCAAAGCACATGAGCCACAGGACAGGCGGAGGTAGGGGTCACAGGACAGTCGGTGAGGCCAACGAGGAGGAGGAGACAACTGAGGAGGGAGTGAGTGGTGCGGGAGCAGTAGGATGTGAAGATGAGAGATGAGCCTGAGGTAGAGGTGGGAGGTGGAGGACAGCATATGGGGAGTGTAGAGCCAAGGAGGACACAGGAGGAGGTGGGTTCTCAGCAAGAGATAGGTCAGGAGATGGCAGGGACCTTAGGTCATCTCGTGAGGACAACAAGGAGGAGGAGACAATGGAGGAGAGCTTAGGTGGAGAGCAGAGTTGAGCAGGTACCCAATGATCCAAAGATGGAGGTGCACAAGGAGAGAGAGGAGCTTGAGGTGAGATGATAGATGAGGGTGGGGCAAAGGGGACAGTCAAGGAGAGTTCGGGTGGTGATCGGTGCTTAGCAAGAGCTCAAGAGACCAGAGATGGAGACGCACAAGGTGATAGATGCATAGGAGGAGGCGATGGATGTGGATGTCCTTGTGGTGGAGTCACTGGTGACGACACCGTATGTACCACCTGAGGACCCTATCGTATTATTAAGGGGGGATGAGGTGAGGCTCTAGATGATAGAGCAAAGGTTGAGGATTGCAGAGGTAGAGGTTGTCAGAATTAGGGCTGAGGGGAGGAGGCTTAAGGAAGAGGTAGCCAGATTAGAGGCCGCAAGATAGAGGGATTATGGTTTCATGGTTGATCACCTGACTTCACAGGTACGAGATGCAAAGAGGGAGAGATATGAGCTACACAGTGAGCTAGATAGGGTGACCTAGGATCGAGATAGATTACAGGAAGCGATGACTATATCACAAGGCAAGGTACAACAAGAGTCTGGGGGGGATGGGCAGTAGGCCAAGAGGGAGATGGAGGAGTTGAGGGCACATGTGACAGGGTTGGTGAGGGAGAGGAATGATCTCCAGGATAGGGCATCTATCATAGAGACAACACTTGGGGAGGCAAGGTCGAGGGCAGAGGTAGCAGAGACCCAGTTAGATATTGTCTACAGAGAGAGGGACAGGGTGCATGCAGAGGTATAGGTCTTACAAGAACAGGTTTAGACAATGCAGGTGGAGAGGGATACGACATGGGCAGAGGCTCAGGCTATGCAGGCAGAGAGGGATGTTACACGAGCATTGTACACATCTAAAAATGGTCACGATTGATCAAACCTGTTAAATAATTAAATATGAATTATTTAATTAATGTTCTTAAGTCCTCTACATATAAATAAATTTAATTATTTATTTATATTGTTCATTTTCTAATTCTTCTAATTTAATTAAATAAATAAAGTTTATTTAATTAATGCTACCTTATTCTTAATTAATTAAATAAATTTTATAATTTATTTACATTAATTATCAAAGTTTAAATTCTAAATTTAAATGATTCTCTTCCCTCCACATTTAATTAAATACTTTCAATATTTAATTAAATCATTTTCTAATTTCCCACTTCTCTCACAAAATTAAATATTCTTAATATTTAATTAAAAGGATTTTTCTTTTCTCATAATTAAATATTTACAATATTTAATTAAAGCCTTTTCATATTTCTCTCACACATAATTAAATATTTATTTATTTAATTACGAGAGACACCTTTCAAATGGTCTCTTCATTTTCTGTCTCTCAGAATTCCACCTCTTTTCCGAATTCTTGATCTCTCACCGTTCATTCCAACAGGTTTGAACTCGATTGTCGATCTTGGCCAATCGAATTCCTACCTTTGAAAATCTATAAATACAGCTCTTTCATGAGTTGAAAAGGGACCTCGAATCTCATATTTTCATGCGTAGTTATTATAGTCGCATCTTAAGCATTTCATAGCATTTTAATTCAATAAGCTCAAAATTTTACATGCATATGCATTTTTGATAAATCTCATTCTCTCAAGTGCCATTCTATAAGCTGTTGTTTGCACAACTGAGAGCAAACATCTTGAAGTGAATCCTTGGAGATAGAGGACAATGGAATGCATTTGAAGAAGCTGTTGTTTAGAGTTTGCATTTACTTTATTTTATTTAGTTTTCTTCAATCTAATGTTTCATTGGTGTATTAGATTAGATTCAATTTAATTTGACACATTCTAACATACACAGGCACAAATAGTGATACTGCAAAGTGGTAGTGATGGATCAGGGATAGCGGTATAGAGACTGTAGGGAGGGGGGATGTCATAGAGGTACGAGTAGTGGAGGAAGTGAGAGATTGACTATAGGTGGAGATTGATCAGCTGAGGATGGCACAGGGGATGTGGATAGAGGAGAGGAGAGTCATTACCCGATATCGAGATAGATACAAACAGGAGTGAAACATTCTTCGGGGTCAGGCTACAGAGAGAGATGAGAGGCATCCTTCTAGATGGTTGTGTATCAACATGCGCTTCCAGATCTGACCCAACTCATATTTCACTTTGAGCGACGGGCTCCTCAGATGCCCGCGCCATCCCAGTTGCTGGGGACACGGACCCGAGGATACAGTGGCTCTCAGGCAACCATCCTTCATAGAGGCCCAGTGCCTGAGTCTCCACAAAGGTCAGAGTTGGGAAGCTCATTCTTTAGAGGACCAGAGGGACAGGATCCCATCTATTGATAGGTGCAGGATGGGACACAACACATAGTAGCAAAGATCAGAGCAGATTCATAGCCTTGCACTTGTACTT
>CM021110.1:319297349-319601027 GCA_007115665.2 Sequoiadendron giganteum
AGGGTGGAGGGTTTAAGGGTAGAGGGTAGAGGGTTAAGGGTAGAGGGGAGAGAGATATAAGGAGTGAGTGAGTGAGAGAGAGACTTGAGAGAGGGAGAGGGGGTAGGATGGAAAGAATTGAGAGAGAGAGGGAGGGAGTGGGAGAGAGATAGAGGGTAGAGGGTTAAGGGTAGAGGATAGAGGGTAGAGGGTTTAAGGGTTAAGGGTAGAGGATAGAGGGTTAAGGGTAGAGGGTAGAGGGGAGAGAGATAGAAGGGTGAGTGAGTGAGAGATAAAGACTTGAGAGAGAGAGAGAGGGAGGCAGTGGTAGAGAGATAGAGGGTAGATGGTAGTGGGTTTAAGGGTTTAAGGGTTAAGGGTTAAGGGTAGAGGGTAGAGGGTTACAGGTAGAGGGGAGAGGGATAGAAGGAGTGAATGAGTGAAAGAGAGAGACTTGAGAGAGGGAGATAGGTTAGGAGGGAGAGACTTGAGAGAGAGAGAGGGGGTAGGAGAGAGAGACTTCAGAGAGAGAGAGAGAGGGAGTGAGTGGGAGAGAGATAGAGGGTAGAGGGTTAAGGGTAGAAGGGAGAGAGATAAAAGGAGTAAGTGAGTGTGAGAGAGAGAGACTTGAGAGAGGGAAAGGGGGTAGGAGGGAGAGATTTGAGAGAGAGAGAGAGAGAGAGAGAGAGAGAGAGAGAGAGAGAGAGAGAGAGAGAGAGAGAGAGAGAGAGAGTGGGAGAGAGATAGAGGGTAGAGGGTAGAGGGTTTAAGGGTTAAGGGTAGAGGGTAGAGGGGAGAGAGATAAAAGGAGTGAGTGAGTGAGAGAGAGACTTGAGAGAGGGAGAGGGGGTAGGAGAGAGAGACTTGAGAGAGGTAGAGGGGTTAGGAGGGAGAGACTTGAGAGAGAAAGATTAAACTATGAATCAATAATGGTTTGATTTTCCACTAACTAACAACTATAACAAAGAATGTAAATTGAAATTTAGTAATTTTCTTCATACCTCCCTCAGAGGCATCAAGGAGTCAATAGTAGAAGAAACACTGATATCCATAGCCCTATGAACATTTGGAGGTGTATCCACTTCTAACATCTGAAAATAAAACAACAAATTACTCAATCACAGAAACTACAATAGTGATGCACACCATGGCTTATAGTGTATGAAAAATGTGGTAGCATGGAGAAGGCAATGAGTTGTTTGAAAAAATGCCTCAAAGAAATGCAGTCTCATGGTGATGGAATGCCATTACAATTTTTTTTTTCATGGAATTCCACCACCATGAGATTGTATTTCTTTGAGGCATTTTTTCAAACAAATAATTTCCTTCTCTATGGTATTATGCTGGGATGGGGTGGATTGTATAAAGTGGTCTTGATTATGAGATGGAGGGCGATCATGACATGAAGAGGGAGAGGTGGGGATATGAACAAGTGGAATAAAATGTGGAAGGTTCCATGGATTGGTAAATTGAGGATGAGGATGAGGACCTTGAAAATAATTTGGAGGGGAAATTTAGCTAAAGGATTGGTTTCTATTCTTCAGGCAATGAGCTGTTTGAAAAAATGCTTAAAAGATATGTGGTTTCATGGTGATGGAATGGAATTCCATCACCATGAGACCACATTTATTCAAGGTATTTTTTCAAACTACTCACTACCTTGACTATGATATAGCCTACTATTATGCTTTGATATATTTTTTTCCAAGCATCCATAGTTTGTTGGAAAACACCTATTTTAGGCTTTTAGCCATAGCAACAAGGAAGTGAGTAGCTTGATAAAATGCTTTGGTAGACATGTATGAAAAATTTGGTAGCATAGAAAAGGTGATGAGATGTTTGAAAAAATGCCTCAAAGAAATGTGGTCTCATGGTGATGGAATGGCATTCCATCACCATGAGACCACATTTCTTTGAGAATTTTTTTCAAACAAATCACTGCATTGTCTATGCTATTGCTTACTATTATGCTTTGATAGATGTTTTTCTAAGCATCTACAGTTTGTTGGAAAGAAATTTTTTTAGGCTTTTAGCCATAGTAGCAAGGAAGTTCAATTAGTTTGATAAAATTATTTGGTAGACATGTATGGAAAATGTGGTAGCATATAAAAGGTGGTGAGCTGTTTGAAAAATACCTCAAAGAAATGTGGTCTCATGGTGATGGAATGGAATTCCATCATCATAAGACCACATTTCTTTGAGGAATTTTTTCAAACTACTCACTACCTTGTCTATGTTATTGCTTACTATTATGATTTGATATATTTTTTCCAAGCAGCCATAGTTTGTTAGAAATAACCTAATTTAGGCTTTTAGCCATAGCAACAAGAAGTGAGTAGATTGATTAAATGATTTGGTAGACGTGTATGGAAAATGTGGTAGCATAGAAAAGGCAGTGAGCTCTTTGAAAAAATTCCTCAAGGAAATGTGGTCTTTGTTAAGAAGTTGTTGATGTGGCATTATTTTCATCGATGTCAAAATTTGGGATCTGGAAGATTGTGCTTCAGATGATATACATAAATGATCTATCCTATCATATGCTATAATGTTGTGTAGTGTGGATGTTATCCTCGATCCGAATATAATAGTACTTCCTGTTGATGGTGTTTTTTGCACAACAACAACAAATTGGCGCTAGAGGGAGGGCCTTGAACAAGCAAACTGGAGCGTTTCTTAAATGCCATCTCTCCTGAGAGACTTAGAAGAAGAACTAGATCTACTCCAGGAGAGGAAGAATTTCAAGAGTTAAAAGCCCCTACTAGGTCAAGAAGGACCAGAGGAGGGGAAGAATCATCATCAACTCATCCACTTCCATCATCTCCATCATCCTCATTTTCATTTGACTTTGAGGGGATTCCCATTCCACAACCACAACCAATCATAGATCAGCCATTACCACCCCCAGCTCCACCAATGGATTTTCTTGCTAATAATCTATCCCCATTGATCTTCAATAATTATAATGTTATGCCCAAGAATCTTGAGCATTTCTGCTCTAAGTTTCATATCCATGACCCCAACTGAATGACATAAGAGCATATTAGGATTTTCCAGACTTGTCTGAGGGATAGAGGGATTAACCATGAAGATGTTGCATGTAGGATTTTCCCTTACTCCCTAGGAGAAGAAGCTTTCTATTGGTATAATCACTTACCTGCTGCTTCCATCCATAATTGGACTGAGTTGGACGCTGCATTCCTGTAAAAGTTCAAGATTCCTATCAGTGCTAATGAGCTATACTTGCATTTTACTGGGGTAAAAAGAGAGATTAATGAGCCCATAGGATCATTCAATGATAGGTTCCATCAAGCATATACCAGACTCTAGGCACCTTTACGCTGGAAATGAAAATACTGCTTTGGAGATATACCTTGAAGCTTTGGATAGCCTTACATCCACCTTCCTGAAACAAAGGACCAATCCGCTGAATACTTTGCTCACTGCATATGCAGAAGCAGTAAAGGTCAGTACGGACTTGAGGCAACATATATCAGAACCTTTGCCGTCCTTGGGACCTGTTGCTCACCCTGGACAAATTCAAGCCCTTAATCAGGCTTTGACCAATCATGCTCCAATAATGAATCCTATACCGTCATTGCCTTTGGTTCCTCATTCAGGTCCACCTATAAATCAAGCTCAACCTATGACTTCTTATCCTCAACAAAGAGCTAATCAACCATTATAGCAGCAACAAGCTAGTTTACCTACATATTTGCAAAATTCAAAAGTCTTGAATCAGGTTGTTGGTTTTGGGAACATACCTAGATATCTTTCTAGAGGTAATCTGACACCACCTAACAACTTGGATAAGGAAAGGTTGGATTAATTGTCTGAACAAGTGAAGAGGTTGAATACAGAGGTAACCTATTTGAGAAATCAGAATAGCCAACTTCAAGCTGCTCAGAAGAATATACAATCCAGCTATGGCAGGGAAAACAAGAATTTCAAAAGAGGTCAATACTTTGACAAGAATCAAAACTTTGACAGAGGACAGGGTTCTGGTCAAAATTTTGATAGAAAACAAGGCTCTGGTCATAATTTTGATAGAAATCAACAAGGTGGACACGAATTTGATAGAGGGCAACAATCTAGGTAGAACAGATCATGGAATACTGGGCCTAACAATGGAGGGATTCCTACTCCTTTGGATCAACCGGCTATTGAAGAGAAACCTCCAAATGGTGTATACCTAGTAGAAGCAGCTTTGTCTGGATGGTGCAGACTCCATAAAACAAGTCAACACTCCGAGTTAGACTGTGCTGAATTTCAGACTGCAACTTCTATCTTTTAGTATGAGGTGGAGAATAATTCCACTAGACAAGAAATTGTACCTTCAAACCCTTATGATTCTCCAGTACTAGTACTTAATCATGCTCCATTTCCAAAGGATGAGGAAAATGAACCAGAAGAAGTGTCTATTACAAAGGATGAGGTAGAACAGGTGTTGAATGAAGATGAGATTTCCTAGTTGTTTAATGAAGAAAATGAGAATGATAATGGCACTTTAGATGAGGAAGAAGTTGGTGTTGAAGAAGTTCAGATGTTTCAACAACCAACGAAGAAGTATGATTTAAGAAATAGGCCTAACAGGGGTCCACAGGCTGGAGTTCCTTTCACCACTTCCATCCCCCCTAACAATTTCAATACTCCACCTGATCCACAAGCTAGTAACAATCCATCTTATCCTCAGGTGCCAACGCAGTACTTGTCAAAAAGGAACAATGTTGAAATATCCAAAGATAGGCAAGCTGGTGGCAACAAGGAAGCTCAGGCTGATTTGAATGTGGAGCAATTGGGTGAATATGTGACCGAGGATTTCAAGAAAGTAAAGGTAAGTATTTCTATTTTTGAGTTGTTAAGAGTTCCTACTATTAGGAATGCCATTCTGGGATCATTTAGTTCAAATACAACATCACAAGGAGTAGCCACCAATGAGGCTGCTACTAGGTCTTCTAATTCTCAAGCACCTAGAAGTCAGGTTCCACCTATGGACAAGAGGGGAGATAAGGATAAAGGACAGGTTGCACAAGCTGATACTCATCTAAATCTATTTCAAGGTAAGATGGAAACTCCTCCCTTCCTAATTTCTGTTCGTATCTTCGAAAATAATTTGCATAATTGTCTTCTAGATTTAGGAGCCTCTACAAATGTTATGCCTTTTGCTGTTTGCAAAACATTGGGTATTACTCCTATAGCTTCTCAAAAGAAGGTTACCCAGTTGGATAAAACAAAGGTGAGTGTAGTTGGAGAATTGAACATGATCCCTGCACAACTTGCATAAGATCCTAGGATGCAACAAGTGATCAATATCCAAGTTGCTGACATCCCTGATACTTATGGTTTGATTTTAGGTAGGGATTTCACTAAAGCTTTGAATGGATATACATCCACAGACCATTCTAATATGTGGTTACCATGGAAAGGAGTCCCAAATCAGATTAGAATTGAAAGAGAACCTAGAATGAAATATGTAATCACAGAGTACCAAAATATCTCAAATGAGGTGTTGGTGTCTGAAGTTAGCATGGGGAATTATGTGTTGGCTGCATCAGTTATAGAGGATGAAGAAGTTTTTATGTTGCAGGGTTCTTCAAATGAACACATTTTGGAGAGTAGTGGTCCTGAGACTTTGATTGAACAAGAGGATGAAATAAGTGATGAAGGAAATAGGCAGCTTGGTTTGTTGGATAACTTTCAGGAGTTCATCCAGAAGTGTATGGAAGACCATGTACAATTGTAAGGGAACATGACATTTGAGGATTTATTGCTTCCAAGTTGGTGCAGAGTCCATGATGCCTCTCATTCTAAGTTGGAATGTGACTTGTGTCAGACAACTGTCAGACAGATATAGAAATGCATTAATCCAGGTCCACCTATTGGACTTAATGTGCAGGAAGAATCAATCAGTGATAAAGGTAAGAGCTCAATGCTTCCTGAAAAACTCCCTATTCCCAGCAAAGAACAAGGTAAATTGAAGCCAAAAGAACCTGATGGTTGTTGGACACTAAGGTTCGATGGATCTAAATCCAAACAGGGTGCTGGAGTAGGATTTGAATCGATTAGTCCTAAAGGTAAGAATTACTTTGCTGCTCACAAGCTCCAGTTCCAGTGCACTAATAATGTTGCTGAATATGAGGCTTTGATCGATGGCTTACTAATGGCATCAAGGAAGAAAGTTAAGATATTACAAGTATTCAGAGACTCCGAATTAGTGGTCAAACAAATAAGAAAACAATATTCATGCCGTGACAGAAGAATGACCAACTACATGCATAGAGTGTGGGATCTCATTGAGGGGTTTGATGCCTTTAATATCCAATTGATCCCTCAGAACAAAAATCAGGTTGTTGATTCTTTAGCTCAAGCTGCCAGCACCTTACAACCTTTGTCACTTTCAGGATTGAAGAAATTTACAGTTGAGCTCACTCTAGTCCCTTTAGTGCTCGACAATGTTAGTAATTTTCAGGTATTTGAAGATGATAAGCATATTCTAGACTTTATTACAAGCTGTGATGTATTTGCCTCCCAAGTTATTGATGAGATAGAGCCTCAAGAAGCAGAAATTGACTTTGGAGGAATCATCAATCTAAAGACTAATACCATTCTAAGGGGTATGGTGCAACTTGAACGAATTTTTGACTTAGATAAGATAAGAGAACTAGAAAAATAGGTTAAAAGAGAGTCTATCAACAACCAGTGTGAAACATATAATATGGGGACACCGGACGACTTGAAGAACATTCTTATTGGCAAGGTATGTACTCCAGAGGAAAGAAAGGGGATTATTGATACCTTACATACATATCATGATATAATAGCTTGGAGTTATGAAGATTTGAAAACATATGATACTTCAATCATCACACACACCATCCCTCTGAGATCAGATGTCAAACCTTTCAGACAGAGGCAAAGGCCAATTAATGCTTTGTTAGAACCCATTATTCAGAAGGAGGTGCAAAAACTGCTTTCAACACACATTATATTTCTAGTAAGATATTCTACTTGGGTGGCGAATTTGGTTCCAGTAAGAAAAAAGAATGGAGAAATCAAACTATGTGTGGATTTTAGGAATCTAAATAGAGCATCAGAAAAGGATAATTATCCAGTTCCTTAACTGGATGAAGTGCTTCAGATTGTCAATGGATCACAAATGATGTCCTTTTTGGATGGGTATTCTGGATACAACCAAGTCATGGTGCAATATGAGGATAGGCACAAGATTGCCTTTACTACCAAATGGGGAAATTTTGCTTACAGAAGGATGCCATTTGGATTGATCAATGCTGGAGCTACATTCCAGAGGCCTATGGAAATTGCTTTTAAGGATATAATTGGTAAGTGCATCATCATTTATATGGATGATTTGACTATTTTTTCTAAGAAATGAGGTGATCATATAACAGACTTATGCAAGGTGTTTCAAAGATGTAGAGAGTTTGGTATTTCACTTAATCTGAGAAAGTACATTTTTGGAGTCACAGAAGGAAAGTTATTAGGACACATTATCTCAGAATAGGGTATTGCTATTGACCCTGAAAGAATTCAGGCTATCTTGAAGATTCAGCCTCCTGCAAGTAAGAAAGAGATGAAGTCATTCTTTGGTAAGATTAACTTTGTTAGGAAATTTATCACAGGATTTGCAGAGATAGTCAAGCCATTGAATGCTATGTTGAAATAAGAAGAAAAGATAGAATGGAGTACAAAAGCCAAGGAGGCATTTGAAGAAATCAAGAAGGCTATTGCTGAAGCTCTTGTATTGGTGAGTCCGGATTATGCTAAGCCTTTTTATATATATTCATTCGCTTCTGATCATTCCTGTGCGGCAATGTTAACTCAAAAGTTTGATCAAGGGGATGAACACCCTATAGCCTTCATGATTACTCCCTTAAAAGATGTGGAATTAAAATACCACAATTTTGAAAAGCAGGCTTATGCTTTGGTCAGAGCAGTGAAGAAGTTCAGGCATTATATCTTGAGAAATAAAGTTTTTGCCATAGTACCTGATCCTACAGTAAAGCTGTTATTAATGCAGAATGAGTTAGGTGAACGAAGGGCCAAGTGAGTAACCATGTTGTAGGAATATGATATGGAAATCCAGCCCATGAAATTGGTAAGAGGACAAGGGCTTACAAAGACAATGGCTGAGACAGGTCTCGATCTCACAGCTCAACATTATTACCTTCAAGAGGTATCTCTAGGAGACTGGTATGATGAAATTATTTTCTATCTATTGAATCAACAGTGTCTTGATCATCTTAACACGGTTCAGAGGTGAGCTTTGCACTTGAAGAGTGGAATTTTTATGATGAAAGGAGCTATACTATATAAAAGAAATCATGAGGGTGTTTACTTAAGGTGTTTAGGGAAGGAGGAAGCTGCTAGAGTGATGATTGAATTTCATGAGAAATATGGCACAGGCCATGGTTCTGCATCATCCACTACACATAATATCTTGAGGGTAGGCTATTATTGGCCTACTTTGTTCAAAGATGTACACCAACATGTGAGAACTTGTCATATATGTCAGACTACAACAAGTAAGGAAAAACATGCAGCTCTTCCACTTCAACCAATCATAGAGGTAAAACCATTTTCTCAATGGGGTATGGACTTTATAGGTCCAATTAATCCTTCATCTTCTGTGGGCCATAGGTATATTCTTACCATAATTGATTATTTTACTAGGTGGACAAAGGATCTTGCTTGCAAATAGTGTACTTCAGATGTGGTAATCAATTTTCTTGAATCATGAATTATTAATCGTTTTGGTTGTCCATTGTCTTTGGTTTCTAATAACGATCCTGCATTTGCATCACTGAAGTTTTCTAATTGGGTGTATGATCATGGGATTGTTATTAAGTTTTCATCCAATTATTACCCTCAGGGTAATGGTCTAGCTAAGTCTTCCAATAAGAACTTACTGACAGTTATTCGTAAGTTGTTAGAACAAAATCCTAAGGATTAGCATACGCAACTCCGATTTGCTCTTTGGGCTGATCGTACTAGATAGAAGGCATCCATAGGAACCTCTCCTTATCACTTGGTGTATGGTTTGGAACCTGTGTTTCCTATTCAGTTGAAAATCCCTACCTTGCAGTTCATTAGTGAGTACTATAATGAAGAAGATAAACGTGAAGCCTGTTTGGCTGAACTATTGCATTTGGAAGAGATAGAGATTAGAAAATAGAGATAGAAGGGTAGGTAGATCAAGAGAGAAATAGTTAAGTGATATTAGAGCAAGTTAGGGTTTATTCTCAAGCAAGTGTTGTAACATAAAAATAGAGTTGTTGCTATTGTGGATGATTTAATATAAGAGAGATATTGTGTTTGGTATCTATCTTCTAGAATTTCATCTAGCATGGTTCTTGTTATTCTATCTTTCAAATTGCTTAATAGTTATGGTTAAATGATTTGGTAATGCTTAGGGTTTCATGTTTGGAATGTTTACAGTGGTCTCTAGTCCATACTTTTTGTAGTTAGCTGATTGTTAGCTGCTTTGCAAAGTTAGCCTGGACTTATATTTTTGCTTAGTTCAATTGTGAAGGTTTATTCACCTCAATTGCAATAGGATTGATTGAATGAATGTTTGTGATTTGAAAATATTTAAATACCTTAGAATATTGCACTATTTTTGTGGAGTTTCAGATTCATCCGGGTCAAGTAGAAAATAGTTTATGAGAGATCGGTCCATTTTAAGCATTTTATCCTTTGGCATTTTCAATCTTAGGGTTAGAAGTAGTTTTAAGATTATCTTTGAAACCTTTATCTTTTGCTATTTCTTTATTATCAGGGTTCCAATCAAGTTTCAAAGTATCAATTTATTGTTTATATCTAATAAGATTCAAAATCTAGTGTTGCTCGTAGTAAGGTCCCATTGTGATTACCAACATTTTCATATTTATCACTGAGTTGTTTTGCTGCATTGTCAAGACTTGACATTAGAGACCTTGGGGTTATCTCTTTCCCATAGAGATTTACCTTTCAATAGAGATAGGATATCATATTCCATCTGAGTTGTTGCTATGCAAAAAACACCATCAACACTTCCTTTTGGGACATCTGTGGAAGACAGTTAATGCAGAATAATGAAGACTAATCTTTTTGATGTTGGCTACTATGCCTAAAGCTTATTCTAGGTATCCTTTCTATCTGGATATTCATGTAGCATGTTACAAGTTTTGGTATGTCTAATTAAATTCCTCCTATTGGTAATAAAATTGATGTTGATCAAGTTTGGTCTTGGTTGTGGCATTCCTATCAATTGATGTTGATCAAGATTTGGTCTTGGTTGTGGCATTCCGATCAATTGACGTTGATCAAGATTTGGTATTGGTTGTGGAATTCCTATCAGCTCTGAAATATATCTCATGTAATTCAAAGCACACTATCTTTTGAGAATTATGCTAGGTGATGAATTTATCTTATGTATGACCTATTTATGGGTCCTAGTGTAACGTGGTAAGAAGATCTCTATGTGCGATCTATCCTTTGGGTCCAGTGCTAGTGTGCCAAGCCTTATTGAATATTTCAAGGATGTTCTTCAAGCCGACATGTTTTTCTAGGTCGACTCATTTTGTTCTCTGGGCGTGTATATATATATATATATATATATATATATATATGTAGAGCATCTCTTTGGTATCTAAACAAGAAGTGTGGTGTGTGCAAATAGTGATAGGGGTGCGAGGGATTGTGCGACAAGAAATAGAGAAGGAAGTGAAGGAAAGTGTCAGGAAGAAGCAATTTGTATTGAAGAGGTTGTGCAAGGAAGGTGTGCAAAATATTCTTCACCGAATCTACTACAGTCAGATATTATGCTCTTAACCAGAATTGAATTCATGCATATGTAGATGCAACTTTATCAGTTCATGTTTTGTCTATTTTGTAATCAATGATTTTTGTATTAATCGGGCAATGAGCCCACCGATAGTGAGCCTTTCTCTTTTGGCAGTGAGCCTTTTTATGTTTGACTGTAATAGCTGGGTAGTGAGCCCACTGATAGTGAGCCTTACCTATAGTGAGAATTTTGGTAGTGAGCCCTTGTAAAAATCACCTTAATCAATGCTTTATAATTGAGAATTAGCATTCTCCGTGGTTTTTCCCATCTTGGGTTTCTTTGTAAATCCTGGTGTTCATTGTGCATGGTGTTGTTAAGTGCTTGCATGTTCATATTTGTTTTAATTAATATTTGATTGATATAAGATTGCTCTAGATTAAGTAAAGAAAGGAAAAGTGTTTTGTGATAACTAATTCACCCCCCTCTTAGTTATTCGATTTATTCAACAATTGGTATCAAAGCCTGATCCCTTGCAGATAGAGCTTAACCTCTCGAGGGAGATCTTGGCAGTTTGAATAAGATGATAGGAGATTATTACTTTGAAGAAGATCTGAAGGCAATATTTTGTGATATGGAAACTACAAAATTTGAAATATGAGGAATTGAAAGAAAACATCAAGGAATCAAATGCGTACATCTCAAAGATAAGGGAGAAAATCCAGAAATTCAAAGCAAGACACAGAGAGGTTAGCGAGGAATTAAAGGAGTCAAAGGAAAGTGATATGAATCTAAAGCTTTGGTTGGATGAATGCAAGAAGAAAAAATAAAGTCTCAAGGACACCATAAAACAACAAATGGAAGAATGAAAGAATATTGAAGAAAATATCAAAGAGACCATCAAATGAAAAGTAGAAGAAAATGAGAAGTTAGATCAAGAGTTAAGAAGTCTGAAATTAGAAGCTAGAGTATGTGAAAGAAACATTATTTTGGATCAAAGTTTTTCCCTACAAAAATGTCACAAGGATAAGTAAGGACTTGGATTCTCATTGGAAAACTCAAATCAAAACACTAAGGGTAAAGAAAAAGAAGTTGAAACTAAAGCAAGATCTGGTGTAACAAGCAAGGTCTAGAACTCTAGAACATCTACAAAAAGACCTCCAGTCAGGCAACCAAATGCTCAAAGGTACTTATCATTTAACAACCATTGTTTTCTATGCAAAAATTTTGGACACAAGGCTATAGAATGTAGAAGCAAGATGGAACTGAGTATTCAATGCTTTAATTGTCACAAGTTTGGTCACAAAGCAAGTCATTGCAGAAGTCAATTATCTAATCCAGCTAGAAGGAATGAAATGAATAATCTCTTTCATGGTTATTGCTACTTATGCCATGGTTATGGTCACAAAGCCAATTAGTGCAGATCTAGGGTTCACTCAGTTAAGTCAGGGTAAAGATATTACAAGTGCAATCAATCCAAACACTATGCTAACACATGCAAATATGTTGGTCCGAAAAAGTTTGAAAACAAAAAGAAGGTTTCAAAATTAGATGAATCTAAGAAGAAGACCGTCACCGTTTGGAAGAAAAAGGAAACAAATATGGGGGGAGCTCATCTATGGTACCGGTACAAGCTCTTCCAAAATTAGAGCTAACTACCTTGGCTCAGGGGTAGTTTTGTAATGCATATCTTGTCAGTCCCCCTCTTTGAAGTAAGATTGATGTGTTTCTGACATGACTAAGTTTGATCAAGTTGATGTTGCATGATGAAGCTTAATCCAACTGATTGAAAAGTGTACAATTGCTGACGTCATCGATGCACGTTTTGGTAGCAAAATCATCATGAGAAATTAAGGATAAAAGATAGAGTTTTTCAAATCATTTCTCATAGTTTACAAAGCAAAAGAAGAGTTTTTCATTGAGTGATAAAGGATTGAAGAAGTTGAGCACGATGATGGAATCCATGTTGGTTGACAATGAATTCAGTGGCAGTATTCCCCTGAAGCTAAAGGGAGTTGAGATGGATGAATTTGATCATTAGAAGATGAAGGAAATGGAGCTAGGGTTGAAGGCTAATGAATTGCAAAATGTATGTGCCCTAGGTATCGATTTATGGGGAGAATTCCCTTGGTTTTTTGACAAAGAATCTATCTTTTTCCTATTGAGTCATTTCAAGGATGGAAATATCATTTTAGATAAACTCTATCTGATCACTAAGGAAGCCATTGAAGTTATTACTGGATTGTGCAGAGTTGGTGACCTCCCTAGGAAGAAAACAATGAAATACAAAGACGTGGGGGAACTTATTGGTATCAAAAAATATTCTTGAGCTCTACTAATAAATACCATTACCAATCCTGCAGTAATGTATGTTACTTATGGTATCTCATACAAAATCTATTTCTGAAATCACGAAGGTTCTACATCTGCTATTGCTGTGTATCTTGCACATAAGATGGTGAAGGAAAATCAATAGTTTGACTTGTGTAGCCTGATAATGGAAAACCTAATTGAGAATGTCAGAATGTCTGTGGTTTAAAGTTATCCCTTTCGGCTTGGGTCTTTGCTCATGTGTTTAGTGTTCTACTTTATGAATTCGTTACTGTCAAAGGAGAATGTTAAGTGGAAGTCTGGCATCCCTGTTGGAAAGCAGGTTTATGGATATTTGGAATGTATGGAAGATAAAGCAAATGCATGCAAAGTCTATTTCTCATCCTTGTAGATGGATATGTGCTACGGTGTGATAGTGTCTAGTGCTACACCTATCAATCAATTTGAGGAGGGTTCCTCCTCCGGTAAGAGGGAGTTAGAGGTTGTTATTGGTGGTTCCCTTATGGAACCTAAAAGGAGAAAAATTAACTCTAAAGATGCCATTACTATCTCAAAAGAGAAGGAGAAGGAATAAGATTCTTTGCTTGACACAGATGAAGTTTGTTCAGTGTTGGATGAGGGTGATATGAAAAATATTGGTGAAATGTGGAATTCTTACTCTCCGGTCAGTAGGCCTAGAATTGAAGATGCCTTGGTTTATTATTTTCTCAAAAAGGGTATTACTGTTTCTGCTATTTCTGACTCGTTACCAAATAATCTGGTAGAAGTTGTTGAGGAAGGATTGTTGCAGGAAGAATCTGAAGGAAATAAATTCCAAGCTATGATTAAAAGAAGGTGTGTCACAACCAAATGAAAGTTATCCAAACACATTAATGAGACAAGAGAATTCCTTAAGGAGATGTCTGACATCTACGGACACTGTCTCCAATGGACTGCTGCTATTGATAATTTTAGAAGTAGAATTCAAGCTATTGAATCTAAATTGAATGATATTGGGAAGTGCTTCAACTTCTTCAAGGATAAAGATAGAAAATAAAGAATAAGAGTTGGTGAGTTGCAAGCTGAGATATTGTCTACTCAGAGACATAGGGAAGACGTGGTTAAAAATTTCTAGTTGGTCAAAGAAATTGTTTAGGTCCGGTTGGATCATCTCTTTGGGATACTTTTTGATGCAAAGGATTATGAATAAAAGTGTCTGTCTCCGGACTGGTCATATTCATTTAGGATGTTGGTTCTATAGGATAGTGTGTATGCTAGAATGGTTTCTATAGTACAAGCTTTGAAGAGGATCCTTCCAATTGTGAGAGAAAGGTGTACAATAAAATATTTCATGTGAAAAGTGTTATTTTTACTTGATTTTTTGATTGCTCTTATTTGGTCCTTTGCCTTTGATGGAAAAAAGGGGGAGAAATTGAAGAGAAAAACAAAAACAAAAAGAGGAATTGAATTGAATTGTTTGATAAGGGGGATAGCTTAGAGTTTTTGCAATTTTTGTGTTTTTGCTATTTTGCCATCAATGCCAAAGGGGGAGATTGTTGAGAAGTTGTTGATGTGGCATTATTGTCATTGATGTCAAAACCTGGGATCCAGAAAGTTGTGCTCCAAATGATATAAATAAATGATCTATCCTATCGTATGCTATAATGTTGTGTAGTGTGGATGTTATCCTCGATTCAGATATGGAAGTACTTCCTTTTGGGACATCTGTGGAAGATAGTTAATGTAGAATAATGAAGACTAATCTTTTTTACATTGGTCACTATGCCTAAAGCTTATTCTGGGTATCCTTGCTATTCGGACATTCATGTAGCATGTTGCAAGTTTTGGTATGTCTAATTAAATTCCTCTGGTTGGTATGGAAATTGATGCTGATCAAGTTTTGGTCTTGGTTGTGGTGTTCTTATTAATTTATGTTGATCAAGATTTGGTCTTGGTTGGGGCATTCCAATAAATTGATGTTGATGAAGATTTGGTCTTGGTTGTGGCATTCCTATCAGCTTCAAAATATATCTCATGTAATTCAAAGTACACTATATTTTGATAATTATTCTAGGTGATTAACTTATCTTATGTATGACCTATTTATGGGTCCCGGTGTAATGTGGTAAGAAGATATCTATGTGCAACCTATCCTCTAGGTTCGGTTCTAGCATGCCAAGCCTTATTGAATATTTCAAGGCTGTTCTTCAAGTTGACATGTTTTGCTAGGTTGACTCATTTTGTTCTCCAGTCATATATATATGTATTTAGAACATCTCTTTGGTATTTGAACAAGAAGTGTGGTGTGTACAAATAGTGATAAGGGTGCGAAGGATTTTGCAACAAGAAATAGAGAAGGAAGTGAAGGCAAGTGTCAGGAAGAAGCAATCTGTATTGCAAAGGTTGTGCAAGGAAGGTGTGCGGAAGATTCTTCACTAGATCTGCTATAGTCAGATATCATGCTCTTAACCAGAATCGAATTCATGAATATGTAGATGCAACTTCATCAGTTCATATTTTGTCTATTTTGTAATCAGTGATATTTTTATTAATCGAGCAGTGAGCCCACTGGCAGTGAGCCTTACCTATAGTGAGCATTTTGGCAGTGAGCCCTTGTATAAGTCACCTACAGTGACCCTTACCTGTAGTGAGCATTTTGGTAGTTTGATCAAGATGACAAGAGATTATTACTTTGTGGAAGAACTAAAGACAATATTGAGTGATATGGAAAGTACAAAATCTAAAAATGAGGAATTGAAAGAAAAAATCAAGGAAGCAAATGCCTACATCTCAAAGATAAGGGAGAAAATTTGAAAATTCAAAGCAAGACACAAAGAGGTCAGGGAGGAATTAAAGGAGTCAAAGGAAAGTGCTGTGAATCTAAAGCTTCGGTTGGATGAATGCAAGAAGACAGAAGAAATTATCAAGGATACCATCAAATAACAAATGGAAGAATGGATGAAGACTGAAGAAAATATCAAAGATACCATCAAATGGAAAGTAGAAGAAAATGAGAAGTTATATCAAGAGTTAAGAAGGTTGAAATCAAAAGCTAGAGTATGTGAAACATCATGATTCTGGATCAAATTTTGTCCCTACAAAAATGTCACAAGGATAAGTAAGGACTTGGCTTCTCAGGGAAAAAATCAAACCAAAACACTAAGGGTAAAGACAAAGCAGTTGCAATTGAAGCAAGATCTAGTGTAAAAAGCAAGGTCTGAAACTCTAGAACATCTACAAAAAGGCCTCCGATTAGGTAACCAAATGCTCAAAGATACTTATCATTTAACAGTAATTGTTTTCTATGCAAAAATTTTGGACACAAGGCTATAGAATGTAGAAGCAAGATGGAACCGAGTATTCAATGCTTTAATTGTCACAAGTTTGGTCACGAAGCAAGTCATTGCATAAGTCAATTATCTAATCTGACTAGAAGGAATGAAATGAATAACCTCTTTCATGGTTATTGCTACTTATGCCATGGTTATGTTCACAAAGACAATTAGTTTAGATCTAGGGTTCACTCAGTTAAGTCAGGGAAAAGATGTTAGAAGTGCAATCAATTCGAACGCTATTCTAATACATGTAGATATGTTGCTCTGGAAAAGTTTGAAAACAAAAAGAAGGTTGCAGAATTAGGTGAATCTAAGAAGAAGATTGTCACCATTTGGAAGAAAAAGGAAACAAATGTTGTGAGCTCATCTGTGGTACCAGATCTCGGTACAAGCTCTTCTAGAATTTGAGCCAACTACCTTGGCTTAGGGGGAGTTTTACAATGCATATCCTATCAGTTCCCCCTCTCTGAAGTAAGATTGATATGTTTCCAACATGACTCAGTTTGATTTAGTTGATGTTGCATGATGAAGCTTAATCAAGCTGATTGAAAAGTGAAGTACAATTGCTAGAATCATCGATGCACATTTTGGTGGAGAAATCATCACAAGCAATTAAGGATAAAAGATAGAGTTTTTCAAATTATTTCTTATAGTTTGCAAAGAAGAAGAAGAGTTTTTCATTGAGCGATAAAGGATTGAAGAAGCTGAGCGCGATGATGGAATCTGTGTTAGTTGACAATGAATCAAGTGTTGGTATTCCATTGAAGCTGAAGGGAGTTGAGTTGAATGAATTTAATCATTAGAAGATGAAGGAAATGGAGCTAGGGTTGAAGGCTAATGAATTACAGAATGTATGTGCCCTAGGTATGGATTTATGGAGAGAATTCCCTTGGTTTGTCGACAAAGAATCTATCTTGTTCCTATTGAGTCATTTCAAAGATGGCAACATAATTTTGGACAAACCCTATCTGATCACTAAGGAAGCCATTGAAGCTATTAATGGATTTTGTAGAATTGGTGACCTCATTGGGAAGAAAACGGTGAAATACAAGGACCCGGAGGAACTTACTGGTATCGAAAAAGATCTTCAAGATATATTGATAAATACCATTTCCAATCCTATAGTAAGGTATGTTTCTTATGGTATCTCATACAAAATCGATTTCCAAAATTGTGAAGGTTCTAAATCTGCTATTGCTATGTATCTTACACATAAGATGGTGATGGAAAATCAACAGTTTGACCTGTGTAGCCTGATAATGGAAAACCAAATTGAGAATGCCAGAATGTCTATGGTTGAGAGTTATCCCTTCCGGTTTGGGTCTTTGCTCATTTTTTTAGTGTTCTACTTTATTAATTCATTATTGTCAAAGGAGAATGTTAAGTGGAAGTTCGATATCCTTGTTGAAAAGAAAGTTTATAGATACTTGGAATGTATGGAAGATAAAGCAAATGCATGCAAATTTTATTTCTCATCCTTGCAGATGGATATGTGCTCTGGTGTGATAGTGTTTAGTGCTATGCCTATTAGTCAGTTTGAGGAGAGTTCCTTCTCTGGTAAGAGGGAGTTAGAGGTTATCATTGGTGGTTCCCCCTTGGAACCTAAAAGGAGGAAAATTAACTCTAAAGATGTCATTACTATCTCAGAAGAGAAGGAGAAGGAAGAAGAGTCTCTGCCTGACACAAATGAAGTTCATTCCATGTTGGATGAGGGTGATATGAAAAATATTGGTGAAATATAGAATTCCTACTCTTTGATCAGTATGCCTAGAATTTAAGATGCCTTGGCTGATTATCTGCTAAAAAAGGGTATTACTATTTTTGACTCGTTATCAGATGATTTGGTAGAAGTTGTTGAGGAAATATTGTTGCAAGAAGAATATGAAGGAAATAAATTCCAAGCCATGATTAAAAGAAGGTGCGTCACAACCAAATAAAATTTATCCAAACACATTGGTGAGACAAGAGAATTCCTTAAGGAGATGTATGACATCTACAAATACTATCTCCCATGGCCTGCTGTGGTTGATAATTTTAGAAGCAGAATTGAAGCTATTGAATCTAAATTGAATGATATTGGGAAGTGTTTTGAATTCTTCAAAGATAAATATGGAAAACAAAGAACAAGAGTTGGTGAGTTGCAAGATGAGTTATTGTCTACTCAGAGACAAAGGGAAGACTTGGTTAAAACTTTCTGGTTGGTCAAAGAAATTGTTGAGGTCCGGTTGGATCATCTCTCTAGGATAGTTTTTGATGCAGAGGATTGTGAACAAAAGTTCTTGTCTCCCGACTAGTCATATTCATTTGGGATGTTGGTTCTACAGGATAGTGTGTGTTCCAGAATGGTTTCTGTAGTACAAGCTTGGAAGAGGATCCTTCCAATTGTGAGAGAAAGGAACAAGAAATTTTTTCATGTGAAAAGTGTTATTTTTACTTGATTTTTTAAATTTCTTATTTAACCCTTTACCTTTGATGGCATAAAGGGGGAGAAATTGAAGAGAAAAACTAAAACAAAAAGAGGAATTTAATTGAATTGCTTGAAAAAGGGGGAGAGCTTGGAGTTTTTGCAACTTGGAATTTTTGCAAGTTTTGTGTTTTTGTTGTTTTTCCATCAATGCCAAAGGAGGGGATTGTTGAGAAGTTGTTGATGTGGCAATTTTTTCATTGATGTTAAAACATGGGATCCAAAAGGTTGTGCTTCAGATGATATACAAAAATGATCTATCCTATCGTATACTATAATGTTGTGTAGTGTGAATGTTATCCTTGATCCAGATATGGTAGTACTTCCTTTTGGGACATCTTTGGAAGATAGTTAATGTAGAATAATGAAGACTAATCTTTTTGATGTTTGCTGCCATGTCTAAAGCTTATTCTTAGTATCCTTGCTATTCGTACATTCATGTAGCATGTTACAAGTTTTAGCGTGTCTAATTACATTCCTCTAGTTGGTACTGAAATTGATGCTGATCAAGTTTTGGTCTTGGTTGTGGTGTTCCTATCAATTGATGTTGATCAAGATTTAGCCTTGGTTGTGGCATTCTTATCAATTGATTTTGATCGAGATTTGGTCTTGGTTGTGGCATTCCTATCAGCTCCATAATATATCTCATGTAATTCAAAGTACACTATCTTTTGATAATTATTCTAGGTGATGAACTTATATTATGTATGAACTATTTATGGGTATCCGTGTAATGTGGTAAGAAGATATCTATGTGCAAACTATCCTTTGGGTTTGGTGATAGTGTGCCAAGTGTTATTGAATATTTCAAGGCTGTTCTTCAAGTCGACATGTTTTTCTAGGCCGACTCATTTTGTTCTCTGGGTGTATATATATGTAGAACATCTCTTTGGTATCTGAACAAGAAGTGTGGTGTGTGTGAACATTGATAAGGGTGTGAAGGATTGTGCGATAAGAAATAGAGAAGGAAGTGAAGGAAAGTGTCAGGAAGACATAATATGTATTGCAGAGGATGTGCAAGGAAAGTGTGTAGAATATTCTTCACTAGATTTGCTATAGTCAGATATTGTGCTCTTAACCAGAACTAAATTCATGCATATGTAGATGAAAATTCATCAGTTCATGTTTTATCTACTTTTTAATCAGTGTTTTTAGTATTAATCAGGCAGTGAGTGCACCGAAAATGAGTCTTTCTCTTTTGGTAGCGAGCCTTTTTATCTTTGACTGTAATAGTCGGGCAAAGAGCATTACTTGCAATGCACATTTTGGCAGTGATCCCTTGTAACAATCACCTTAATCGGTGCTTTATAATTGAGAATTAGCATTCTCCATGGTTTTTCCCATCTTGGGTTTCCATGCAAATTCTGGTGTTCATTGTGCATGGTGTTGTTAAGTGCTTGCATGTTCATATCTATTTTAATTAATATCTAATTGATATAAGATTGCTCCAGATTAAGTAAAGAAAGGAAAAGTTTTTTGTGATAACTAATTCACCCCCCTCTCAGTTATCCGATCTGTTCAACAGTCTCATGGTGATGGAATAGCATTCCATCACCATGAGACCACATTTCTTCGAGGCATTTTTTCAAACTACTCACTGTCTTGTCTATGCTATTGCTTACTATTAGGCTTTGATAGATTTCTTCCAAGCATCCATAGTTTGTTGGAAAACACCTTTTTTAGGATTTTAGCCATAGCAGAAAGGAAATGAACTATTTGATAGGATGCTTTGGTAGACATGTATGGAAAATGTGGTAGCATGGAAAAGGAGGTGAGCTATTTGAAAAAATGCCTCTAAGAAATGTGGTCTCATGGTGATGGAATGGCATTCCATCACCATGAGACCACATTTATTTGAGGGATTTTTTCAAACTACTCACTGCCTTATCTATGCTATTATTATTCTTTGATAGACATGAATCCATAGTTTGTTCACTAGCCATTAGTGAACTATTTGATAAAATGCTTTGGTGACATGTATGGAAAATGTGGTATAAAATGCGGTGAGTTGTTTGAAAAAATGCCTCCTCATGGTGATTTTCTTTGATAGATTTTTTTCCATGAATCCATAGTTTGTTGGAAAGCACCTTTTTTTAGGATTTTAGCCATAGCAGTAGGGAAGTGAACTATTTGATAAAATGCTTTGGTAGACATGTATGGAAAATGTGGTAGCCTAAAATAGGCGGTGAGTTGTTTGAAAAAATGCCTCAAATAAATTAGGTCTCATGGTGATGTAAATCACCATGAGACCACATTTCTTTGAGGCATTTTTTCAAACAACTCATTGCTTTGTCTATGCTATTGCTTACTATTATTCTTTCATATATTTCTTCCAAGCATCCAAGCATATACATGGTAGTAAACTTTTTGAAAAGATGCCTCTATAAAAAGTGGTCTCATCGAATGCCATGACAAGAAAATGCAATTGGAATCTACTCCTAGTTATTACTTATGTTATGTGAAGTAACTGCATCACTGTTTATGTTGAATTTCTAAACAACTATATTTTAGTTGAATTTTTTTCATCTATCAACATATAGTTATTAGTTATGGAATGTGGATTAATGATTTGAGTTTGAAAGATGTGCAATACAATGTAATCAACGATATGAATATAAACTACACAAATCTATTAAGTACAACTCATTAGTTAAACTCTTTATTCTATTACCTACGTGTAGGTTTGTCTAACTCCACTGGAATTGGGAGGTCCTCCCACAAAACCTCCAATATTAGCCTATTCAACATTCAAAATCAGATATTAGAATACCATTCATATAACAATGCTATTCACATGTAACAAATTTATAATTGTTTACTAGTTACATACCTCAGTGGTAGATGAAATAGAGTAATAAACAAGTGTAGGGCCGGTTTATCCAGTACCAACACTGTGACCCTAAAATTTTATTACAATCAGAAAACTAAATTAGTTCATCTTGCATTTCAAAAATGAAATTTAATAAATTAAATTCAATGAACATGTTAACATTTACTTGAGTATCGATGCCATAAGCCTTATTGAAAATGTGAGTTGCCCTCGCCATCTCTATAGCTGCAAAAGTATCCTACATTGCAGCCTCCTTGGTGTTGGTGGGTCATATGTACAAGTCACCCCATAAACCATACACAAATGAGGTGGAAGCCTACCACTCAAAGACTCCCATCGATAATGGTTTACTATAGGATTGGCATGCTGGATGACACTTTGGGTCAAAGAGATGATAGCCACAAAGTGTCTACCTTGACACTCTCCTTCACAATGGAAGGGATAAAAACGTGCTCATGATCTATCCTAGCGAGAGCTCATCTCATTTGCTACCTAGAATCCTATCGTGCATCCGGTCTATCTTGTGCCGACCCCCCACCTATCCCGTGAAAGTCCCTCATATCAAAATAATTGAGGATTCTGTTCAAGATGAACTCATAGTAGAGTTTCCTCAAGAAATATTTTGGGACTTCGCAATTGTTGCATGGTGGGTAGTCAAAAACCATGTACCGGCTATCCCAAAAATTGTTCGTGATACCTTGGTGGTGGCACCAATGGATAGGAAACCTCTTGGCATTAAGGTCAAGATTTTGGTTTGTGTGTGGTTCGATGAATAATGAGCAAAAATAATATTTTGTAATTTTTTCATCTTTTACTTCTTTATATGATAATTTATTTGCGTAAAAATTCTTTGCCACTTGCCTGCTATCTACCCAATCACTTAATTGTTTATTGATTGCATCTACATGTTTTAACATTTATTTAAGTGAACTAGAAAGTGTTCTTCTTTCCATGGTTGAACTTATTGGATCATTCAACGTCGTGATTAAATCATCAATCAATTTTTTATTGTTTTCAATTACCCCCATTAAATTTTGTTGAGTTCCAGGAGGATGTTGAGGAATTAGTGGAGAAGATTGTTGTTGTGGTTGTTGAGGATTTTGTTCATGTTCTTATTAATTTGGTTTTTAAGGATTTTTAGGAGGGCTTTTTATGCAGAGTAGGGGTGATCTATTCCAAAAAACCTTAGACAACCACTCTTTCAATCTCTCAAACATCCAATGTTGGGTTTTGCTTCACAAACCCTCTTTCATCCTTGTAGCCTTCCAAACATGGTTTTTCAGACCTAACTTGTAGGGAAGACATTGAATTAAAAATGTGAGCACATTTCTAGATACCTTTTGTCCACTTACAAACATATCAAATTCTCAGGTTGGGTCACTTTGTATTGTAGGCTCCAAATCTTGACTGTCCTCACTCAAATTAGGCCTAATGGTTTGAAGAAGTTTGGTAGTAGCAAGGTATTTGTGTTCCAGGGGATCCACTCTCCTTCCAATTCTTCAATCATGTCACATATGGCTTGAATCATCAATTCCTATTAGGTTTCTCAATCTCCAAGAGCTTTTGAACAAGTACCCTAAGCCTCTAGGGTTCCTAGGCCTAATACATGAAGATATTAGGCTAGGGTAGCAACCTCACACGTGTCGAATCCAACTCTATACCCCTAAAAGTTTTTGAAACCAAAGAAAAACCCTGTATAATCCATTCCACCAAGTTTTAGGAGTTTTTGTGGGTGGAATGGAGAGATTTACATTTTTCTTCCTTCCTAGCTACCCTACCTAGGATTTAGACTAGTCTGAGAAGAAATGGCTTCAACTTGATCAAATATTGATGAAAAAAAATGAAACCAAGTGCAACAGAAAGTAGAATCAGTGCTACATCAACCCCAATTATATTTAGATCATGATAGGATCACACAAATCTATACAAGTCACTGTCGCAACAAAATTATGTTCCAAAAATGCAGAAAACAAAGCTTTAATTGATTCAATCTTTCAAATATCATCAACCCAAGCTTGCCTTCAACCACACAAGGAATTTTAAACATTCACCAATATATTCCCAATGGCCACTAACTACTTTTCAACTTCCAATGGTTCATATTCAACCGATTCACAACAAAATTCAAAAGTTGCTCTTACAACATTGTGCAACTTTTGACAATTCTTGTAACTAGACCCTAAATTACCCCTAATGACTCAAATTGGACTCAAAAAAACATGAAATGGTTTTCTTAGACCTTAGTACATGAAAACATCACAAGAAAAAGCAAAATGAAAACTTTTGATCCTTGGAGGCATGACAACTTATGGGTGCCCTTGCACCATACTCCCGAGGAAAAGAAAGCTCAAGTTCCACTCGAGGAAAAACCTGCAATTGTACAACCATGTTTGATAATATCATCCTTGGTCATGTCCAAGTTGCATCCTCCATAGGAATACCTCACCATTTGACCAAGTATTGGTAGTAGACCTTTCTCCTTATCTTCTTAAGCTCCTTCTTGTCTAAGATGCATTCCAACTCCAAGGGTTAGCTTGGTGGAAGGTCCCTAATCCAATCCTCATCTAGAAGCACTGATGGACCTGCATTACCACCTTCAACAACATCCCCTTTATAAGGGTAAAGATCAAAAACATTAAAAATAGGAGAAATGGAAACTCTAGGAGGAAGTTCCATCTCATAGGAATTCTCTCCAAACTTGTGCACCACTTTAAATGGCCCTATCTTCTTCATTTGCAATTTAGAGTACTTCCCTTTAGGAAATATTTTCTTCCTCAAATGAGCCAAGCCCAAGTCTCCAACCTTGAAATGAACCTCTATCCTTTTTAGATCAGCACCGTGCTTGTATTTCTCAACATTATTTTGAAGATTCTCCTTAACTTGTTGGTGGATTTATTGCATTACCACAACAAAATATTCACCTTCAACACTCCTCCTTTCCATCCCACTGACATCTCTCAACTCAAACACACCCTTGGGCTACAAACCATACATAATCTCAAAAGAACTTTTTCCAACACTTCTATTCACTAAGTCATTGTATGCAAACTCTGCTTGAGGAAAAACTAGATCCCATTATTTTGAATGCTCCTTTGTTAGACATCTTAGAAGGTTTCCAAGGCTTATATTAACCACTTCGGTCTTCTCATCAGTTTTAGGGTGACAGGCATAACTGTAACTCAAATTTTTGCCAAGTTTCTTCCATAGAGTTCTCCAAAAGTGACTAACAAATTTGCTATCCCTATCAGATACAATACTAAGAGGTAAACCATGGTTTCTTACCACCTATTTGAAGAAGAGTCCTAAAATTTATGAAGCATGATCAATTCTCTTACAAGGTATAATGTGTGCCATCTTAGAAAACATATCCACAACAACATACGCTGAATCAAAACCCCTTTGAGTTTTAGGCAATCCCATCGCAAAATCCATGCTAATTGATTCCCAAGGCCTAATAGGGATTGGAAGAGGTTGATATAACCTTGCATTAGTGCTAGATCCTTTAGCCCTTTTAAAAACAATACACTTATCCACTAAGTTCCTCACATCAATTTGCATTTTAGGCCAATAGTAGTGCCTCTTCAACTGCTCCAAGGTCTTATCAAGACCAAAATGACCTGCAAGGCCATCACTATACTTTTCTTTGATTAGGTTACCCTCATTGAACATTTAGGAATGCATAATTGTGCCCCTTTGAACAATAGATCATCTTGGATCAGAAAATCAGGCCACTTTTCATTATTGCTGCTACAAGGTTTCCTACAACTTGCATAAATGTCTTTAAAATCTGCATCATCAATGTACATACCTTTCAAAGAATCCACTCCTGTGGTCTTCAATTATATTTCTTGCACCATGAGAGACCTCCTACTCAATGCATCTGCCACTTTATTAGCCCGCCCTTTCTTATTCTTAACGGTGAATGTAAAACCTTGCAAATATTTAACCTATTTCACATGCCTACTACTAAGTTTATCTTGACTATTCAAAAATTGGAGAGCATGATTGCCAGTATACACTAAAAAATATTTAGGAAGTAAATAATGTCTCTATTTCTTTAATGCTTGCACCATTGCATACATTTCAAGATCATAAGAAGAATACTTTCTCTTAGATTGATTCAATTTTTCACTAAAAAAGGCAATAGATCTATTTTGTTGACTTAGGATAGTACCTATAACATGACCACTTGCATCGCACTCAATGGTAAAGACCTTATCAAAACTAGGCAAAGTCAATATGGGTTGCTCAACGAATTTCTTTCTCGAATACTCAAAACTCCTATCAGCCTCATTAGACCAAACAAACCTATTTCTTTTATCACCCTTTATTGTATCAATCATAGGAGCACACACATGACTGAAACCTCTTATGAATTTTCTATAGAAACTAGCCAAACCATGGATAATACTCACCTCAACCACTGATTTTGGTGTAGGCTAGCTTAGGATAGCCTCAACCTTACTTGGATCCATCTTCAAACTGCCATTGGTGACCATAAAACCAAGGTAGACCAAATCTGATTTAAAAAACTCACACTTCTTCAAGTTTATCATTAGTTTTTCCTCATGCAATCTCCTCAGAACCAATTCTAAATGCTACAAATGCTCTTCTTTATTTTTTTTGAAAACAAGAATATCATGAAGATACACTACCAAAAACTTACCAATGAAAGGTTTAAGCACCTCATTCATCAAGCACATGAAGGTACTAGGGGGATTTGACAAACCAAAAGGAATTACCATCCATTCATACAACCCTTGATTTGTCTTGGAGGCTATTTTCCATTCATCACCAGGTTTGATTCTGATTTGATGATAGCCACTCTTGAGATAAATCTTGGAAAAGTAGCATGCACCACCCAAACAATCCATTAGGTCTTCAATTCTTGGAATAGGAAATCTATACCTTATTGTGATCTTGTTAATGGCCCTGGAATCAGTGCATATCCTCCACTCATCTCCTTTATTTGGTGCTAAGACTGTGGGAACCGCACAAGGACTCAAACTCTCCCTAATCATCCCCTTGTCAAGTAATTCTTGCACTTGCCTCTTAATTTCCTCATTTTTCTGTGGAGTCATGTTGTAAGAAGCTTAATATTTTCTACCATCTCTACAGAGACCAAATTATCAGTGCTACCTAAATCAATCACAACTTTGCAACATTTACCTAGATACTTACGTGTAGTTCTGAAAAGAGACTTCCTTTGTGGTGGCTCTTTCTCCATTGGTACTTTGATCAAATTACTTCTCACCAACTTCTGGATCAACATTAAGTGATGGAGAATTCACACTTTCATTGTCCTCTCCATGCACAAACTGATTTCTTCTTTCTCCTCCAAATGAAGTAGTGGACTGATTTTTAGTGCATTTCCATGCTTGATGGCTTGTAAATTTATTGCACTTATAACATTTACCTACGAATCCACTTGATCCTCCTATTTGACCTCCAAATCTACCCCTGTTATTAGGTCTCCTTCCTCTAAAGCTGTCCCTTGAGTCTGAACTTTTCTCTTGATTGTTTCTTGATTCTCCTTGTGATCTTTGGGACTGCCCCCTACCAACAAATATCCCTCTTCCTCTAGAGTTTCTGCCTCTACCCTTGCTTTGATTTTCTTGCCTTCTCTTAAACTTATCTTCAACCTTGATGGCTAATTGGTAACCCTCTTCCACCATTCTTGGAGTGGTGAGGCTTAATTCATCTTGTAGGTTGTATCTCAACCCATTAATATATCTTGCCACTTTTTCCTCATCATCTTCTGTATGACCCGCCCTTATACTCAATTTGTAGAACTCCTCAGTATAGGCCTGTACATTCATCTCTTTTTTCTTGAGATTTTGAAGCCTTCTGAATAACTGAATGTTATAGTCACTCGACAGGAATTTTCCTTTGAGTTTAGCAACCATCCTATCGCAAGAGGTGATTTTAGACTTTCCTTTCTTTCTCCTTTCATCTTGTACATAATCAAACCAAAGTAAGACATTGCCCTTCAAATTTGTCTTGGCCAACTTCACCCTTTGCTCTTCTAGCACATCTTTATAGTCAAAGTAGTTATCCAATGCTCCTATCCAATCTAGGAGTTCTTCACTATCCAATTTTCCTCCATACATGGGTAGATCCATCTTGATCTTAGGACCTTCTCCCTTGACTGCTTTCAACAACTTTTCCATCCTCAAGTCATCAAGATCCATCTCTTCCTCAGACCCTCCTTGGGAAATTTTCTCTTCCTCTTCTTCTTGGTCACTTAAGTTTCCTATGACGATTCCTCTTTTTAAATTTGTTTCCAAGGCAACAAGCCTCTCCTTCATTTCTCTCATCTATTTGGCATGTCTCTCCTTCAACTCATTCATCTGTCTGGCTAGTGGATTCCCTTTTGGAGGCATCTTGTTTCTTCTTCACTTTAATCTTTCCCTCTCCATATGAAACCTACAATTTGATACTAATTTGATGTAAAGTAGGGGTGATCTATTCCAAAACAACCTCAAAAAACCACTCTTTCAATCTCTCAAACATCCAATGGTGGGTTTTGTTTCACAAACCCTCGTTCATCCTTGTAGCCTTCCAATCATGGTTTTTCAAATGTAACTTGCAAGGAATACATGGAATTCAAAATGTGAGCACATTTCCAGATACCCCTTTGGCCACTTACAAACATACCAAATTTTTAGGTTGGGTCACTTTGTACGGTAGGCTCCAAATCTTGACTGTCCTCACTCAAATTAGGCCCGATGGCTTGAACAAGCTTGGTAGCAGCAATGTATTTGTGTTCTAGGGGCTCCACTCTCCTTCCATGCTTCAATCATGTCATATATGGCTTGAATCATCAATTCCTATTAGGTCGATCAATCTCCAAGATATTTTCAACAAAGACCCTTAGCCTTTAGGGTTCCAAGGCCTAATACATGAAGATATTAGGCTAGGGAAACAACCTCACATGTGCCAAATCCCAATTTCTACCCCTGAAAGTTTTTGAAACCAAAGAAAAACCCTACACAAGCCATTCCACTAATTTTCAAGAGTTTCTATTGGTGGAATAGAGAGAATTACGTTTTTCTTCCTTCCTAGCTACTCTACCTAGGGTTTAGACCAGTCTGAGAAGAAATGGCTCTAACTTGATCGAATCTTGATGAAAACAAATAAAACCAAGTGTAAAAAAAATTAGACTCAATTCTCCATCAACCCCAATTATATTTAGATAATGATAGGATCGTACAGATTCGTACAAGTCATTGTAGTAGAAAAATTATGTTCAAAAAATGTAAAAAATAAAGCTTTTATTGATTCAATCTTTCAAATATCATCAACCCAAAATTTCCTTTGACCACAGAAGGAATTTTAAACATTCATTGACAGATTCTGAATGGCCTTTAACTACATTTCAACTTCCAATGGCTCATATTCCATTCATTCACAATAAAATGCAAAAGTTGCTCTTACAACATTGTGCAACTTTTGATAATTCTTGCAACTAGACCCTAACTTACCCCTAATGAATCAAATTAGACTCAAACAAACATGAAATGGTCTTCTTAGACCTTATTACATGAAAACATCACAAGACAAAGGAAAATGACAACTTTTGATCCTTGGAGGCATGACAACTTGTGGGTGCCCTTGCACCAGTTTTCAAGAGGGTTTTCAGGATCATTATCATTTCCTACAAATTAAACAAATGGATATAAAAAACAACCTAAAACTAAGAAATTTACAACAAAAAACAAATAATCCTTACTTATTTGACCTCCCCGTCGATGTGGCGACATCTTGGTGAAGAAATTGCAACAAATTGATGATGAAAATGCAAAAAGACCTCCTTCCAAAATATGAATGCACAAGAAAAAGGGTTTTTGGTAGTAGACAAAAAAAACAACAGTCACAATAAAAATAAATTCATTTTTGCTTTTTTCTGTTTTAATAACTTATAACACACTCACGTTATAACACGAGCATGTTATAGGCTTGATGTGGTCGGGCCTTTGGCTCAGTCACATCAAGCCATAACACGCTCGCCTTATAGCCTATCAAATATTTTTAAAAATTTTAGCCACAATTTGGCCCCCCGTCTTTTTGCACCCACCTAGGGAGTAAACCAGTAAAGAAAATTCCCTACCGATTAAACCCTAACATGAAGAAGAAATTCAAAACAAAAATAGACAGAATTTTAAAGTCTAGGATACTCAAACTAGTGGAAGACATAGAGTGGGTCAGTCCCATAGTGATACATAATAAAAAGATAGGAGAAATAAGGATTTGTGTTGATTTTAGAGAACCGAATAAAGCATGCATCCATGACCCTTTTCCAATACCATTCACAAAGGAAATTCTGGAGCCAATAGTAGGGAGGGAAATATACTCATTTATTGATAGATTTTCAGGATATCACCAATTAAGAATAATTGAAGGGGACCAAACTAAAACTACATTTGTAACAAAATGGGGGTCATACATGTATACAGTAATACCATTTGGCTTGAAGAATGCACCTGTGTTATTCAATAGGATAATGATAAATAATTTCAAAGACTTTATTCATGACTTCCTAGAACTATATCTAGACAATTGGACAGTTTATGAATTAGTAAAAGACCACATCCATGTGCTCAAGATGATGCTCACTAGAAGTCAAAGCATGCAGATTGCCCTAAATTTGAAAAAATGTGTATTTGTGGTACTATATGGTACACTATTAGGCTATATCATATGTAAAGAAGGGTTGATGGCAGACCCTATGAAGGTAATAATGACAATACCACCACCAAAAAAACCTTCTGAAGTAAAAACATTTCTGGGCTACATAGGATATCACTGCAAGTTTATAAAAGGGTATGCTGGAATTGCCACACCTATGGAAGAATTAATCAAAAATAAATTAGGTAAAATAATTGAATGAAATAAATAATTCCAACAAGCATTTTGACACCCTAAAAATAAAATTATGGAAGCACCAATCTTCATTTTCTTGAATTAGAACATACCCTTTCATGTCCATGTAGATGCCTCAAGAACTGCTATAGGAGCAATACTAGCTCAACCTAAGGGAAACAAAGATCACCCTATAGAATTTTCAATTAGAAAAATCTCTTGAGTTAGAAAAGAACTATATGAATACTAAAAGGGAAACCTTACCTACAGTGTATGCACTAAAAAAGTTCAAATATTATTTTTATCAACACCATTTGCATTATTTACAAACCATGAAACCTTAAAATACTTACTCAATAGATCAACGATACAAGGTAGAATATCCTGATGGCTACTCCTTTTCTAGGAATTCAATTTTTAAATAATGGTGAAACTAGGCAAACATAATTAGGGATAGGACTACTTATCAAGGACATAAACATGAGAAGAATTGGAAGAATAGCCAAAAGATCTACCTGTTGCACACTTGTTTAGAATAAATGGGGTACCCGAGGAACTCTATGACATTTATATACTACTATCAAAATGCTAATTCCCATATGATGTCTTATCGTAGGCTAAGGAATCACTTGTGAAGAAGTTCCTACTATGTACACATTGATAGAAGGAGAGTTACATCACATAGGGAAACATGAAAGAATAAGAAGAGTGGTATTTAGACATGAAAGAGAATCTATCCTAAAGGAAGCCCATGAAGAAATAGCAAGGGGTCACAATAGGAGAGAGGCAATAACAAAAAGAGTTAAATTAGTTGGCTTATATTGGCCAACCCTAGATATAGATGGTAAATAATATAAAAAACCTTGTGATATATGCCAAAGGATGGGAAAACCTTCTGTAAGAGATGAGATGCCATTAAAACTAGTCCTAGTATATATCCCATTTGAAAAATGGGCTATAGACTTTGTACGACTAATTGATCCACCGACCAAGCACTCTAAGGTAACATTTATCACCACTTGAGTTGAATGCTTAATAAAATGGGAAAAAGTAGAACCCACTAAGGATTGTATTGTAAAGATTGCTACAAGATTCCTTTTTGAAAATATAATAACGAAATATGGTTTCCCACTAACAAAAGTAAGTAATCGAGGGAGGAATTTTGTTAATAAAGTAATTCCATATCTATTAAATAACTTCATGATCACACACAATAGGAGATCACCATACCACCCATAGAAAAATAGAGCAAGTGAGGCTTAAAATAAAATCATTGGTACAACACTTACAAAAATGTGTGAAGGTAATATACTAGATTGGGATATTAAGATACCTACGATACTTTGGGCCTACCACACATGATGTAAAAGGACTACTAATTCTACACCATTTCAACTAGTCTATGGAATTGATGTGGTAGTTCCCATGAATTTTTTAATCCCAAATCTACGTATTGCACTAACCTTGTGGTTGGAAAATGATGAATGCTTGGTGCAAAGAATAGAAGAACTAGAAAATTTGAATGAAGAAAGATTCATTGCAGTATATAATCAAAACGTAGAGTGGAAAAGACAAAATGCTTGACATGACATGAACCTCCACACAAATTTTTTTTAAGTAGGGGACCTAGATTAATTTATGATAGTAAATTTAAAAATCAAGGCAAATTAAAGGTGAGATAGCTAGGATCATACTCCATTTATGAAATCATAGACTCAAGGGTAGCGAGATTAAAGATATTAGACAACAATCACACCATTGGGTATGTGAACAGTGCAAGACTTAAACATTACCACCTTCACAATGAATAAAACCATAAAGCCTAAAAAGACACAAAATGCATATTATATAATATTTTATAAACATAAAATTATAAACAAAAAAATCAAACCATTAGTCGATATGAATTTCAAACAGCTATAAAAACCCGTAAAAGCTAACGTGAAAGTGCTATCAATACAGACATAAAAAGCAACACTATTTAAACTCCCCATAGATCCTTTAAATCAATTTTTTTTTCTAAACACTTGTGCTAACTTTAGATCTACTACAATATCCAACACAATCCCTAGTAATGGTAACCCCAAATCTAGTATATGCAATAGAGAAATGCCGACCCAAATACAAAAAGTACCCATTCAAAGTTTTGAAGGTTGATAAAGTTGGCACATTTTCAAGCATTTAAATAGATGTGGTATACATAGAGGATATAAGAAAATACATCCAAAAAAACATAGCAAAGATAGATCATACTAAATTTGAGGAGCTCATGCATACCCTAATCATTCAGGACCAAAATTCATATTTACCATAATATCAAGAGGTGGGAAGGAAGAACCTGGATGCATGGAAGGATTGCCTACATTGTTGTGACGAGCATGATTGGCTTGGATTGTTGCTAAGTAAAGTCCGTGATGATTTTATTTATCTGGCCTAACTGTACTGCATAACAAAGGAGGTAATACATGTGGTAATTAATGAGAGTAAGCATGGTTGGGGAAGTACCAAGAAAGAAAGTTGTAAAGAATAAATTTTGCTCGATAACTCAAACTTGAATGTCATTTTTATAAAAGTGCATATTTGTTCATCATGAATACAAAGAGCATAATATCACACTCATTCTATAAAGTGCCAATTTATGCCTCTTTTGGGTTAGTTATAAACACTCCTTCTATAAAGTGCCAAATTGGGATAATCAAGGGGGTTGTTGTGTGTGGTCCATTTTCACACTTCCTCAAGAATTCCTTTTGTGTGTTGTGAATTCCCTTCACTTCTACATGCATTTCTAAGTTCTTCATTTCCTTATTTCTACAAAGCAACTATCTAAGTCTAGAAACATAGAATCTAATGTTACTACACTACCCGATGAGCCAAGTTTTTGGCACATCTAGATCATACTTTTACAAACACTTTTATGCTTTTTCATTATGCTAAAACAAAAATTTAGTGCTGATTATGGGATAAGACATAAATTTTTTATGCTTAATATAATAAGTATATTATGCTAAGTCTTCCATGGTTATTACTTTTAAATGTTTTATTAGTTTAATGAATGCCTTATAACTTTATGTGATGACAAACCTTTCCTACAACCATGTCTGGAATAATGTTTGCTTTAGATTAATGCTTAAATAGTATATAAATGAAGTGATGGATAGTCTTAAAGGTTGAACGTGTTGATCTAACTCTCTACCTCAGGAATAGCTGGTAGGATATTTTATAGGTACCACGATTGGAGGAAGGAATTCAATTCCCACTTGAAGGATAGAAGACCAAATCAATGAAGACTGGTTCAGTAGCAGAAGAATAGGGAGGCAGTTTCAACTCATCTGCCATGCAAGAGGAGTGTTTCATAAATCTAGCTCAGGCGTCTTGATGGCGCACAAATCTAGGATGATGGCACTTTAAGACTGATGAACTGATTTGACTTAGTTCTTTCATTTCCGTCCACCTCTTTACTAAGTTAGTTAAATGTAATAAAGACCTCTTGTTTTATAAGGGAAGGTTAGTTAGTAGTTAGATTCAGTTTCAATAAATAGCCCATTCTCCTTCAGAGAATGGGCTGGAAGATTGCTATTGTAACACATTTTCAGTTTCAGAAATACAGTCAAGAGATTGTGTGCTATGTATTTGTTTACCTTGAATCAATAAAGTTTATGAAGTTTTTCTCCTAATCTATTGTCTACTTTTGGCATTACCTAAGGGGGCCCACTTAGGAAACTGCGTATACCTTCATTTTACAAGTTAGAATAGCTACACTTCCTTTTATAGAAGTTTATGTGACTGCTCCTGCAACTGGTAGAAACACAGAGCTGTCAACTGTTCCTGCAGCCACTAGATGCATAATAGTTTTATCTTTCAGTTTTCATTTCCAAAGCAAGTTATCCAGTAATTCAAATCCCAGTATAAAGCATCTTAGAAAATCATGCATGTCTGGGAAAGGTGATTAGTGCATTTATTGTGCTGACCCATTTCAAGTTCACGTCCCTGGGTTGATAATTAAATGAGTTTCTTTAGCAGATTATGATTGCTGGTTGTGATGTTCAATCCCTGAGTAGAGGAATTCATGTTCCTAGTTATTAATGTGATTAAAGAACACTACATTTTTGGCGCCATTACTGACGATGGTGTCAAACTAAAGATCTATTGTAGGCATGCTAGTAGGTAGCTTGAAATTTTATTCCTAGTGTTTAGATCAAAATTCACTATTCCAACATTTTTCCATAGTTTAGACTTACTTTTTACTGTATGCTTAGAAGAAGAGACCAATTTGGAAGATTCCTTCTTGGAAGTTTAGATATCCAAGAAATTGACCCAGAAATTGTCCCAGAAGAACCATATTTGGATGCTGGTTAGGACCTAGTCACTTCATCTTCTTCTTCCTCAGAGACAAGTTTGAACCTGTTTGATGAGCCTGATAACCTTGATTTACTCAGAGCACAATTGAATAACCTACACACTTTCAATAACCAAGACCCCCATAATAACCCACTTTCCCTTGTCGTCTACCATCCAGGAGCTAACCCAAGACCACCACCAAGGATGGCAAGGCCTACTTTTCCATTCCCACTCCCTGAACTGCATGACAATAATAATCTAAAAAATATCCCTGCCTCATTGCTTCCAAAATTCTATAGCCTTATTACAGAGGACCCTCATACCTTCTTGTTTGAGTTTGACATCCTATGTAGGAGTTATGATTATACTACTGAAGCACATAAGATGAAATTGTTTCCTTCTACTTTAAAAGAGTCAGCCTTAAGATGGTTCATGGGATTAGGAGGCAATGTTGCGGCCACTTGAGACAAATTGAAGGAGTTTTTTCTTAGGAAAGTATAAAGAATATTGTAGGGGGAATGATATGAGAGGAGATGACATCTTCAAGATGTCACAGAAGGAGGATGAAACCTTGGAAGATTATGTGTCCAGGTTCCTGTTCAGTGTGCAAAAAAACACTTAGCACCAGCTAAATGAGGAGTCTTAAAAACTTCTCTTCCTACGAGGAGTCAATGATACTTGCATGGAAGCACTAGACCTCATGACTGGAGGAGATATCACCCAAAGAAATTGGGATGACATCAAGAAGATCTGTCTCAATTACTCTAGGGAAAATGTGAAGAAAGGCAGGGGGTTTAGACCCTCTGTTGCAAAAGGAAGTGGCTCAGGTGTATCAAAAGGAGAACTCTCTAATCTGTTGTCTTACTTCAAACAAGATATTATAAATGATGTAGCTACTGAACTAGACACCATGCAAGCTAGAAGGAAAAAAGATGAGGCTGATGCTATGCTAGCTGAATATTGCCCTCACTGTAGACAAAGGAAGAAGGATTGAAGATGCAAAGTAGTGGCCAATTTGGAGGTCCAACATCTTCCTACCGAGTTCAAAACCATTGAAGGAGAGGAAGAAGTGTTCTTCATTGCTCAATGCAGGCCTTGGAACCCAAGACAAGGTATGCCTTAGGACCCCTTGTAAAATTTTGGTTCATATAATAATCATTGGCAGAACCAGTACCCTCCAAATTATGGCCCATATTCTCAACCTCAATCGAATAATCGTTGGCCAAATGCTCAACAAAACCATTGGCAACCCCCAGAAGGGAACTGACAGTCACCACAAAAAAATTAGTGGCAACCTCCATAGGGGAATTGGCAGCAGTCTAACCAATGGAGATGAGGCCAGCAATGGTCAAATCCACCCACTGGTTTCCTACAACAACCCCAACAATAGTCAATTATGCCACCTCCTGTAGCCAATCAAAGCCAGAATCCAAAGCCAACCCAACTACTTGCTTAAGCAACACCCAATCCAAATAATCAGTCTCAACAGTAGCAACAAGTTTATTTTGTTGATCCTAATCATTAGCCTGCCTATGCTCTCAACCTGAATAATATCAACTTATGTTCAGGAACAGTGTTACCCACACCATCTCCTCCCATAATCTCAGAATTGCCATCTGAGGAGAATGAGAAAGAAGGTACTAATGAGCCCATACAAATTCCATCATTGCCTAAAGCATCCAATAAACCTCCACCTCCTTTCCCACAAAGGTTGGAAAGTGAAGTTGTTCAAAAGCAAGAAGAGCCTACCTTTGACATTCTTGACCAGCTAAAGCACATGTGTAAAAATTCCTTTATTCCAAGCAATTAAGGAAATACCTATTTACAAAAAAGCTATCAAAGAAGCATGTCTAAAGAAGCTGGGTAGGAAGAAGAAAGACCCTTAGTCTGTTCATGTCTTAGGCCAACTCTCTGGTTTGATGCTAGGGAAGCTTACCATCCCAAAATATTCAGACCCTGGCAACCCTGTTGTTGAAATTAATATTAATGGGGTTCAAATTAAGAATGCTTTAGTAGATCTTGGAGCTGATATCAATGTCATGACCAAAGAACTTGTACTAAAGCTAAGTGTTTCAGACCTAAGACCTACACCTACAGTCTTGCAACTTGCTAATAGTTCAATTGTTAAACCTGATGGAGTAGTGGAAGACTTAGTTGTCACCCTAGATTCATGGGAATATCCTGCTGATTTTATGATTTTGTCTCCAAAAGCATCACTAGGAGGTTATCCTATAATTCTAGGAAGGACATGGTTAGCCACTGCAGATTCTTATATTGGATGTAGGACCAGTAACATGATAATATCTGATGGATATAACACAAAGAAGCTTACCCTCTATTCTCCAGCCCAACCTCAACTTGAGTCTGGGCAGACTGTTTGGCTAGATTTGGGAGAAGAAGAGGAAGTGAACTCGGTGGCCAATCTCATGATGATTACCAGAGAGCCTTTCATTGCACAACAAGAGGAGGAAGAGATACTATACAATGTCCTAATGAGTAATTATGGTATTGAACACCCTCATTGTGAAGAAAGTCCATGCACCTTGCAGACCATTCTTCCTATGCCCACATCAACTCATTATCCTGCAACAACTGATTGCTTGCATACATTATTGCCCCACAAAGTAGACATGCCTTTTATGTCTGAAGTATCCATGCTTGAATTGACTTCCCAAGTGGAAGTAGCTGCAGAAAAAACTTTGAATATCAACAATAAACTTACCAACAAGCAGCAAGAGTCAATGGTTAAAATTCTTACTACCCATAAACCAGCTTTTTCTTGGGATTATAGTGACATGAAAGGACTTGATCCAAAGCTATGTACACACCAAATTTTTATCAATAGTGAGTTCAAACCTGTTAGGCAGCCCCATAGGAGAATCAATCCAACCTTGAGAGAAATTGTTAAAGAAAAATTGCAGAAGATGTTGAATGCTGGCTTTATCTACCCAATTTTAGTTAGCCAGTGGGTTTTTCCACTGGTTATTGTTCCTAAGAAAGGAGGGAAATGGAGAGTGTGTGTAGATTGTAGGGAGCTCAACTCTGCAACAAAGAAAGATTACTTTCCTCTTCCCTTCATTGATCAAGTGCTGGATAATTTATCAGGGAAAAAGTATCTCTTTCCTTGATGGGTTCAGTGGATACAATCAAATCAATATTGCTCTAGAGGACCAGGAAAAGACTACTTTTACATGCCCATGGGGAATGTTTTCCTACTTTGTTTTTCCTTTCGGTCTTTGCAATGCACCTGCAACTTTCCAAAGAGTAGTAATAAGTATTTCCTCAGACATATCATATGATTGCATGGAGATATACATGGATGAATTTATTGTTTATGGTGAAACATTTGAGGAAGCTCAAGCCAACTTGGAAAAGGTACTACAAAGATGTGAAGATCATAACCTATCACTAAATAGTCAAAAGTCCTTCATAATGATGCAAGAGGGAATAGTGCTTGGTCACTATATTTCTGCTACAGGAATACAAGTTGATCCTTTTAAGATTGAAGTCATCTCTAATCTGCCCTTTTCTACCAAGCAAAAGGAACTAAGAAGCTTTTTAGGACATGCTGGATATTATAAAAGATTCATCAAAGACTTTAGCCAAACAACATGCCCTCTATATAGTTTGCTGAGGAAAGATGCAGAGTTTTCCTGGACAACAGAATGTGAAAAAAAATTCCTTGATCTGAAAATTTCCTTTACACAAGCACCTGTGTTGAAAGGACTTGATTGGTCACTTCCATTCCATATTCATATAAATGCATCAGATAATGCTATTGGTGCTGTCTTAGGACAAAAGGGTGGTTCAACTGAACATGCACTGTATTACATCAGGAAGAACTTACAGGGAGCTAAGCTCAACTACACTGTTACAGAAAAATAAATGTTAGCAATCATTTATGCCCTCAACAAATTTAGGCATTATATAACAGGCTATCAAATATTTGTCCACACCGATCATGCAACAATCAGGTATTTTATGAACAAAATCTCAATAATAGGAAGACTAGCAAGGTGGTTGTTGCTCATGCAGGAATTTGACATTACAATTGTGGACAAGCCAGGTAAAACGAATGTGGTTGCTGATTTCTTGTCTAGAATTCAAAGGCAAGATAACTTTGCACTTATTGAGGATTCCTTTCCTCATGAGCATCTATTTGCAATCAAGGTCATTCACCCATGGTATGCAGATATAGCAAATTATCTGGCTACAGGAAGAACTCCTCAATTCTCCCCTAAGGAAAAATGATTATTGGTAGAGAAAAGTTTTAACTTTTCTTGGATTGCAGATTGCATGTTTTATACAAGGCTAGATCAGGTTATGAGGAGATGTGTACGAGAGGAAGATACTCATGATATACTGCATGCAAGTCATGATGAACCATGTGGAGGACATTTTTCTACAAAAAGGACAACAATGAAAATCTTAAATACTGGCTACTATTGGCCAACTCTGCATAGAGATGCAGCCAAATACACTAGAAGATGTGATAGATGCCAGAGGATGGGAAGGCCAACCTGATCAGACGAGATGCCTCTATTTCCACAAGTGATTGTTACACCCTTTGACAAATGGGGACTGGATTTTGTAGGGCCAATTGATTCGCCTTCAAATGGTAAGTCTTATATCCTTGTATGCACAAATTATGTAACAAAGTGGGTAGAAGCTAGACCTATGAAACATGCTAGGGATAATAAGGTGGCAAAGTTCCTCTATGAGGAGATCTTCACCAGATTTGGTGTTCCTAGGGAAATAGTCACTGATCAAGGAGCACAGTTTACCTCTACTCTTATTACAACCTTAGTCAATGAATATAACATAAGGCACAAGAAATCAACTTCTTATCATCCACGAGCTAATGGCCAAGTGGAGATCACCAATAGAGATATAGAGGCAATTCTAACTAAGACTGTAGATTTGCATAGAAAAGACTGGGCTGCAAGGTTATTAGAGGCTATATGGGCCTACTGCACTACATGGAAGACTACTACAGGATATACACCCTTTGAAATGGTGTATGGTAAAAGAGCTGTGATGCCGATAGAGTTTGAGCATAAAACCCTTAGAACAAAAATGGAAATGAATATGGACCTAACAACTGCACAAAAAGAATGAGTCATGCAACTCAATGCCTTAGATGAGCTTTGAAAGAATGCCCTATAGCACACTGAGATAATACAAAACCAATGAATAAAATGGCATGATAAGTACATTAAAGAGAAGAAAGTCAAAGCAGGAGATTGGGCTCTGCTTTATGACTCAAGGTATAAGGATAGTCAAGGAAAATTGCAAACTAGATGGTTGGGTCCATACAAAATAGAAGAAGTATTCACAAATGGTGCTGTATAATTGAGGACCATTGATGAGGTCCGATTCAAGCTATTAGTCAATGGGCATCGCCTAAAGCTCTACTATAAGCCCATTGACAAGAAATAATTTTTGAGCCAGTTTGAATTTCTGCATGAAATGATTGATCCTACAACCAAAGGAATGGAGTCACAACTCAATTCCCTAGGCCATGCATAAAAGTGCATAAAACTATCATAATAAAGGGGTCATCCACTTGGATCCCCATTCCATTCACTCACTCCATTTGAAATCCGTACACTCACACTCTTTCTACCACCTCACCCACCTATCATTCTCCATACCATCCACATTTCTACGGATCACATTTTCCAATGAAGAAGTGAAGTCACATCAGGTAATTACGATGGTTCCATCCAAGTGAGCTCCACTTCACTTTAAGATTGCTTAGTTGTTTCATTTATTACATTTATTTCAGTATTAATTAATGCAAACTACATTCCTATATGGGTGCCGTTTCCTTCGGCCTTTCCACACAATTGAGCATGTTTTTCTATTTTAAAAAAAAAAACTTTGAGCCACATCATTGTTTTTGCCGCCTTTAGGCCTTGTCACAACCATTGTCACTGTTATTTCGGCATGAGTGCCGAATTTTTGAAAATATGCAATTAAATGAACTGAACACCATTCCCTCTTGCAATAATGAACCTAAATGTGTTTCACTCATCTATGATTACTTACTCCTTCAAAAATATTGAATGTTTGAATTCCTTTTCCTATATTTTCTATATCTTTTGAAGAGTGGTTCAAAATTTTCGGTTGAGGGGAGACAAAGTGATGTAGAATTGGGGTTGAAGGAAGGTCATTGGTTGTGTAAGTTTGGAAAAGCCAGGTGATCATAAAACTAAGGGATGAGAGGTTAGCCAATTCGACATGAGCCTACAGATCATAACATCCTGCTGCAAGATGTGCTGCATGTGCCACCATTCAGACAATATGGGTGGCTTAATTACTTCCTGAAACTTGAAAAATTTGATGTAGGCATTGCAGAGGAATTTACAAGGAAATTTCAAGAGGGGGAAGCAAAAGTTAGAGGTATAACGGTGAATGCATCAATTGACAGAATTGCAGAGATAATGAGATTACCTCAAGTCGGAGAGCGATTTCCTAGAGGAAGGGATGCAAAGAGTGCCAGGGTAGAGTTTACTCGGCTAAATGACCCTCCTCTATGGGTAGATAAGCAAGGTGCACAAAGGATGAGTCTGCCATAGGATTGGGTGTCACAGGCGGGATATATAATCAAATACATAACCTGTGAAGGTAGGTTTTTAGTCTTGCATTCTCATCACTTCAAAATTTTGTCTCATTTACGCCATGGATTGTTGATGAATATTCCCGACTTCCTTTACAATTTGCTATCAAATAGTGCTGCTGAATTTAAAAAGGGTAGGTTAACTCCATATCCCACCACTGCCTTATTAAATTACTTCTTGAAAAATCTGTTCAAGATGCATCAGGAATGACCTGGGAGGAATTCATTGTCAATTTCAACCCTAAAATTCAAAATATTGGACCTAGAGGAGAACCTCTTACCTTCAAGCGATGAACCTTCCAGTCCATAGGCCAGACCTCTACTGCTATGTCCCCTAATCAGGAATCATCTGATTCACAAGATGACATTCCTCTTTCTTAGAAAACTTCCAAACAATCAGCACAAACTCCTATCAAAAATCCTGAGCCTTCTTCCAATGATAAGAAAGGGAAGTCACCCATTGTGGCAACCCCTAAGCCTATAAAAAGAAAACAAAAGGAAAACTTCTTTGTTCCTATGGAAAAATCCTTAAAAGAAGTGTAATACAATTCCTACTTCCATAAGAAGGAGTTCTAGACTCTAGAACCAGGCAACCCGTCAATCACTTGATGCTACTCCAGCCACACCACCAACCTCAGACCCTTTTAGTCCTGTACTAGAAATGGAGGAACCTGTTATTGAGGAGACTGTAAGTACACCTGAAGGAGCTGGTCTAGATGAATTGGCTGCCATTGCAGAGTAGATTCAAGAAAGTATGGCAGAACAACTACAGGAAGAAGTAGGATGTGTTGAGAAGGAAGAGGTAACAGTTGTGATTCCATTAGAAGAAGAGGGTGAAAGCATTGGCATGACTGATGAGATTCCTACTGCTCAGGAAGAATAGGAAGGCTGGTAACATGAAGGTAATTCAGGATAGGAAAACTCTAAACAATCAAATAGTACAGAGGTAATTGGAGAAGAAGAACAAGGAAAAGTGGATGTAACTGAAGAAATACAGGGGCCACCTGCAGTAAGCTATAGTCATAGACCTCTGCTCCATGTCATGAACTTTGCTACAGGAATGACATGTTTTGAAGAACTCTATCATTAATAAACTACTTCTGCACTCGAAATTGAGAGATTACAAAAGATAATCCAGAACAAGAATATGGAAATTGCTAACTTAACTGATACTCTCAACCAGGTGGTAGAGCTTGTTCCGCGGCTGATGCAATGTCAAGCACCTTCACTTGTCTATGTAATGTACCTCAAGGAGTTGTATTTGAAATTCCAATTGATTAGAATCTATAAAGGTAAAAATCCTTCATTAGATACCCCGAAAGAATTTTATGAGGCATATAGAGATTCACCTCTGCACATCAGGAACCTCTTGTGTGAATTTTATCTACACAATTTGGCTGTACCCTAGGATAAAGATTGGAACCCCTTATGTTATGTCAGGGAAATTCATATCAGCGCTTTGATCTCCTGGATCACCAATGAGATAAGTAGGGGGGAACAATTTGATAGTCATCAACATGATGAAGTCAATATGCCATTATAAATGAGGAATGAATCAAAGAATGGGATGGGTATCTACTTTGATTGGAAGAAATTGTGGAGAGACGAAAGAGACATGCCACTAATTGAGCGTTTGAGACAAGAAGTATTTTCTCAGTATTCCTAGATAATAAATAATGATCTTAGTGCTGTAAACCTGCACATTCAAACAAGATGGGAGCATCTTCCATTTCAATTAAAAAGGGCAGAACCACACACTCCCAATACCTTGTATGCAACAACCAGAAGGGCGGAAAGATACATGAGGAATGCCAGGACAAAAAGGGAGAATTGGTTGCCCTTGGTTATGCAACCACCTATTCTCCTATGGCCATTACTGTCTATATAGGGGGACAACAACATATATAACAGGAGTTTCGAGTATAACATATGGAAAAGGCTGGAGGCGATGCGAGCGCACTTCTGGAGTTTCCGGCATGGAGAGTGTGGACAACAACAGAATTCTGATTTAAGAGAATTTTCCAGGAGAAGAAATGCTGGACTTGCTGAAGGGTCCAACAAATAGTTGGTTGAGGGGAATGATGAGCCAAGTTTTTGGCACATCTAGATCATACTCTTACAAACACTTTTATGCTTTTTCATTATGCTAAAACAAACATTTAGTGCTGATTATGGGATAAGACATAAATTTTTTAATGCTTAATATAATACGTATATTATGCTAAGTCTTCCATGGTTATTACTTTTAAATGTTTTATTAGTTTAATGAATGCCGTATAACTTTGTGTGATGACAAACCTTTCCTGTAGCCTCTATTGTTGAACTTCCTGTAGCCATTTTTGGAATAATGTTTGCTTTAGATTATGCTTAAGTAAATATATAAATGAAGTGATGGATAGTCTTAAAGGTTGAACGTGTTGAGCTAACTCTCTACCTCAGGAATAGTTGGCAGGATATTTTACAGGTACCACGATTGGAGGAAGGAATTCAATTCCCACTTGAAGGATAGAAGACCAAATCAATGAAGACTGGTTTAGCAGTAGAAGAATAGGGAGGTAGTTTCAACTCATCCGCCATGCAAGAGGAGTGTTTCATAAATCTAGCTTAGGCATCTTGATGATGCACAAATCTAGGATGATGGCACTTTAAGATTGATGAACTGATTTGACTTAGTTCTTTCATTTCCATCCACCTCTTTACTAAGTTAGATAAATGTAATAAAGACCTCCCATTTTATAAGGGAAGGTTAGTTAGTAGTTAGATTCAGTTTCAATAAGTAGCCCATTCTCCTTCAGAGAATGGGCTGGAAGATTGCTATTGTAACACATTTTCAGTTTCAAAAATATAGTCAAGAGATTGTGTGCTATGTATTTGTTTACCTTGAATCAATAAAGTTTATGAAGTTTTTCGCCTAATCTATTGTCTAATTTTGGCATTACCTAAGGGGGCCCACTTAGGAAACTGCGTATACCTTCATTTTACAAGTTAGAATAGCTGCACTTCCTTTTATAGAAGTTTATGTGACTGTTCCTGCAACTGGCAGAAACACAGAGTTGCCAACTGTTCTTGCAGCCACTAGATGCAGCATAGTTTTATCTTTCAGTTTTCATTTCCAAAGCAAGTTATCCAGTAAAGTTATTCCAGTAATTCAAATTCCAGTATAAAGCATCTTAGGAAATCATGCATGTCTGGGAAAGGTGATTAGTGCATATATTGTGCTGACTCATTTCAAGTTCATGTCTCTGGGTTGATAATTAATTGAGGTTCTTTAGCAGATTATGACTGCTGGTTGTGATGTTCAATCCCTGAGTAGAGGAATTTATGTTCCTAGTTATTAAGCTGATTAAAGAACACTACACTACCCATAACACCTTTCAATTATCATGATTGGAAGATGAAAATAATTCTTGTGCTTAAGAACAAAGGTTTATATAGTGTAACCACGGGAACATAGAAATAACCTACAACATCTAATGATAATTTTTTTTTTTTTTTTTAATAAGTGTGATCAAGAATTTGGCTTCCTATGTTTAAATGTGTCTCCTAAATTATTATTCCATGTTGAGAACTTGAAAGCACCGAACCAATTTTGGGAAGATCTAGACAAACTATTTGGGAAAATAGATGAACTTAGAATCCACAAGTTGGAAAATCAACTCTTAGGTCTTAGTCCTAGGAGTTTTTCAAATTTATAAGACTTTTTCACTAGATTTAAATCTTTAAAGTTGCAGTTAAAAGATTGTGGAATTGACAAGAAAGAGGATAAATTAATCCTTTTCATACTTTCGAAGCTAGGCTCAATTTTTTTGTGTCTTTGAATCAACTTTCTAGTCTATCTAACAGGCTCTTGGAGCCTCATGGTCAATGCCCACACTTGATAACTTTATTGTTGATCTCACAAGGGAGAATTTTTTTTAATTCAAATGGGCACTTTGAAGTATAATAAGCCTCAAGCTCTACTTGCAGGGAATAAAACACAAAAAAAATCAAAAGGAGAGAAGAAGAACACTAAAAAGCACAAGGAAGTTAAGAAAGAAGGAAAAATTGACAACTCAAAAAATTCTTTTCAAAGTAAGAAGAGAGTTAAATGTGTCTTTTGTAAAAATATTGGACACGACAAAAATCAATGCATGAGGAAACAAATTGAGTCTCTACAAAAAAATCTCAATAGGAATATATAGTGCTACCTAATTCTATCAAGGAATCTTCACCAACTCATGAAAATACTAATGACAAAGAGAAATCAAAGGGAAAAACCTTAGTTTCTACAAAATCTTCATCTCCATCATAAATTATAGACTTCGGTGCTTCACACCATATGGGTTCTTCATAGGTTATTTTTTCATCCTTAGGGCCATCTAGTATGTCCGAAATCACCTTAGGTGATGATACTCTAACATTGTTAAAATGGAGAGGATCTATTGAAGTTGAAAGAGGAACATTTTCAAATTTTCTAATTGTACCTTCGTTATCAGCTAATCTCCTTTTAGTTTATCAAATAACTCATTTAGGGAAGGGCATGAGAGTACACTTCTCTCCAAATTTAATTGAGATAAGAGAATTGCAAAAAAATAATTTGGTAGCAATAGGGGAGGTAGATCAACAATTTAGATTATATACGTTCTCCGATATTTCCATAGATATATCTCTAAAAGCACTACTAAATTATCCAAATAAAGTTAGTAAATTATGGCATGAGTAGTTTGGACATCTTAACTACTGCTATCTTGAGGAACTATGTTAACATAATATTGGTAAGGGATTACCTAAGGTTAAATTTTCTAAGGGAATTTGTGAAGGTTGTGCACATGGAAAACATCGAGAAGAAAAATTTGACAAAGGAAAATCATGGAGGGAAACATAAGTTGTAGAACTTGTTTGAATAGTGATGTTTCAGGGGATTTTCCCCTTTCATATTTTACAAAGGCTAGATATGTTCTCACCTTTATTGATGATTTCTCATGTTTTACATGGGTCTACTTCCTTAGAAAAAAAATAGAAGTGTTTGAATATTTTCAAGATTTCAAAGCTCTTCCCAAAAAAGAGTCAGGAAAGTAATCAAGGTTCTTCAAATAGATAATGGGGGTAAGTATGCCAACAATAATTTTGAGTAGTTTTGCATACAAAGGGGATTTCAATCTGTAGTGCATAGTTCCTTATACCCACAACAAAATGGTGTTTCCGAACAAAAAAATAGATCTTTAAAATGATGGCTAATTGTATGACTCACTCCAAGGGCCTCACACCATCATATTGAGAATAAGTAGCCAATTGTGCATGTTACATTCAAAATAGAGTTCCACATAAAGCCTTGAATGGTATCACTCCTTTTGAAGCTTGGAAAGGATATAAACTAGTAGTTGATCATCCCATAGTTTTTGATTCTCATGCCACCCCATGCATTTTGAAAGAACATCACAAGGATATGGATCCAAAATCCAAACATTGCATCTTTGTTGGATATAAAAATGGTGTTAAAGGCTATCGGCTACTCCACCCTACCACACATGATTTGTTTATTGAGAGAAGTGTTAAGTTTCAAGATATTTTTCTTGAAACTATAATTGACACTTCTCAACATATTATGGACTCACTAGATCCTAATTACAATACTAACTATTTAGATAATTCTCAACAGATTCCTAGTGTAGTATCTTCTTCTTCTAGTTCTAATAGTGACGACAATGATGAAGGTTCATCTTCATCTAGTTTAGGGATTGCATTGGAAGTTGATATTTTTGTATGAGACTCACCCACATCTCATGCTCTACAAAGGAAAGATACATGGGTACAAGATTGAATAGATGACAGATAGATTCAAGAATATTTTTTAGGGGGGCCACATGCCTTCTTCACTTCAATTTCTAATCCATAGAAATTTAGAGAGGCATCGAGCATACTTGAGTGGGTTATTGCTATGGATGAGGAATATGATTCCTTGATTTAAAATCACTTGGTATTTGACATCACTTCCTAAGGGAAGGAAGAGAGTTCAGTGTAGATGGATACATCAAACTAAATTTTTAGCATATGGGTCAGTTGATAAGTATAAAGCATGGTTGGTTGTCAAAGGTTTTTCACAGGTTGCAAGAATTTATTATGCAAAAACCTTTGCACTAGTTGCTAAGATGACTTCAATTCAACTCACACTAGCTATAGTCGCAACACATGAATGGGTTGTACATCAGATGGATGTGAAGAATGCATTTCTTCATGGAGACCTTGAGGAGGAAATCTACCTAGAAAAACCACTAGGGTTTGTTCAAGATTCATCCTGATTTTGTAGAACAAGGAAATCTCTTTATGACCTCAAACAAGCCCCTAGGTCTTAGTGTGCCAAGATGGATTCCTACCTCATATCTTCAAGTTTTACTAGATTCCATTTAGATCCTAATGTGTATCTATTGTGACAGGATGGTTCACTTTTGATACTAGTTCTATATGTTGATGATCTTTTGATTATTGAGAGTACTTCATCTACCAAATTGCAATAGTGAAGACATCACTTCAAGATAGATTTGACATGACAGACTTAGGTTTATTTCACTACTTCCTTACCATTGATCTTTCATAGTCTGCTTCAGGGATCACTCTTATACAAATTAAGTCTATACTCTTGATCTACTTGCACGATTTCACATGACTACTTGCAAACCATCTTTGACTCCCTTTCTATTTGGATTCAACCTTGAGACTTCCTATACTACATCATTGGTTGATGCTACATTGTATCAACAAATTTTTGGTAGTCTTATATACTTGACTCATACCAGGCTAGATATTGCCTATGTAGTAGGCATGGTTTCAAGATTTATGCAGGAACCTCATGAACTGCATTGAAAATCATCTAAGAGGATCCTTCATTACCTTCATTGTACTCTTGAGTTTGGGATTCATTACAAAGTTGGTTCTTCAATTGACTTTGTTGGTTTTACATATTCATATTGGGCTAGTGATATTGAGCATCACAAGTCCACTTTAGTTTACAATTTTTCACTTGGTTTAGGTCCTATTAGTTGGTCTAGCAAGAAGTAGAATGCTATTACTATATCATCTATAGAGGAAAAATTTAGGGGGCTATTAACTCAACTACTGAGGCTATATGGCGTCAGGGCATTCTTTCTGAGTTTGGTATTCCTTTCAGGCATCCCACAATCATCTATTGTGATAACTAGAGTACTATTTAGATATGTAGGAATCTAGTTCAATATTAGCGAACCAAACACATAGAGATTAATATGCATTATATTCAAGAGTTGATTCATGGATAAATCATCAACTTAGTCTTTTACTAGTCTTCAAAGAAAATTGTTGACATCTTCACCAAACCCTTTATTGAGAGCAAGTTCATTAATCTATGAGATCTTCTTGGTGTCCGGTCTACATCAACAACAACATCATCCTTGGGGGGGATTTCTAGTATTCACCCCATCTTCTCTCTTTTTGGGGGATAGTTTTTTCCCATTGGGTTTTCTATCTTACTCCATTTTTAGAGAGATTGCATTGTACATAGGTACCTTTTCAGGATTGATGGCCATGACCCATTTCTTTTTCATTGTACATGGGTACCTCACCAACCTAGTAGTTGAGACCCATTTCATTCATGCCCACCTAAGCTATGATTAAGGGAGTGTTAGTGTATATATTTCATTTTATGCATACACTTAGGCTTTAAGCCTATTTAGGCATTCCATCGACCCTTGTTAATGAGGCGTCAATGTAGAGAGGTGTCCTATGTGGTGTCAACTTACTTTCGACACCTCTTCCTTCATTTTTGGTAGGAAAATCACCATTACTCTATGAATGAGGATTCCTATCCTCATTTCATGGAGGTTGAGTGCCTCCTTCACTCCTATTTATGTATGCTTGGTTTTCCTAATTTACTTGGTCAAATTTATGCCTTCTTGTTTCACTGTGCTTGTTTCTAATCTATGAAGATTTGTAGGTTTCTACATATTTAGTATATAAGGAAATGATTGAAAATTAACCTTTTTTCCCATATTTCTAGAAAATATACTAATTTTTTTAGTTCTTGTGGAACAACATTTACTCTAACAAAGTGTGTTATAGGAAATTCATCATTTAGAGGTCTTTTGTCTCCATATATGTCATTATATATAGGTGATTTGGACTCTTACTAGCTTGTCTAGCTTTTACCATGATTTTAAAATTAAACTATAGAAAGAACACGAGCCATCAATATATGAACCCTAGTATGACTAGTATATTCATAAAATACTTTACTATTTCATGGTATGTGTAGAATATAAATAGTGTGGCTAAAAGACAATGTCAAAACTTATGTAGTGTATAAACCATTACAAGTTCTTCCTTCTTACTATTAATATCTTTATTTTTCACTACAAATAATTTCTTGCTTGAAGAATAATAGGATGACCCTTATTTCATCTAGGTTGGGTCAAAACTACATGATGCATCCACATGCACATGGAAGAGATCCTTGCAATTAGGGATTATTAATATTGGTACCTCCACTATAATTTTTAGAATATCGAATGCCACTTAGCATCATTAAAGTTTCTTATTCTTCTTTTTCTTTATCAACTCCTATAAAAGATCAAAAATTAATAAACTCTACAATAATAATTCACATTTAAATTAGAATCATTATTGAAGAAACTATGTATTTAGCTAGCTTGACTCTTGAAACCAATGATTATTAAAATTTACTACCTTGAATTTATACACTCATTAATCCTTAAGGAATTATTCTTCCCTACTATTCACTTTCCTAGTGCTTCTACTCTATTGTTTCTTAACAACCATTAAATGATGTAAATTATTATATTTTATAAATTCCACCTATCTTAACATGAAAAATCCTTTGTCCATTCACTTGTATTCTCTTTTCCATATCTCTATTAAGATCTAAACGATCTATAGTTTGTTGCAAAACATTCCTTTACAACAATCATAGGGGTCAAACATATCTTATTTGGCTTGAATTCTCTTCATTCTCATAAGTGAATTAATTTTATTAGCAATAGTTAATAATTTATTAATGTACCTAAAGAGTATTAACTATAAGTTCTAAAGTAAATTTATTATTTTAATTATTTAATTTAATGATTTCTCTATTATTAATATTAGTTAAAGTATAATAATAATGAATTATAACTACAAACAATACTATAATTATCTTAAAGTAGCAATTTTATATTAGGGGTGACCTTATGAGTTTGTTTGACTAAGGTTCTTTGATGATGCAGACATGATATACAATAATCAAACCCATATATAATTATAATGTTTAGGTTCCTACCAATTCACACATACCCAATCAATGGTTGCTAGTATGACAATGGTATTAGAATTATTTTTATAGGTTGTAAAAATCCATATCACCATGCACACTTATGTCAATATTGATTAGAACAACGTACCTCACACACATTCAAAAGAAATATGATTAAATTCCTTGTTGGATGTGAATTATAGTTAAATAAGATCATATTCAAATTATTATATCAAAATACTAGTTATAATATGATGGTTTAATCTTATCCTTATCAATACATATACTCATAGAAAGTGAAAGAATAACAATGTAATCCAAATAATATTGAAACTATGAGTGTGGTTAAATATTAAGTTCTTAAAGGGATGTGACAAGATAGTACACTTGACATCATCTAGGCAAATTCTACATATTCTATTTCGTTTTTGTCTTCAAACTCAAATAATTGACAACAAGGGCTTGATTGACATCAAATAAGTCATATGGTTTCTATTGACTAATAAAAAGATCCTCAAAGTGATTTTAGCATCATTTAGTCATAAAATAAGATATTTTCCATTTAAGCCATTTTTTTGAGCATACATTGTTAGAGGAAAGCAATGCAACTAGGATAACATAATTATGCCACTTAGGGTTGAATCACACATAGCCCTATCCAAAAAGAAAGAAAAATTCAAAGAAAAATTTATGACAGTACATATAATAGTGGTTAAATATTGGAAAACTCAATTTGATTTGAAATGATCAACTATACTAGAATATCTATTGCCAACTATTATAATAAAAAATAAGAGCTAGGAAAACCATAACCAAGTCTAAATTACTTATTCTTTTATTATTTTTCGCTTAACTATTAGTTGTATTGAATAATTCCATTTAATTACACATGTAGATATTTAGGATGCAATTTCTTAATCTATAATATCATAGTCTTTAAAAGCCTTTAGGTGAAATAAATTTATTGACATAGAGGGGGTTATAAAGGAATCTCTTTTGAAAATTAGAATTACCAATTCTTCTTTAAAACAACAACAATTTTTTTTTTGAATATTTCTTTGACCCAACCAACCATGATGAAAATGTGCAACCCATTTCTCTATCCTCAGAGTAAATGTGTCTTTAACAAAATCTAGTTTAATTGAACACCTAATTACTAGTGGTAGTTGAAAAAGAGGTTATTAGACTTCATCCGTTAGAAAGGAGTAAGAGTAACTCAATTGATAGAAATAACTTAAATGAAGAATAATTCACATCATCTTCAATATGAAAAATGTAGATAAGAGAGATCAAAAGAAAAAGACAATAAAGAATATCCATTTTTTACACGTAGCAACAATCAAATCAAAATAACACTCTATTTCAAAGCGTGAAATCTACAGTAGCAGTCAAACCAATTATATAAATTCTTGACGGAGACTTTCTTTATAAGATTTATTCAAAAAAGATAGAAAAATCAAAGAGACACATCATCAAATCAAATAGTCAGACTAATGATAAAAAAATTTAAAAAATACTAAAATGACTCAACCAATTGTCCCTTAAAGTGTCTTATAAATATCCAAAACCATCTGTATACTCCATAAAAAAGATAAAGTCGTAAGCTTTTGTTGTCCATTCTCCACGTATTTCATGGCATATTTCGGGCCTGCTTACTGTGGGCAGCCAGCTGGTGTGCCCTCCACTACCAAAAGCGATTCTGAGTAACAAAAAAGAAGTAAAGTGATTCCGATCTTGGAACAAGATTAGAGTTTACGCGCTGCCAATCGAATAAGTCCTCCTCAATGAAACCGGACGCGCTCTCTTATCTTATTCCAATCGAGACTCCTTTTTTCTTTTTCTATATCAGTAAGCTTGCCTGAGATCAATCATACAATTCTGTTGTACCAAACTGGGAACCCAATTTCATCTCCACTTAGACGCTACGTACGAGGAATCCGCAATAATGGAGAAAGCAGTTGAACTGTATTGATATTTATAAAAAGTTATACGATTATTTGGTCATGGTTATAAGTGACAGGCGAGTTTGTTTATTATGACCGGCTCAATAATTCTGGGCTGTCTGCACAATAAATAGCTGCTTGTTATTCATTTGATTGACAAGAGGCGTGAGCAGAGAGGGAGGGGGTTTCATCAGGAGTTACAGGAGGAAGCAGATGGAGGGGATTGGGCATATTATCAGGAATGTACGCCCTAAGAAGGGGGGGTCTGCCTGCAGTTTCTCAACGCATAGGTTGTCAATTAGCATACTTTTGTGTTTTTTTCTTCTTTTTTATGGGTGAACAAGCTAAAAAAATTCCTCTTTTTCTCTTAAGTTATGGTTATATATATGTTCTTCAAAATGGTTATGGTTATATATATATTCTTAAGTTATGGTTATGGTTATATATATGTTCTTGAAAATGGTTTTAAGAGAGATTGTTTTTGGATATGATAATGTTTATTTGTTAAATGTTGATATAGATGGGCTTGCGTGGATGTTAACAAGAGTGTTTCCACCCCAGACAATTGTATAGAGAAAGAGAAAGGGAGAGGTGTGGAAGGTGGACAAGCAGGAGCATCGTGGTGGGTTCCACACCCAAAATCTGGTATATTTTATCCTAAAGGACAGCGCAAATGGATCGATGATGTTGACAAGGATGATAGTATTCAAGATGTGAACACATATTGGGTTCGATCCTATGAGACTTACATTGAGAAGACACCTTATGATCATTTAGATAATTGAAAGTGTGTTTAAGGAGACTCAAAACATTTTATGGTATATATTACTATAAAAATACTTTTTAAGTTATGAGTTTTATTGTTTGGGTCATTGTCATAGTTTTAAGTTTTTATTTTACATGATTAGGTTATGGTTTTTGTAAGGTTTAGTTATCTAAACTTCCTTTGGAGTTAGAAAAATCTAATAACTTTTTAAAATATATATTTTTAAAAAATTATTTTTATTAAATATTATTTATGTAACATCTATTATTTGATTTTTTAAAAGGTGAGAAAGGAAGAAATGATCAATAAAAAATAAAAATACATGAACTTCGTTGAGGAAAAATGGGTTAAGAATACATTCCCCTCTTTTTTCAGGTAGTGGGATTGTTTAGAGTACATATCATGTACTTTGTCCTTACTTTTGTAAAGAAGAATATCATTCCGATTAGAATCTCCCATTCGAGTACTTTGTAACCATAATAAAGGATGCTATCATGGTGTAATGGTGAAAAATAAATCTCTAATGCACTTCTCCATTTAATTTTGTGCATAGTTTGAGGTGATGTCCTAATGTATCTATATAGCTACAAATGACATAATATTATGCATAGGTAGGCCCACTTACCTAGCCTTGCTTGCACCTAGCCCTATGCCTATGTGCGTATAATACTAGTCCAATTGTGTTATTTGTTCTCTTTTAATCATTAATCCAATCATTTTCCATTGTCCAATCCTATTAGACACAAATCCAAGTTGGTTTTATAACCTAATATAAGTTGCAAAAATGTTGTGCCTTATATATTTACTATTGAGGGGTGTTTTGGCACTTCTCAATTTAGATGATAATCCAAAATGCACTTGTACCTATAGTAAAAGGAATCAAATCCCAAAATATAAAATGAATAACCTAAGTTCTCTATTGTAAGGTCTTGACTATGTTGAATTACTTAGTTGATTTATTGTGTTTTATTGTTTCAATAAGGGTCCTTCAAGATTTAGATGAATTTTCAGCATACAAAAGTTAAATTATACATAAATAATATTTTTTTAGATGTAAAAATGCATTATTAAACCGATCTTTCCAACTTCCCAAATTGAGTATGTGTCCCCTGGTGAACTATTCTTCCCTCCATGAAACTTTTATAAATCAATATTGAAGATAGGGAACATGTCTATTCCCTCTATAAATTCTATTTCATAGGAATTTGATGAAAAATTTGTTAACACTTTATATGGTCCCATTTTCTTCCACTATGTATGTTCCATGTGGGAGTGTTCTCTCCTATGCATATCAACATGCTCCTTGTATTTAATGACACTTTAAATTTATTTTCACCTCCTTGTGCAAATCATGAAGGTACTTAGAAAAATATTCTATTGCATCACCTTTTCTATTGAAGTTTGCATTATGGACCTTAACTCATCAACGTGCCTCTAGGGCTATTACCCATAAACTATTTAAAATGGGCTTTTACATGTACACTTTTTTTGCTAATTTTTTATAAGATATTTTTTCCTATACTAGGATAAGGTCCTATTGATGTGTCTTATCTCCCACCAAACATCTTAACAAGTTTCCTAGAATTCTATTGACAAACTCTATTTTTCCATCATTCTGGGGATGGTAGACTGAGTTGAATCCTAACTTAGTGCCCATCTTCTTCCAAAATATACACTAAAAATAACCAACAAACTTGGTGTCCCTATATGAGACAATGATATTAGGAAATCCATGTAGCCTAACTACCTCTCTAAAAATAATGTAGCTATGTGGGATGCATCATTATTCTTTTTGCATAATATAAAATGAACCATTTTTGAAAATCTATCCGCAATAATGAAAATTGAGTCATTAACTCTCTATGTCCTAGGAAATCCCCTAAAAATCCATTCTTATGTGGTCCTGTGGTCTCTCTAATATAGGAAATGGTTGATATAACCCTATGTTTTGTCTTCCCCCCTTAGCATAATAACAAATTTTGCAACCTTGTTCCAATCTCTTCACATCTGCACTCATTCTAGGCCAAAAATAACTCTTACTTAGCTATGCTAAGGTCTTATCCATTCCAAAATGTCCACTTAAGCCTCCACTATATTTTTGCTCTTATGAGGTTCTCTCATTGAATCCTTGGGTATACACAAATTCTACCCTTTTAATAATAAACCATCATGAATAAAATACTCTATCCATAGAGTTATGTCCTTCTCCACTAGACTTCTACTAGTTGTCCATGCTTCCCTAAAATCATAGTCATTGGGATAAATCTCCTTCATTTCATAAAAGCTAACAAAACCAACCCTTAACTCATTCATTAATAAACACCTTCTAGTAAGTGCATCTACTACTCTATTTTACTTATCGCTCCTATATTTCAAGACACAAGAATATCTTTGCAAGAACTCCACCCATTTCATATGCCTTTCGTTTAACTTACCTTTACTATTGATGCATTGCAAGGAATGGTGGTCTATTTATAATACAACATCCTTTAGAAATAATTAATTTGCATCCAATTCTTCAAGGATTGCACAATAGCATAGAATTCATGATCATATAGATAATATTTCCTCTTTGTTTTATTGCGATTCTTGCTGAAGTAGGTAATGGTTCTATCTTTTTGACTTAATACTCCCCTATTGCATTAACACTAGCATCACAATCCACTTGAAACACTTTTCCAAATTCTGGCAATGTCAACATTGGTTGTTTTGTCACCTTCTTTTTTAACAATTGAAAGCTCTTTTCTACTACAATATTCCAATGAAACTCTTTCCTAACACCTTTCATGGTTTATATGATAGATGCACGTTTCTGACTGAAATAATTTATGAACTTTCTATATAAGCTTGAAAATCCACAAAAGTTTTTGGCCTCAAACATTCTCTTTGGTGAAGGCTAGTCTATTAAGACCTTGAACTTCTCTAGGTCCATCTTCAACCCTTCTTCCAATAAAGAAGAAGAAGATGAACTAGTTATCTTCTCATGAAACTACACTCTTTAAATTCACAAGTAACTTCTCTTCTCTCAATCTTTGCACCATTACCCTAATATGCCCCAAGTGCTCCTCCTTGGATTTACTAAACACTAAGATATCATCCAAGTAAACAATAATAATTTTTCCAAGGAAAGGCTTCATTACCTCATTCATCAATCTCACAAAATTTTTGGGTGTATTTTTCAACGCAAATGACATCACTAGCAACTCATATATCTATCCTTGGTCTTGAATATTCTCTTCCACTCATCACCCTCTCTAATTTTTATTTGGTGATATCCACTCTTTAAGTCAATCTTAGTGAAGTACCTTGCTCCACTCAAAAATTCCATTAGATCATCCATTCAAGGTTATGGAGACCTATACTTAATATTGATCTTTTTTATAGCTCTTTAGTCTGTGCACATTCTCCATTCCCCATCTTTCTTTGGTCCCAGTACAACAAGTACAACACATGTATTGAGGCTCTCTCTGATAAGCTCTTTATCCAACAACTTGTGCACTTGCTTCTTCACTTCTTCATTCTGCATGGGCACCATTCTATATGGTCCCTTATTTGGAAGGATAACACTCATTATTAAATACATGTAGCGACTTAAACTTCTTATTGGGGGTAATCCATCAAGTAATTCCTTCATCATAATCTTTGTAAACCCATCTAAAATTTTGTGGACCTCCATCAGAAATTTTTCTTCCCCCTTTTATGTTGTCCTAACCTCTATAGGATTAGGTAGGAAGGTAAAACACACCTTTTCCTTTCTTTTATCCTTCAAGAATCAATTTCTATTCACTAAGAAAAATATATTCCTCTTCTTAACCTCCTCATTTTAATCCTCTAAAGGGTTCAACACATGTTTATTTCCATCTTTCCTAAATTTTATACAATTATTATATCCCTTACAAATTACCTATCTATCATATTTCCAAGGTTTTCCTAATATAATATGACATGCATCCATTAGCATTATGTCACACATTATCTCATCCTTATAATTTCCAATGTAAAAATTCACAAGGAATTATTCACTTACGAACAAATGATGCCCTCTCTACAACCATGAAACTTTGTACATGGATGGGGTGTTTTAACCTTTTTCATCTTTAACTTTTCCACCATCTCTTCTAATACTAGATTTTTAGTGTTTCCACTATCCACAATTGCATTGCAACATTTTCTTCCAGAATTACATTTGGTTCTAAAAAAAATCATGTTTTCTTAGGTTATCCTTGCATCTTCTTTGGTTTTAGAACAACTCTCTTCAACACCAAGGATTCTCCCTCCTCAGGATCTTCTCCATATTTTGGTGAGGTCACAATTGCCACACTCTCCTCAGTTTGTAATACATGGGCTCTCATTTCCTTTCCTCTACTATTTCTATGTTGTATTTGAGGACATCCAAATGCATTATGTCCAACCTCTCCACACTTAAAACATGTTCCACCAAATCCTCAATTCTTCATCCTCTTCCAAATCTTCCTCTACCTCCTTGGGTTCTATTTTGATAAGTACTTGATTCTCCTTATTTGTCTTGATAGCCACATCCAAGATTGGATTGTCCTCTTCCTCTTGAGGATTTACCTCTTCCCCTAGAACTATTTTGACTTCTAGAGATATTTCATCTACCTTAAATGCAAATTGATAGGCTTCTTCTACACAAGTAATTCTTACCATGTATCCTAGTAGGCATGATAGGTGTAGGATTTAAGTAGTCATCCAAATGATATATTGAGTTTAGAGTGACTAGATATTGTTGTTTACCAATATATCATAAATGCTATAATAGTTTTATAAGATTATCCTCTCAACATGGATAACTACCCACTTTACTTTATCAATGATTAATAACTTTCAAGTTACATCAATAAATATATTTAAATATTAGCCTTATTAAATTTCCTAGATTATTATACCATGACAATCATTTTCTCTAGGTGTAAGAACAATAATTCTATATCACTCCAACAAATGTTGATTTTGGATAATATTTCATGTATGAATGTAACACCTCTCATAATGAAAATTCCCTTTGTGTTTGATGAGGTGAAGGTGAGTGTAGTGAGAAAGGATGGGTTTAAAATTTAAGGTTATTCCTTGTGTTCAAGGATAATAATAATCTTTAATATCCTTTATGTCTACACAAAAATCTTATATCCTAACATGGTTAAATAAAGCTGATCATTTTCAGTTACTAGTGTGTCCACTCCTTGAAACATCCTATTAGTCATATATAAGAGAGGGGTAAGATATTAGTAAATGATAATTACCTAAGCTAATAACAATGTCTCATCTCCAATAAAAATCCTAGATTGAACCCCTTCATATGATCAAGACACCAAAAATAAACCTTCATATGTTCCCTCCACCTCTTAAAAATCTCATAACTTTCAACAACTATAAGGAATCTAATGACATGAGTACTATTTGCATGAGGAAATAAACACATAACACTTGGAGATAAACATTTCAAATTTAATGATAAGCATATATGAGATTAATATTAATGCATGAAAAAGAAAGGAAAAAGAGACCAATTCCATCTTATTACCATATCCTAAAAACATATGTAACTCGTATTAGATCCCCATCACTCTTAATAGGTTTAGAACATTATCAAAGTATTTAGATTGAAAATATCACAATATTTTATAAAATTTCTAAATAGGAAATAAAATATTGATACAGGTAAAGGATACTTTGAATTGACCTCTATTATATCTTTAACCTCCATATCTAGTACAAACACTAGTGTTGATGATTGAAATGTCCCAAATTAAATTATTTTATAATTTATTGAAAAATAAATCAAAACACAAAAGCTATTAGACAAAATAGTATATTATTCTTTCATTGGAAAAGGAGACCCTAGGTCTAATGGATAGATGAATGTAATCAAACTTTTCCAAGAACATGTATGGGAGAATCTAGACCACAAGGATATGAGATTGACCTACAACTTGAAAGGTGAGTCAACCAACCCTGGATCTATAAGATTATTTTTGTGCATGTGTTGGAGGTGGCAAGGTTAATGGATTGAAAAAATGATGCAATGTTGTAACTAGGTAAACTATGAAAATACAACATTCTAATATGAATTATGAAAAAAATAAAGAATACAAAAAAAATTAAGTTCCAAAAAAGTAGAAGGCAGGCATTGATGCACTTGAGGTTTAAATTTGAGTTGATTGTAGGTAGTCTAGGGAACAAGGACAACCTAGATTGATGACCTAGATTTATAAAATTCTTTCACAAGTGTGAGGTCCCTAGTCTATAGCTTCTTCCTTTCGGGTTTGGTTGTCATATCTTCATCTATTGTTGAGATGATGCAGATTCCATGGCTTGTCAACTTGTATGGTTTTGATACTTGAATGAGAAATTTGTCTTCAATCTTCCCCCAATCCTCTTTAGATCTGTAATGTGCACACATAAAAGGAAGAGAAGGGTTGTGCCATATAGGGGATTTCCTCAGTCAAACCCTGTGTTGGTATTTCTACCTTCATAATGGAAAAATTGATGAAAAGAGAGCTTATCCTTTTGAGGGATAAAGACTAAATGTGTTGAACATTCAGGATACTGAGAGGGGGGTGAATCAATATTCTATAAAACTTTTGGGCACAACTTTATCCAATCATCAAATCACATAAACTAAAATGAGGAATGAAAGCATGAAACATCCAAAAAGTCACATAACACATGAACACTAGGATTTTTATGTGGAAAACTAGAAAAGGGAAAAAGCACGGTGAGGATTAGCTCACAATATATTATATCTAGATATAGTATATTACAGGGGCTCACTACCAGGACACACTATCCTTATAAGGCTCATAACCAAAGTTAAATACAATACAAAAATGGGTCACTAACAAAGTATGAATTGATATAAAGTGCACCTTGTGCTATATTTCAGTTCCTTTGAAGCTCTGAATGTAAAGTGCTACTCTACTTAGTAGTTGCTCAATAATTTTACTCTGATTTTGAACTCTTACCACTGAATTCACATATTCACATCATATGTGACCATTCACACATGATATGTCATTTATGCTCACACTTATTTTATCCTTTATTCAACTCCAAAATATCTCATATATATGTATCCCAAATACATTCACACACATCAATTAGGTTGGCCTAATTAGATGTAAACAAAATAATCCAAAAAATATTTTGTCGACACCACATGATTCAAAATCATCTTTACACCCAAGAAAAAACATGCAATACTTAATTTAGGTCAACATGGATCTAAAATAGATTCAACTAAAATCTGCAATGTATATTTGATATTCTCAACACACATCATGTATTATGTCGGTTGGGACTTGGACCTAATCACAAAAAAAAATCCAATCATACATACGCTTCCCAATACACACAACTTCCAAATTCAATCTTCCTTCAATTTCAAATTTCACCAACATTAGTGAGACTAAGTTTGGAATCACAACACTAAAATTTCTCAAGGAAATGTAAAATCTCCCACACTGATACACTGAATAGGGAGATGATAGTGATTTACAAAGTTGAACTCTCTCATTGATATCTTCTAGTACACTTCAAAAAACTTCTCAATATATTGAATATAATTGTATTGAAACCAATAATAATGGTATGGTTAAAAGCACAAAGTTATACCTCTTCTTGCAATGAAGTGTGGACCCAAAAATTGACACACTAAACCACAACATCGTCAACATAGAACACAAAAAGTTCTGATAGATTAGATTTCTGGTATAGTAAGTACTGTACAAATGACACCAAAAATTCTTCCTCACAATGTTGACATCAATGACAACATTGGGTTAGCCGAATCAACAAATGTGTGTACACTTCATGCTCATGTTTCCAAGTTGCATCAACGATGACATACTTCCAAACTTCCAAAAATATCCCCCTTTGTCATTAATGGAAATATGCATATGAAAACATTTTCCTTGTCATGAATCAAAACTTATTTCTTCCTAACCTTAACTCCCCCTTTCAAAATTAACTTTGACTTTCAAAAAGGTTTTCCAATCATTCAAAGTGTGTTAACAAAAGCGTTTTTCTTCCCACTATCTCTCCCATATCTCTCCCCCTTTGACATCAATGGAAAAGGTCATGCAAGGGCCCTATTATGCTTCCATTGGATATATGTATGTATGCATCTTCAAAAAAAGATAATTGATAATAAAGGTAAGTCATATCAACCTGAAGATGTAGATCCCTTTAGTTTCTTCAGAGTATCCTGCCAGGTAGATTTTCCTTCTTCCCAAGAATTTTTTGCATCTACAAGAGTTTTGTAGAGTAATTAAAGCTTCATTAGAGACTCTACTCCCTCTTCCATAGTGTTGGGGCTGAGGTTTATTTTTGATAGTTTATTATTACTGGAAAGGGCACTAGATATAGGAGTATGCCTTATCTTTACTAAATCCCTTAGTGCCACACATTTCTTGATTATCTTTTTCTTGTAGTTTCATGATGTAAGATCATTTATGATTGTTCCTATCACTTGCTAATTCATAAACATCTACTTGAGTGCCTATTAAAATTTTAGTTTGAATCATTTCATCCTTTGTACTTTGTGTGTTTTTAGACCACTTCATACAATAAGATATTAAGTCTTGTGCTTCTTCTTCACAAGTTTGAACATCCTTCAATTCCTTCAAGATTCTATGATGTGCATCTACACATTTCTTTTTAATATCTTCTAGATTCTCTTCTACAGTCCTTGCTTCTGACCTATTTCTAGTTTGATCTTTTAGTCCGGAGATGTATGCTTTCAACGAATCAACCATAATTTTGAGATTTTCTATAGTGGAAACTAATGTATTAATGCTTGCATCAAGGGTTACCTATTGTAAAATTTTTATTACTTCATCCAAGTCTTGTGTACTTTTGATTTCATGCTCATGTTGGATTACATCAGTTTGTAATCTTCCTTCTTGTTTTGTAACCTCTTTCTTGATCTCAATAAGAGGGATAACAATACTTTTCCTTTTCTTCCTTGAACTACTAGAGGCTTCAGTTTTAGACCTATCCTCAAGACCTGATTTGCTAGGGTCCTAAGGGCTTCCTAGAAGCACTTCTAAATAATGAATAGATTCTTCCTCAATCACTTCATAATACAACTCAAAAATTGGAAAAAGTCTAAGCTCAATTGCTTCTATGTAACAAAAATCAGTAGAGACAAGGAAATTGATGTCTTTGGAGTTTTCCACCACATATTCTCTGATTTATTCTCATATGAAACTATTAAGAATGTTGCAAGAGAATCCTCTTGAGCATCCAATCCACCAAAATTCATCATAAGATTTCTTATATGACGTGCTACCTATTTTGTATTTAACCATTCTACTTTTCCAATTATCGGTATTTCCTTCATGAAGTAGAAAAGTAAAAAAACTATCAAAGTACCATACCCGAATGGATGCTTTTTGTTTCTTTTGATTTCCTTCAAAATTTTCATCAAGTGCTATTGAAGTAAATCACAAAGATCGTAATCAACACCACACTCAATCATGTTAAGTGAAATGTGAGCAGAAGTAGTAGAGACTGTATAATCATCATTAGGTAGGAATATTTTATGTCCAATAAACATTGTGGCATACCAAATAGCCGTATTCCCAAATGTACTCAAGATGAGTTCCTTTCCTTGGAGAGTTGTGCTAGTATTTTCAATTAATTCCTTGACATTAACAGACTTCCACCATGGAATTGGTCCAAAGGACCACAAAAGAATTACATCCCTTATTGCTCTCCTGGTTATTGAGTATGCATCGTCAATCTAGATAGATTCATTGTGAATCCTACTCAATACAATTCTAATGTACCTCTTGTTGAAATCGAACATTGGAAACTTCTACCATACATGTAATTTCTTTTTGACTAGGGTTTTTTATTCTAGTTTAATGGTATCATAATTTTATTCCAATTCATTCATCCATAAAAAACTTAATTCAATATAGTACATTTCTTCCATTTTTCCATGTATGTATGTACAAATATCCTCAGTAGGTGAAACTCCAAAGGAAGTGCTAGAAAATGATCCTATCGAGTCTTCCAATAGAACTTTCCAAGAATGCTTCTTCAATTTAACTTACAGTCTCTCTGAGACATTTACTACCTTTGACCCTTCCATTACAATTAAATTGAAAATTCCATAGAAAATATTGAGTAATTAGAGTACCTCTGGAATTTTCTTTGATGAAGATTAGGGTTTTGATGTTTTTCTTCCAGGAGATGCCTCAAATCCACTTTCTATTCTTCAATTTACTTCTCCTTCACATCAACTGAATTTTTATTTTCAAATATGTTTTTATCTCCATGATTTGTCCCCTATTAATAAATGTGTCAGCAATGAATTCTTTAGAAAAATCTTTCAACCTTCAAAACCTTGTACCCATAGTTAATTTACAGAAGCTCTGCAAATTTTTGCATTACAATGTTTCCTTCTGCAAATTTCTTCTATAGCTTTAGAAATTCCACTTCCAAGATATATCTTCGTGCCACATCTTGACACTTTATATTTCAGGGGGCTATTAGAATTTTCTATAATTTCTCCCCCTATTCCTTAACATGGGCTTAGGTTTATGAATAAATATTTGTACCGAAGATAGGTACAAATTCATTTGATGTTCCCGATTCATCTTTGTTCTTATAATCCTCTTTATTTCTCCATATATTTTCCATATATTTCTTAACCTCATTAGAATCAACTTTCTTCACATATTCACTCCTCTTTACCAGCTTAGTCTATCTTCTATTTTCTCTTCTACAAACTCTTGAATATGTCTAGGTTTGTTGCAAAAGTAGCACAAAACACTTCTCTAACTTCCATTCATTCTGGATCTACATTGGTTAGCCTTATGTCCAAATAAATTTCATGTATAATAGTAGCCATTAAAAGATGAAAACACTCTCCTAGTATTATATCTATTCATCATCTGACTTTTGCACTGAGTACTTCTATGTCCAAATTTATTTGCATGCAAAACATTGTTCAAAAAAGGATCCAACATTTTGATTCATTTTACTTCTATATTCTATTGCGTTATGCCCATATTTATTGCATGAAAAACAAATACCATTGAAATATGGGTACTTTTCAACACTTGGTTGTTTGATAGAAGGTCTACCAGCATTACTTCTTTGATTTTTGAATTGTCTCCTATTGCGTTGAATCTTCTTTTGATTGTCAACCTTGTTAGGTGTCTGATTTGCCTTTGAACTTTGTCCTTATTCAAGTCCCAAACCACCTTTATCCTTAGAGGATTTGTGTATTGCAATCAATTCATCAAACATTATAGTGCTTATTTTGAATTTCTCCTCATGTATTTTTTCTTTTCTAGATCAGATATGAGATTTACCACTTCTTGTTCAAGTCTAGAGAATTCTTCAAACTTTCTTTGTACCAATGCATTCAGACATTCCTCAATCCCTCCTTTTTCTTCCATTTGCACTTTTAGTCTAGTGATCTCTTCATTTGCTTGCTTCAACTATACATTAATTTCCCTATTTCTTTCTTTGAACTTCTTTATTTTTTCTCTTTTTGTTTTGATTCATTCATTTTCTTCTCCTAAGATTTCCTTCAAGCTTTTGTTCTTAGTTTCAACTCTATCAAGATATTCAAGAGAAGCCTTAAGTTCTTTGTCAAACATGCAATAACCTTCTACATATTCAAGTGGAAAAAAATCTTTCAGAGGCATAGGACACTTCTTGTTTTCCATGTGTTCAAACTTCCAAGGTCTTCCTCAAGATGTTAGGCTTTTCTAAAGGAACCAAGCTCTGATACCAATTTTTGAACATTCAAAATACTGAGAGTGGGGTGAATTAGTATTCTATAAATATTTTTAACAAAAATTTATCCAATCACCAAATCACATAAACTAAAATAAAGAATGAAAGCATGAAACATCCACAAAGCAACATAACACATGAAAACCAAGATTTTTATGTGGAAAACCCAAAAAGGGAAAAATAATGGTGAGGATTAGCTCACAATATATTATATCTGGATATAGTATATTACAGGGGCTCACAACCAGAGTTAAATAAAATACAAATAATGGCTCACTACCAAAGTATGAACTGATACAAAGTGCACCTTCCTTGTGCCATATTTTAGTTCCTTTGAAGCTCTAAATGTAAAGTACTGCTCTGCTTAGTAGTCGCTCAACAATTCTTCTATGATTTTGAACTCTTACCACTGAATTGACATACTCGCATCATATGAGACCATTCACACATGATATTCCATTTATTCTCACACTTCTCTTGTCATTTTTTCAACTCTTAAATATCTCATATATATACCCAAATAAATTCACACACATTAATTAGGTCGACGTAATTAGATGTAAAAAAAGATCCAAAATAGCTTTTGTCGGCACCACACATGATTCAAAATCATCTTTACACCCAAGAAAAATGTGTAATAACTAATTTAGGTCAAAATGGATCTAAAATAGATCCAAATAACATCCACAATGCATATTTAATCTTCTAAATGCATATCATATAGTAGGTCGGTTGGGACTTGACACAAAATTCCAACTATACATATGCTTCTCAATACATGTAACTTCTAGATTCAATCTTTCTTCAATTTCACATTTCACCGACATCAGTGTGACAAAATTTGGAACTGCAGCACTAAAATCTTCTTCTCAAGGAAATGAAGAATTTTCCACACTGATACACTGAATAGGGAGATGATAGTGATATATAGAGTTGAAATCTACCATTGATATTCTAGTATACTTCACAAAAATTCTTGATACCTTGAATATATCTATATAAGCTAGTAATAATGATATGGTTAAAAGTGTAGAGTTATACATCTTCTTGCGGTGAAGTGCAAACCCAAAAATTGATGCACTAAACCATAACATCGTCAATAGAGAACACTTGACTAAATTCTTGATAAATCAACTTTTTAGCATAGTTAGTACTGTACAAATGACACCAAAAATGCTTCCCCACAATTTTGATATTAATGACAACACTGGTTCATTCGAATCAACTGATGTGTGTACACTTCATGCTCATGTTGCCAAGCTGCATCAATGACGAAAAACTTCCAAACTTCCAACAAAATGATAAACAAATGATGAATGACACTTTGCTACAACTCACCACTCAGATCTGATCTCCTTGATGGACTGAAGTCACACTCATCACTTTTGAGGATCATTTATTGTGTGACTTGATTTGATTTGAAGACCTACAAGTGTTAGTGCTACAAAATGAAATGCATGCAAAACATGAAAAAAAATTACATAAAACTTGACATGATGCTTGGATGACAAATTTTTGTAATAACTCAATTTTTTTTTCTCTTATATGCTCTTAAATGCTTCTTGAAGTATAATAATTGCTAGTGAATTTTCTTATGATTCATTGTTAATTAAAATTATGAAAATACTATCTATTTATATGGAATTAATCTAATTTCCCAAATAGTAAATCCTAATTGATAATAATTATAATTAAAATTTTAAATAATGTATTACCAACATTGACATATTTAAATTTAGAGCCAAAATAGGGAAGAATATTAAATGCACACTTTGATTTCCCATATTTGATTTTTTGATGAATTTTAAAAAATGGGCAATTACATGCATAATTATGTCCAAGCACATGGGGGGAGAAAAAATTGGTGTGAAATTTTCAATAGTGACAATTTACAATACTACATTTAGCCCCCACTTTAGTGAGATTATGAAATTACGCTTAGACTCACACTAAAGTAAGAATATTTCAAGAGGAATATTGAAGAGATAGGATGGTTAAATGAATCTAGGGGGAGTGTGCAAGCCCCTAAGATTAAATATCATATGGAAATACAAAATAAGGAAAAAGGAACACACATGTATGATGTACAATGCAACATGACAAAAACAAAGCATACAAGAGGAAGACACATAACATAATATAACATAAAGACAATAAAAAATTTAATAAAAAAACACGATACAAATACAATACAAACACAATGCAAAAACGATAGGTATGACAATTATGGACAAGCAAGATTCGTAGAAATCTTACTAGGATCCATACCTAATGCATTCATGAATCATATGCTAACAAAGTCTTATATTTTTTAAGTGAGTCTTTTTGACACACACGAAATATGAGGGGGGAATTAATTATTTGTACATTAAAACCTTAAACCCTCATCAAACATCATCCTTATTATCATCAACAAAATGTAAAAAAATGAATCATAAACACATTCAAGACCATTCACAAGAGAATACCATATTTACATGGAAAATCCTAATCAAGGAAAAAACATGGTGAGGATTAGCTCACATATATATGAATAGACACACTAAATACAATAGGCTCACTAAAAGAAGGGCTCACCACCCAAAAGAGAAGAAAGGCTCACAACCCAAAGGAATCACTGTTTGGAAGAAAGAAGAATAGAAGAAGACTATTACAAATATATTCACTATCTCAGATCAATAGGGAAAATCCACCATTGCAACTCTGTACCATTCGCAACCTTCGGCTCACTGCCTCTAGCAACTTTAGGCACATTGAAAATGTAGACAACCTCTGCTCACTACATCTGATAGCCTTAGGTGTTTAATCTCACACTCATATCACCACACTTGGTCTCATTCACATCTTACTTCACATCTACAATATCTCCAATAATTGAACTTTCTTGTATATCCTCCATGACCTCAAACAATATTTGTTAGGTCAACCTTAATGAAATCTATGCACCTCAAACATGCAACCAAAAAATAGATTACAACCAAAAAATTCCACAGTGGAAAGAAGTGAAGGAAAACCACACTAAGGGTTAAATAGGACCCAAATCTACACCGACATGCTTTGACCTGCTTCCGCAAACAACAAACAACCTCCAAAACTAGTGCTAGCATGATAGGTTGGACAAACCTTCACTAACATTAATAAAATACCACATACACACCTCTCTAGGCCTAAAAATACCACACAAACCACATAGAAATATTTCAAAACATCCAAGAATATTTAACTTCATCAAAATATCCAACACCACTAATGCAACCACCTAAAACTGAAGAACACATTCATTCTTGTAACTAGACATACTACCACATAACACAACTAATGAATAAAAGTGTGTAGAGTAGTTGAACACTACATGCTTTAGGGAAAGGTAGGAATATAAAATATTAGAACATTTCCAAATCTACAAGAAAAGAAACACGAAAAAATATCATTTCTCCTAAACAATCTTCTTCATAGGCAAACATTCTGTGAAACACGACTTCTACTATCACACAATATAGAACTTTAAACTCTAGATATAGCATCTCTGAATACCTATGATCATCGTATCCAAACTAGACAAGCATATCTTCAACCATGATGAAATACAAATTACAACACTAAACAAACCTCTATCACACTACACACTCTTTTATTCAAATTTTCTCAAAATTACTTGGAAACCAAGTTAACTAGTTGCATCAACAACACCACAAATACTTGCTCAACATATCTATAGAATTTACAAGACATGATCAATACCACAAACACTTCTCAGCATGACTACACTAGAGTTTGAAATCAAATCACAATACTAATGACAACATAGTGCAACAATATCCCTTACCATATTGGATGTTGACATCAATGACAACACTAATGGCAACACCGAAAAATCTCCAAAAATCTTGCCCTTTTTCATTGATGGAAATACCAACTCTAAAAAACCATCAATAAAAAGTGCATCACCAACAAAAGCAACTCTGCAAATTCAACACTCAGACAACTCCCCCCCTAACTAGGACATTCCTTACACAAAGATCTCTCCCTAATTGGTACATTCCTTACACTTATACCAATTTCTCAAACTTCACTCTCTCTTTCCTTTTCCTTTATGTTTCTCCCCCTTACTTTAGTTTTTTATATGTCAATCTCTCTCCATATTTTTCAAACTGCACTCTCTCCCCCTTTGACATTAATGGAAAAGGGAAACAATCTCTCCCTCTAAAAGCTTCACTTTATGCAACACCAACACACTAATTTCTCTCTACTACTCTCCCTCTTTACTTACTCTTCCTTCATTTCTCTCTCCCTCTTAGGGGCACAAGATATGCTCCCCTAACTGCAACAACCAAAGAAACCACTACCTACTCCCATTGAGAAGTAGCCTCCATCAGTCCAAGATCAAGAATGTATCTTGAAATATGATCTTGGATAGATGCACACTCATATGCATATAATTGAAATAAGGAGGGAAAATAACCCATGTCTTTTTTTGGAGATACTCAAATGTATCTTTTGGAAGAGCCTTTATAAAAATATCGTTAGCTTTATCCTTTGTATGCACATAGTCTAGCTTCATCTCGTTCTCTACATTTTTCTCTCTTAGAAAGTGATATTAGATAGAGATATTCTTTGTCCTTGAATGCATTACATGGTTTTTTTAAATATTTATATCAAATGTATTATCACACAAGATAGAAATAGGTTCATCATATGATACCCTTATATCCTTCAATGTCTACTTCATCCACAACACTTGTGTGCAACATGATTTTGCTGCAATATATTCTATCTCTATAGTAAATAATGACAGTGAATCCTACTTCTTACTCAACCAAGAAGCCAACTTGCTTCCAAGAAATAAAGCACCTCCAATTGTACTTCTTTTATCATCTACACAACCTACCCAATTTTCATCTGTATAAGCACTTAAAGAGAAATTAGTATCCCTGGGATACCATAGACTGAAATCTAGAGTGTGCAAGCCCCCAAGATTCAAGATCCAAAATACAACATAAGGAAAAAGGAACACACATGTGTTATGTACAATGTAGCATGAAAAAATGAAGAATACAAGAGGAAGACACACAACACAACACAACATAACATAACATAAAGACAATAAAAAAACAAAAACAAACGCAATGCAAACTTAATGCAAAAAAGATAGGTATGACAATTATGGACTAGAAAGCTCCATAGAAATATTACTAGGGTCAATAACTAATACATTCATGAATAACAAGCTAAAAAAGTCCAATCTTTGTTAGGTGAGCCTTTTAGACACATAGGAAAAAGGAGAGGGGGAATTGAATTAGTTGTACATTAAAACCTTAAACCCTCATTAACTATCATCCTTATTATCATCAACACAATATAAACAAATGAAAAATAAACACATTCAAAACCATACACAAGAGAACACCATATTTACAAGGAAAATATTAATTAGGGAAAAAATACAGTGATGATTAGCTCACATATATGTGAATAGAAATAACAAAGACAATAGGCTCACTACAAGAAGGAATCACTACCCAAAGAAATCACTATTCAAAAGAAAGAAGAATAGAAGAAGACTATAGAGAGATTCACTATCTCAGAGCAACAACATAAATCCACCATTCCAACTCTACACCATCCACAATCTTCGACTAACTACCTCTTGCAATTTCAAGCACATTGAAAATTTAGACACCTTCTTCTCACTGCATCCAGTAGCCTTAGGCATTTAATATCACACTAATATCATCACACTTGATAACATTTGTATTTTACTTCACATCTACAATATCTCCAATAATTGAATTTTCTTAGATATCCTCCACAACCTCAAAAAATCTTGTTTAGGTCGGCATTAATGAAATGTATGTACCTCAAACATGCAACCAACAAATAGGTTGGCAACAAACACTTCCATAATTGAAAGAAGTGAAGGCAGACCACACTAAGGTTTAACTAGGACCCAAATCTACATCAACATGCTTCAACATTCTTCCACAAACAAAAACAACCTCCATAATTAGTGCTAGCATGTTAGGTCAAATAAAACTTCACTAACATTAACAAGAGACCACATACATGCCTCTCTAGGCTTGAAAATAACACATGAACCACATAGAAATATTTCACAACATCCAGTAATATTTAGCACCATTACAATATCCAACACTACTAATGCAACCACCTGAAACTGAAGAACACATTCATTTTGTGCAGACAAACCGACTTCCACATAACACAACTAATGAATCAAAGTATTCATAGGTATTGAACACTACATACTCTAGGGAAAGGTAGGAACAAAAAATATTAGAACATTCCCAAATCTACAAGATAGGAAACCAAAACATGGAGAAATGTGAAGCAATATCATTTCTCCCAAACAACCTTCTTCATAGGAAAACATTCTGTCAAACAAAAAATCTACTGACGGACAATACAAAGCTTGAAACTTTGGATATAACACCTTTGAATAACCTTGATCATCACATCCAAACTAAAAAAGCATATCTTGAACCATGAATAAATGCAGAGCACAACACTGGACACACCTCTATCACACTACACACTCTTATTCAAAATTTCTCAGAATTACTTGGAAACCAAGTGAACCAAATGTATCAACAACACCACAAACACCTTCTTGACATATCTATAACATATACATCACCTTCTCAATACCAAAAACACTTCTCAACATGACCACACTAGAGGTTGACATCAAATCACAATATTGATGAAAACATAGTGCAACAATCTCCTTGATCATATTGGATGTTGACATTAATGGCAACATTAATAGAAACATCGAAAAATCTCCAAAAATCTCTCCCTTTGTTATTGATGTCAACAACAACTTTGAAAAACCATCAATAAAAAAGCATCACCAATAAAAGCAACTTTGTAACTCCAACATTGAGACAACTCTCCCCTAAGTAAGACATTCCTTACACAAAGCTCTCTCCCTAATTGGTACATTCCTTACACTTCTACCACTTTCTCAAACTTCACTCTCTCTTTCCTTTTCCTTTATGTTTCTCTTCCTTACTTGATTTTTTAGACGTCAATCTCTCTCCATGTTTTTCAAATTTCACTCTCTCTCCCCCTTTGACATTAATGACAAAGGGCAACAATCTCTCCCTATAAAATCTTCACTTTAGGCAAAACCATTACACTAATTTATCTCTACTACTCTCTCTGTTTACTTACTCTTCCTTCATTTCTCTCTCCCCCTTAGGGGCACAAGATGTGCTCTTATGACTGTAGCAACCAAAGAAATGACTACCTACTCCCCTTGAGAAGTAGCCTCAATCAGTCCAAGACCAAGAATGTATCTTGAAATAATCTCTTGGATAGAGCACAACCATATGTGTCTAACTGAAATAAGGAGGGGCAATAGCCCATAAATTTTGTTGAAGATACTCAAATGTATCTTTTGGAAAAGCCTTTATAAAAATATCTTTAATTTGATCCTTTGTATGCACATAGTCTCGCTTCACCTCATTCTCTACAACTTTCTCTCTTAGAAAGTGATATCAGATAGAGATATGCTTTATCCTTGAATGCATTACATGGTTTTTTGAAATATTGATAGCACTTGTATTCTAACACAAGATATAAATAGGTTCATCATATGACACCCTTATATCCTTGAATGTCTGCTTCATCCATAACACTTGTGTGCAACATGATGATGCTGCAATATATTCTACCTCTACAATAGATAATGATAGTGAACCCCACTTCTTACTCATCCAAGAAACCAAACTTCTTCCAAGAAAGAAATCACTTCCACTTGTACTTATTTTATCATCTACACAACCTAACCAATTTGAATCTTTATAAGAAATCAAAGAGAAATCAATATCCATAGGATACCATAGACCAAAATATGGAGTGTGCAAACCCCCAAGATTCAAGATCCTATGGAAATACAACATAGGGACAAAGGAACACACATGTATGATGTATAATGCAACATGAAAAACATGAAGAATACACAAGGAAGACACACAACATAACATAACATAAAGACAATAAAAAAATTAAAAACAAACATGATGCAAACACAATGCAAACACAATGTAATAAAAAAATGTATGACAATTATGGACTAGTAAGCTCCATAGAAATCTTACTAGGATAAATACCTAATGCATTCATGAATCACAAGCTAACAAAGTTTAATCTTTGTTAGGTGATATTTTTAGACACACAAGACAAATGTGAGGGGGAAATGAATTAGTTGTACATTAAAACCTTAAACACTCATTAACCGTCATCCTTATTATCATCAACACAATATTAATAAATGAAACATAAAAAAATTAAAAAACATACACAAGAGAACACCATATTTACATGGAAAATCCTAATTAGGGAAAAATGGTGAGGATTAGCTCACATATATATGAATAGCAACACCACATACAATAGGCTCACTACAAGAAGGGTTCACTACCCAAAAGAGAAGAAATGAACACTACCCAAAGGAATCACTATTTAGAAGAAAGAAGAATAGAAGAAGAATACTACAGAGAGATTCACTATCTCAAAGAAATAAGAAAAATCCACCATTGTAACTCTACACCATCCACGAACTTCGACTCATTGCCTCTAGCAACTTTAGGCACATTGAAAATGTAGACTCCTTCTACTCACTGCATCTAGTAGCCTTATGCATTTAATATCACAATCATATCATCACACTTGATAAAATTTTCATTTTACTTCACATCTACAATATCTCCAATAATTAAACTTTCTTAGATATCCTCCATGACCTCAAACAATCTTGTTTAGGTCGGCCTTAATGAAACGTATGTACCTCAAACATGCAACCAATAAAAAGGTCGACACCAAACACTTCCACAATGGAAAGAAGTGAAGGAAAACCACACTAAGGTTTAAATAGGACCCAAATCTACACTGAGATGCTTCAACATGCTTACACAAACAACAAACAACCTCCATAATTAGTGCTAGCATGCTATGTCAGAGAATCCTTCACTAACACTAACAAGAGACCACATACATGCTTCTCTAGGCCCAAAAATACCACATTAACCACATAGAAATATTTCACAACATCCAAGAATATTCAACTTCATCAAAACATCCATTACCACTAACGCAACCACCTAAAACTGAAGAACACATTCATTTTATGCAACCAAACATACTGCCACATGACAAAACTAATGAATCCAAGTGTCCAGAGCACCTGAACACTACATACTCTAGGGAAAGGTAGGAACAAAAAGTATTAGAACATTCCCAAATCCATAAGATAGGAAATGACAACATGGAGAAATGAAAAGCAATCTCATTTCTCCCAAACAACCTTCTTCATAAGAAAAAATTATGTCAAACACAACTTCTACTATTGCACAATCCAGAACTTGAAGCTCTAGATATAGAACCTCTGAATACCTCTAATCATCACATACAAACTGCATAAGCATATCTTCAACCATGAAGAAATGTGGAGCACAACACTGAACACACCTCTATCACACTACACACTCTTTTATTCAAATTTTCTCAAAATTACTTGGAGACTAAGTGAACCAGTTGCATCAACAACACCACAAACACCTGCTCAACATATCTATAACATCTACAAGATCTGCTGAATACCACAAACACTTCTCTACGTGACCACACTAGAGGTTGACATCAAATCATGATACTAATGAAAACATAGTGCAACAATCTCCTTGACCATACTAGACGTTGACATCAATGACAACACTAATGGCAACACCAATAAATCTCCAAAAATTTCACCCTTTGTCATTGATGGCAACACAATCTTTGAAAAACCATCAATAAAAAATCATCACCAACAAAGTAAATGCTGCAACTCCAACACTTAGATAAATCTCCTCTAACTAGGACATTCCTTACACAAAAATCTTCCCCTGATTGGTACATTCCTTACACTTCTACCACTTCCTCAAAATTCACTCTCTCTTTCCTTTTCCTTTATGTTTCTCCCCCTTGATGATTTTTTCAGACTTCAATCTCTCTCCATGTTTTTCAAATTGCACTCTCTCTCCCCCTTTGACATTAATGGCAAAGACCAACAATATCTCCCTCTAAAAACTTCACTTTAGGCAACTCCAACACACTAATTTCTCTCTACCACTATCTCTCTTTACTTACTCTTCCTTCATTTCTCTCTCCCCATTTGGGGCACAAGATATGCTCCTTTGATTGCACCAACCAAAGAAATCACTACCTACCCCCCTGAGAAGTAGCGTCCATCAATCCAAGACCAAGAATATATCTTGGAAACCCCCCCAAAAGATGAATTTTCTTGAATATTTTGAGGTTTTTTGAATGCTTTAAGGTCTGACTTGGTTGGAAAACACTAGTTTTTAGAAGCAAGCTAAAACTAGCCCTAATCCACATGAGAAAGAGTAGAATGATAAATATTTTCAAATTATAATCTCAATGAACTTTTACCTCATAAACCCTATGTTAATTTCATAAAAAATAGCTTGAATTTAAAAGAAAACCACCAAATGCAATGTATGGAAGAAACCAATACCAACCTTTGAGCTGAAATCTATAAGGAAATGACACTTTGAATTAGATTTGGGATGTGAATGGAGCTCTGCAATTGCACCTATGATCGCTTGGTCTCTTCTCAACACTCAACTTAATTTTCAAATGAAGGAAATGCAAAATGAAGTGTTAAGTAAGACTTTTATGCCTTTAGAGTACTAGACTGTAAATGCATTGGCAGACAGGTTGTGAGCACTTTACTATCCACTTTTTAGAAATACAACCTCACTAACAATTTTTGGGGATTTGAGGAGGTCATGGAGTTTTAGAGTTTTGACACTAGCTTAGGATTTTGGAGATTCTATGAGATGAAGAAATCCCTAAGAACCCAAAATATCCACAAAGGGAGAGAACTTGAACTCTAGGACCCTTGACTAATAATTAATGATTTTCAATGACTTCTCACTATCTCTCTTGGTTTCAAATATTTTAATATTCCTTATTTTCTATAAACTTAGTTAATAACAAGAAGATGACCTCAAAAATAATTTTTTTGAGGACTTACCCCCTAAAGAGAAAAGTTAGGTAACCTAGAAAGAAAAAAAGTGAAAAGGGGATCCCCATTTAGACGGGGTATGTGTGCAAGGCATAAAAGATGGTGAAACTATTGGGGATATGTTCCTGAACATTTCAGTGATAAAGATTCACTCAAAATCCTAGAATCTTGAGTTGGTTTCCCCAATTAAATCACATGGAAAGTACACATACTCAAATGGAAAATGAAATCATTTATTGAATTAACTCATTCTCACTCTATTGATCATCTTGAGTGTGTGTGTAGTGAGTTCATTTGATTCTTTAAAGTGTCGAGAAAGTATTGTTCCATTGTGATAAGCTATGCAAATAATCCAACTCTAAAAGTAACTTAGAAATTTCCTCACTATCAGTCAAGCATCCATAGCCTTGATGAGGTTATTGCTATAATTCCCACAAATATTGTTCTATTTCCATCTAGGATTCTATAGCCCAAATAGAATTACTCATTTATTCCCATAGTCAAGGAATATATATTATTTTCAATTTCTTTTCTTGTCTTTTTTATCATTTTTCTTTTCTTTTTTCTCTTTTGACTCATGCATTCAAGATTATCATGGGTTTGGGAATTATAGTGGTCACTGAAGTGAAATTTTAGATTTTTCACTTATCACAATTTCCCATGGCAACTACAACAATTTAAAGAATTTCTATATGTAATTTTTAAATTATGACAACCAATCCATGCTTCTGAGATGACACAAGTAATTATTTCCTTTTGGGTCAAGCAAGAGTTCCATCTACATGATTCAACCCAAATAAGAGAACCTAAATTCTAGAATACCTCATAGAAATTTATTAAAGAAAAAAACTTTAACATTCTTGAAAAGTTCCCTTTGACTATACTTTGAACAAATTACCAATCACAAAACAAAGAACCAACCAATTCCAAAACAAACCAAAGGAAAGAAAAATTAAGAAAAATATCCTAAAGAAAACCTAAAACAACTATTTATAGGGGCCTTAGGCTCCATAAGGAAACCTAGGCTTGGAAGTAATGCTTCAAGAACTTCCCATTGAATTGTAATGGGATGTCCTCCCCAGTTAATATTTTCAATCTAAACGCATTATCTTCTAGAATTTTGAAATTTTGAAAAGGAGCTAACCATAATTTACTAAATTTTTCATGTTCTTATTTTCATTCATGATCTTTGTCCCAATATAAGATAAGGTTAGAAATTTTAAAATTTTTGATCTATGCTCTTTTAAAAATTCATCATTTAATAAGCTCTTGATGTTTGGTGAATTTATCTATGGTTTATCTTGTTTCTCTTTAGGACATAACAATTGGGAGAGTCATTTTTCAATCAGATCATCAATCCTTAAGTACTCTTGCATGAATTTCAGGGTAGGAATCCTTAATTGCATTAGAAATACTGGGTCTAATCCATAAAATAAGTGGTATGGGGAAGTTACTAACAAGGTTTTCACTCTGGTTCTATCTTCCCATAAAGAAAATCTCAGTTATTTGTGCCATTCTTTAGGGTTCTTGTCTAACAAATTCTTGATGACACCTAAGAAATTATTGTTTCTGGACTCAGCTAATCCATTCCCTTGTGCATAATAACTAGATGAAAATTTTAATGTGATACCATATTTAAAAAGCACAATTTAAAAATTTTAAAGATGAAAAAGTGGGTCCATTATCACAAACTAAAGAATGAGGGCATCCAAACCTAGTTATGATATTCTCTTCTAAAAATTTGACCATAGATTCAACATTACATTCCTTAAGTGCTTGTGCTTCAGACCATCTAGTATAGTAATTAGTATTAGTTAGAATATACCTATGTTGGGTTAAGGCAGGTGGATTGATCAAGTTGATGAATTCTAGCCCCCATTTGGTAAATGGTCTTCTACCATAGGTTGGAGCAGCATGACTAGATTCTTTTCTCTTGAAGTAAATTTTTGGAAAATATGATAATTCTTCACATGTTCGTAAGCATCGTGAAAAAATGTAGACCAATAATATCCAACTCTCAATTTTTTTTGTCTTCTAGCCAAAATTGCACCATGACTAGTACCAAATTTATTGTGAAAATGATCAATGATTTGATTTGATTTTTTCTCAGTTACAAATCGTAAGTAAATTCCTTCATGATTTATTTTGTCCAAGATTGATCCTTTCAACATGTATCTTCTTCTTTTTATCCATAAATCTCTTTTCTATACTAGAGTAAGATGTGGTGGGCATTGTTAATTTAATAAATAGTAGATAATATCATCATTACATTCATCTGGTGACACCTCCTCCAAAATATATTGTTGCTGTGAAATTTTTGGGTCATTTATCACCAATGTCTGCATCAAAGATTGTCCTCTAACTAATCTCATGGGTTGAATTTCAATGTCATATTCTTGGATGATAGCAACCCATTTTCCTCTGCATTCACCGAGTTTGTTTTACATTAGCAAGGTCTTCACAACAATGCCTAGAACTATGGCATGAACCTTGATTCTTAGAATGTAATGCCTAATTTTTTTGATTTCTTTCACCAAAGCATAAGCTTTCTTTTGTACATTTGGATATCTCAACTTTTCATATTTCAATGGGTTACTCATAAATGCATTGGGATTATATTCACCGACCTCTTTCTTTTATGTGAGCATGTCTACACATGTATGTTCTAAGGAAAAAAAGTAGATATAAAAATGTTGTGTATAATGGGGCTTATTGAAATAGGAGCTTCAACTATTGCTTGCTTGATTTCCTTAAATTCCTTTTTTTCTTGAATGGTCCATTCGATCTTGAAATATTTCTTCAACATATCATTTAGTGGCTTTATTATCTCTGCAAATCTAGTAATGAACTTTGTCACAAAATTTATCTTCCCAAAATATGATTTCAACTCTTTTTTGCTAGCTAGGGGATTTAATTTCAAAATAGCTTGAACTTTGTTTGGATCAATAGAAATTCCCTTTTTCTAAAATCACATGTCCTAATAGATTTCCCTTTGTAACTTCAAAAATGTATTTCTTTGGATTCAAGAAAATTTCATACTTTATGCATCATTGAAAAACTATCCTTAAATTACTCAAATGATCTTATTAGTGTTTGGAGGAAAATGTTAAATCATCCATGTAAATGATTATGCATTTACCTACCAAATCACAAAAGGAAATATCCATCACTCTTTGAAACATGGCTCCAAAATTGATTAACCCAAAAGGTATTCTTCTATATGCAAAAATTACCCACTTTGTAGTGAATTTTGTCTTGATTTTGTCTTGATGTTCTACCATTACTTGATTATACCCTGAATGTCCATCCAGAAAGGACATCATATGTGGTCCATTTATAATTTTTAATACTTCATCTAATGATGGAAATGGGTAGTTATCTTTCTCGGAGGCACGATTAAGATTGTGAAAATCAACACAACTTGATTTCACCATTCTTTTTCCTAACCGGAACCAAATTTTCCACCCAAGTAGAATGTCTTAATGGAAAAATAATTCTTTCCTATAATAACTTCTTTACCTCTTGGTAGATGAGTGGCTCCAATAATGTGTTGACTCGTCTTTTCCTTTGCCTAAATGACTTAATCCCTATCTTGAGAGGAATAGTCTGTGTAATGATGGAGGTATCATATATATTTAAATCTTCATAACTCCATGCAATGGCATCAAGATAGTCCCTCTTGGTCTATACAATTCCTTCTCTTTCTTGCTAGGTGCATACCATGCCAATAAAAACATTTTTGACATTATGAGTTTCTAGATTTATTGTTTCACATTTAGCTCCTTTAGAAGTTTCCTTTTTGAGTGATCCAATTTTGTCCCAATTGAATATTCTCTCCAGTTAGACCATTCCTTTAGGGATAACATTTGTTTTGAAATTTATAACTCCTTCTATGTCTATCTTTGCTTCTTTCATATCCGTTTCATCAATGATTTGTGCAAAAAAAACATCAAAATTAGCGATGAAATATAAGATATGTTTTTCATTTTCAAATACCTAAAAATTTGTAATTTTATCTAGAATTGAAGGCACGAGAGTAAGTTCCATAGTGAAAATTTTCAATTCATTCATTTCTAATGGTTTTAATGAGTTGTCTGCTTGAGCCAAGGAATTAGCAGTTTGATTTTGTGGCCTTGAGATAGGTTTAATATTGAATGAATCAAAACTCTCTAGGAGATCCCAAACTCTATTTCTATAGTAGTTCAATATTTTATCATGAAAAGAATAATGTTTCCTTACTTTTTTTACCATTATCTTAGAATCTCCAAAATAATGCACTACTTTTTCTCCTTTATTAATGGCTAGCAATAACTCATGAATTAAAGATTCATATTCTTCAATATTATTCATGCACGGAAATTGTAATCTATAAGATACTAAACATATTTCTCTTGTAGGACTAATTAATTCAAAATCAACACCTAAACCCTTTCTAGATTTAGAACCATCAAATCTCAAATTCCATTCCTAATTATTCTCTTTTGCTTTAACTGACTGGTTTTGACTCCTTGCTACTTTCATTTCCATATTCTTGGGATTTCTTTCTATTGGTTGTGTAAATCATACTATGTATTTTCCTGGTTTTGGAATGATTTTTCTAAATCATTTTCTTTCTTTTTCCTCAAACTTCAAAATTCCAAGATTTATTTTCTTAATCTGTTCAAGTGCCAACTTACATAAAGACCATGAGAATTCTGAGTGTGAAGCACTATGTACCTTGCACCAATTAGGTAATAAAAAATCTTCTATAGGGAGTGAATTCCTTAAATATGTTGCTTGTTTAGTACACTTTGTGATGAAATTTATAAATTTTTCAACATTCATTTTTCTTCATGTGAAGAACTATCTTCTTCAATGTACACCTCCGTACTATCAAGAATGTTCTATAACTTTTGAATTGGATTAGAGAAATTTTCTAAAAATATTTCTTCAATATGTCTTGCCTCTAGAAAGTATACTCCCAAATCAACTTCTGAGTGCATGATCTCATTGGACTAATTTTATTCCATGATCATGTGCTTCATTCGCAGCTCTCTTTCAATTATAATTTGATTCAACACTCCCTTTAATGGAAGCCACATATGCAGAAAATTAGTTGACATATATCCATTTAATGTTTTGACTAATCTCTACTTATTAACATTCTAGATTCATCTGGAATATCTAGTACTTGTACTTCAATTTATTTTTGAATCTATGGATTTGAAGCTAGTTTCATATGGATACTATTTAACTCTCCTACTATTGCAACCTCTATTTTGTCTAAGTGGGTTACCTTTGTTTATGTTTTGGTAGGAGTTAATCCTAAATTTTTGCACACAAAAAGAGGCATAACATTGGTTGGTGCACCTAAATATATCAAACAATTATGCAAATTCTTCCCAAAAATTCTAAGTAGAAATAGTGGAGTATCCATTTGAGAGATTTAGATTTTATCTTTATCCTTTGCTTTAGCAACACTATCATAGGTCATTGTGTTTTGAGAATAATTTTTAGTTGTAGATGTATCCTTAAAGCTATTATAAAATACATCTATGATTTCTAGAACTTTCATCAATTCAACAAGAGACAAACTAACCTTTATTTTCTTGAATTTTTCAGTGACATACTGGACCAAATTTTCTATTTCTTCTTTTGAAGAAGAAGAATTATTTCCCATGTATTATTCACTTTGGCTCATTTGAGAATCCTAGAGTATTGCTTCCATTAGGATCCAAGGGAGTTTGATAATTATTCGGAGGAGGCGATGTAGTGAAGAGGCCATTAGCCTTATTACTCCTAAAATTTTACGGGGCTGTATTAGCCTATTGTTCATAGGATCAATGATAAGAATGAACTTCCTCAAGCTCCTCCTCAGGGATATTCTCATCTTGCATTGGAAACATATAGCTATCTAGAACCATGGTTGTATCATATCCTAAAGAAGGAAAAATTATCATATCCAGAAGGTGTAGAATTATCTTGTTACTAAGTGTTTCTTATTTCTCTATGGAAAATATTGACTATTGCTTGAAATTCTGGATAGTGCAACTTTGAGTGTTGATTAGTGATATTTAACCTAGACCATTTTGACAAGGTTTCCTCTGCTAAGAAAACCCTATCAAATTTTTTATTTTAATTTGAAGGTTGGTTTTCAAATGGGGAAGGTATGCTTCCATTATTTGGTATCATATTCCATGTCCTATTTTGGCTTTCAAAATTCTAATTATTCTAATTATACCCTTGGTTTCTTTGAGTACTTTACAATTGATAATTTTGATTTCTCAAATAAATAACTTCTCCTAATAACCTTTTCATTTTTTGTGTCAAGTCTTTTATGTCATCCTTTTCTTCTTGCATCCTCGATGAATAAGAGTAATTTTGCAAGTATATTGGTTGAGTTGGTGGGATTTGAGATAATGAAGCACCTAGATGGACAACTTATTGATTTTTAGGAATCTGATTCATGATAGGGGTATGATGAGCTAGCACCTGATTTATTCCATGAATTTGATTTGGGACCGTTGGTGCACCTAAATAATTGAATAGTCCTGATTGTTTTTGGCCCTAATCTATACTATGTTTAACTACCTTAGCATATGATTCTACCAAACAAGGTGGAGGAGAATTATCTCTTACAAAAACATCAGTGATATTGTCTAGCGTTTCATAATAAAATTTTCTAGCTGGCCCATCACCTATAATGTAGGGATCTTGCAATCTAGTATAGGCTTTATGAAATTTATCATTGAGGGAGTTGATTGGTTCATGGTCTTGTCTTTTTACCTAAATTTTTTTCCTCTATAACTTAGTTAGGCTAATAGGGATCTTGAATTTTCTAAAAAACAAGTCTTTTAAAATATTCCAAGAAGTAATAGATCCTCCTGATAAGTGAATCAAATAGTAAAATGCCTCCTCTAACAAAGAATGAGGAAGATCCTACATACCACATCTTCATGATAATTTCTCCTTTTACTGAGAGCACCTTCAATTTTTTTTGATATGTTCCTTAGCATCCTATTCACATCATTAACAAAGAATTTAGAACAAAATTTCTCTAGATTTTTGGGAATGTCATGGTAGACTATGAAACTAATGGGACAGGGATTATTTTCTAACGAATCCATTGTGAGAGCTGGTGTTTGAGATAAGATTACTTGGGATTGATTTTGTGGAGACTCAAAAGGGTGTAAAGGGCCCGATCCACTTAATGATCCAACTGATCTATGCCTTGAGGAGAAATCTAACTCCACAAACTCTAAATTATTAAAAGTCAATCTGAGGACTCTCCTAAACCTCTCAGGAGAATATGAATTTATATGCTACAAATTTCACTTGTAGATGCAAATTTTACCATACATCTAGTGCCAATTCTATTGATGGATGTTTTCACACTCTCCAACACAGAATAAAATACAATAGGTATCCTATCCTCTCTTGAAAATAAATCTTAATTGATCACTCAAATAATCTAACACCAAGGTTTTAATACTTAGATCTTGACCATGACTTGGATAACTTAGTGAAATTGATGTGATATTGATTGTAATTACATAGGGACTTACACTTTTTGAAAAATGAAAAATCCTTTTTTTGCAATGAGAATTAAATTCCTTCAATCTTCTTTTCAATAATTTATGATTTTCTTAATATCTAAAATATCTAATTTATCTTTTCAACTCTATTTTTTTTGTGTTTTCCAACTTGCACCTCAAATAAACTTCAAAAGACTAGGGTTTAGAGAACCTAATTTAACCTAGAACTATAAATTAATTGGAATCAATAGACAAGCTCTATAAAACCTAAATTTTCTTTGCTAGTTTAACACAACTATGAAAAATAGATGCAATCTTTAATGGAAATCTTAAAAATTTTAAATCATAAATAATTCCTAATAACCATTAAATAAATTAAATTTAATCAAAAACTCATAATTTAACTTAAACATAAAATAGTTCAAACTAACCATTCAATGAAACTTATAATCAACAAGAGTCAAACAGTATGAACTTGGAACTCTATTAATATCAACTCAATAAATTAATTTCAATAGATGAATATTGAGTAGATACATGTAACCATGCTAACATTCAAAATTTAACATAAAATAATTCATAAAGATGAATTTATGTATTAATTTTGGTAGTATTTTTTCAACAATTATAAGTTCTCTCCTTTTACAATGAAAAAGGAATAGCCTTTTATAGATTTTCAAATAAAAATTAATGTTTAAGATTCATTGTTAATAAAAGTTCTAGATATATCCAAATTAAGGTATTTTAGACCATGTCAGTTTATATTAGGGTAACCCATAATGCATTTGATACAAAATTTCAAATAACAACCTAGGCACAAGGCTCTAGGTGAGTTGGGCTAGGCATGTTAGTTTTGCATTAAAGGAAGATCTAGCACTGATTTTAAAGTAGATCCTCCACTAAAACTCATCCTACATCCCTTTCTCTTTTGGAATATTCTAAAAATTTGGAAAGGATTCCATTAAGTTCTTCATTGGTAGGTGTTGGAATCATCTTTATCCAATATACCAAGGATGCCAAATCAGTGTCAATTTATTTATTTATTTGTTCCAATCACCCTATGGCTCCTTCAATCTATGCATTATGTTTAGGAACATAGATGCATCATCTAGATGAACTTTAGTAAATGAGGAACCTGATGAATCAAAAAATTTGTCCTTCCATGGTTTCTCCAAAACGTTAATATCCATTTTATCTTCTAATTTTTTTTTTCCTGTAAGTGCCTCCAAGAATTGCAAATCCACCATCCAAAATTTCTTCTAAATCCCTTTCAATTCTCAATAAATCACTTTGGGATTTATCCATTACCTGTATTTTGAATTTTAAGGAATGAAACCAATATTCTTGTTGACTACCCTTATCCTCTATCAAAATTTTCTCCCTAATTAAAATTGGATGTGGGATACCAGTTAACATATTTAACCTAGGCAATGTCTTATCATCAAAAGTCTTATAATTTGAAACCATTTTTTTGCACTTTCTGAAGATAATAATGGGTAGTGTTGTGGACTTGTACTAATTCCTCAAAAATTTTATTACCTCTATAAAAACACCATGAATCCACTTACTAGTTACGCTAGCAGTTGACTTCATATTCTCTAATTCATCAATTGATTCTTTTGACAACACTTCTAGAGGGGTAAACATTCATTCAACTTGTTATGCATGACTAACTAGATGTCTGATATAATTTTACAATTCTTCCACCTGCACATTTAATTGTGACTTTTCGTTTACTTCTTTCTCCAATCTCTGCACTATGGTTTCAGCAGATTCCCTGAGTTTATAAACCTCTTGTTTCTTTGTGGTTGGTCCCAAGTTTAATGAAGAAATATTATACTCATTAGGAGCAATGTATCCTTTAGCCTTTTCCACTGAGGGAGTAGCAATGTGCACAACCCTATTATTTGAATCATACTTCGTTATTTTTGAATAAATCCCCACCCTTTTCTTTTCTCTAGGCTTATTGAGTCTAGAAAAAAAGTCTTCAAGATTTGGAATAGTTTTTTCCACTATTGGTTTTTCCTATAACTACTCTCTTAACCAATTAGGTGCAATTGACTGCTCAATATTTGGGTTAGATCCTTGCTCATGAATTTCTTCCAAAGCTTTATCCTCTTGGCATTTACTTTTCTCCTCTTGATTAACATCTTGTTGTCATTATTCAACATTGTCCTCCTTAGGATCATCTTTTTGTTGTTCTTCATGCACTTCTACCAATGGAGGTTCCATATTTTTCTCCTCATACTTTTTTGCTTCATGATATATTTCCTCTTCAATATTTTTCTCTTCAAAATTGGGAACAACAATTTTTTAAAGAAAAAATGATTCTTTATTTTCTTTCTCCTCCATCTATCTTAGGATTTTATCAATATTGTTTAGTTTGGGAAATGGAATGTTGCCATAAGAAGAAGATTTTCTCTTATACACCACTTTTGTTTTCTCTCTTGAACTGTCTAGATAGACTATTTACTCTTCTTGTGTATCCTTCACTTATGAAGTAGTAGTTATAGTGGGAGCTAGTGGTGAAACTAGTGCACATTTAGTGGACACAAAGGAAAACATAGCCTCTTTTTGTGTTGTAGGTGATGAGAGAGGTTGTTTTTATATAAAAGGAGGATGAATAGCAGGAGATGTATCTATTGTAGAAGAAGAAACCCTCTTTCCTTTACCTTTTTATTTCTTCTTTTTGGGAGGCTCCTTTGTGGTGACTCTAGTTGTCCTCCTTTTCTCTATTGGCCTTCTTTCTATGATGTCCTTCTTCTTTCCTTTACCCTTCTTCACTTCCAAGGATACTTATTCAATATCCTCATAAATATTATGAATTTTATCTCCTTCCTCTTTTTATTTTTCCTCATCTTCTAAGGAGTGAGTCTTTAAGTACCCCATTAAATCATATTTCCGCCCAAATTCCTTATATATTTAAAAAGTGGCTCCATCAACTCATCTAGTTCTATAATCTCTTCTTCAACCCAATCAAGAGACAGACTGGGTTTATCTTTTACTAAATCATAATCATTATATTGTATACAATCACCATCATATGCCACCTAATTAGGCATAGAGAATGGCTTATAAATACTCACATGTCAAGTGTCTTCCTTGAATGTAATATTTTTCTGAACTCAAATTCATCTTGACAATTGGCCCAATAGTTTGCAATATGAGGCTTGTGTCTATACCACCTACCTGTTGATGGTTTAGCTATATCACGTCGATAAAAATTCCTTTTGACTATGCGAGTCTTCAAATTAAAGAATTATAGCTCAACTTGTGAATACTTAGCTCTTAGTGTTGGTGGACAAGCTTCTATTCCACCAAGTGTAATTGGAAATCCCACACCTAATTTATGCTTATCTTTTAAAATTCTATTAAAAGCACTTAATTGACTTCTTCATCTTAAAATCACAATCTTGTCTATTGGATACCTAGGAAGCCTATATGGTCTATTTGAGCAAACTTATATTCTGATATAAGAAAACTTAGGGAGCTATATATTACCATGATCCATATTTATTTATCAAATCCATTTCCTCTTGTACAGTTTGGTATTTTGGGTCCCTTGCAAAAGCTTCACAATATAAATAAGTAATGCATCATTTACCCTTTTGTAGTGGGAAGTACTTTGGAATTGAGATTGGGGGTAACAATCATAAATTTTGTACTACCCAACCTTGTTGCCTACATCCCCAAGATAGATCAATCCTTTGTATTTAAAATTTCTTGCAAGCATATACACCACACAAGAGGTCATTCAGAAAGATCTTCTCTTCCCCAAGTTTTTAAACCGAGCATCTATATTGTCACTGAGCATTCTTTCCCAATGGATATTCTTGTCTCTAGTAGATATCTCTTAAATATAATAAAACATCCATTCTTCAAATGGTGTTGGCTTAAGGAGATCCATTATTCTTCTTAGGAGGGTAACTAAGTCACCATACTCATCTTTAAAGTCACTCCTATAAAGAGTCTTGGGAATTTTTAGAGTAATGTAGCCTGGGCTTTACTAACCAATGTGAATTGATAATCTCTAAACACCTTTTAAGCTCTTGGGTGTAGATTCCCTAGGTTATTTCTTGTGTTAGTACTATCATTTTTGAATGAGTTGGAATATAAAAAGCCTCAACTATGGCCATACTATGAAATTTACAAGTAACTTCCCATCTGGACCTACGATTCTTCTTTGATCCCATATTTAGTGGTTCACACATTCAACTATCAAGTACAAACACTACATTGAGGAAAAGATGTAGCTTGGTCTATCCCATTCTCAACTATTCTCTTTGAAAAGTCTAAAGGATTCAAGCCATATATCCTTCCTTTGAATTCCTCAAGGGTGATGTGACCCAAGTTGGTGTCCCTAACATTTAACCAATATGAAACTATATTTGTCTTAGGGAGCACACCTTTGAAGTAAATATTCATTTTGGCTATCCATGATAGATATTCTACTTTCTCACTCTTCTCAGCTTGCATCTATTAGCCAAACATAGCCTAAATCATTTGGAGTGAAAGGTGTGGAAATAATGAACAAATTTCCTTTAGAAACCTAAACATATCCAATTCACCTCAAATTCTAAGGAAAAGAACCTACATTTTGAACATTTGATAAACATCATCATTATTAGCTCACATGTTGAAAATCTAATCCTTAAAACATCAAAATTAATCTTAAATAAACCTTTCCAAGATTTCAATCTTGTCATGGAATTTTGGGGTTTAGACACTTTCAAGCAATTTCGAGAATTTAACATTGTTATGGAATTTTGGGGTTTTGAAAGAACCTTGGATTTTTTTGAAAATGGTGATTTTTGACTCTTATCTCCTTGTTGGTCTTTAATGGTGGATTTCAGAGATTCCATGTACATAGTAAATCTCCGAAGATGACTTCTTCATGTGTTATGTGGTATTTTTTGAGCATTGAGAAATATCCAAAAAAAGAGTTATTCATGTGGACTTTAGGGATTTCAAACAATGAAGAAATATCTAAAAAGTGGACCACTTAAGCAAATTTCAGGGATTTATAGAGATCAAGAAATATTTGAAAATAGGAAATTTCATCATTTCATTGAAGATTTTGAGGATTTTTGGAGTTCGAGAAATCTCCAAAAATGGGCATTTTAATTGCTTTGTTGAAGAATTCGAGTTTTTGATCAACTTTGAGATTTTAAGCAGTTTTGGATTTTTTCTAGAGGAAGAAAATTTCCTTGCAAATTTGAATCTTCTGGATCTCATTTAAACCTTGTTTTTTTGTGAAAACCTAAAGGATTTTTATAGTAAGGAAATTTAGGGAATTTTGAACGTTTAACTTTCAAATTTGAATTTTTAAGAAAACCCTAAATGTGATTTGTTAAAATTTTGAAATTATTTTTTTGTTAAGGTTACATGGTTCAAAACCCTAGCAATTTGGCCATGATTTTCCATTCAAAAAACTCTGAGAAAGATGAATTTTCTTGAAGATTTCGAGGTTTTTTGAATGCTTTAAGGTTTGAATTGTTTGGAAAACCGTAGTATTTTAGAAGTAAGCTAAAACTAACCCTAATCCACATGAGAAAGTGTATAATGATCAATATTTTTAAATTGTAACCTAAATGAATTTTTTTCTCATAGACCTTACATTAATTTCACAAAAAATAGCTTGAATTTAAAATAAAATCACCAAATGCAATGTATGGAAGCAACCAATATCAAAATTTGAGCTGAAATATACAAGGAAATGACACTTTGAATCAACTTTGGGACATGAATGGAGATTTGCAATTGCACCTATGATTTATTAGTCTCTTATCAGTTCTCAAATCAATTTGCAAATGAAGGAAATGTAAAATGAAGGGATAAACACACCTTTTATACCTTCAGAGTACTAGACCATAAATGCACTAATAGATAGTTGGTGAACACTTCACTATTCACTTTTTAGAAACACGACCTCACTAAGGATTTTTAGGGATTTGAGGAGGTTGCAATTTTTTTAGGTTTTTACACTACCTCAAAATTTTAGAGATTCCATGGGACAAAGAAATCCTCGAGAACCCAAAATATCTGGAAAGGAGGAGAACTTGAAGTCTAGGATCCTTGAAAAATAATTCATGATTTTCAATGACTTCTCACTTCGTTTTTCTTTGTTGCAAACATTTATATATTCCTTATTTGATATGAACTTAGTAAATAACAGGAAGATGACCTCAAAAAGAAAAATTTAAAGGACTTTTCTCCTAAAGAGAAAAGACAAGGAACTTATAAAGAAAAAAAGGGAAAAGGGGTTCCCCTTTTGGATGGGGCATGTGTGCAAGACACAACATGTACCTTGGGGTTTTAAAATACACAAATGTGTATGTGAATTTTGACTCAATTTTTAATGTAGAAAAATACAAGAGAAGATAAAGTAAACTAAAAAGGAAAAGGTATATAATGAAATATTTATAAAATGTCTTATAAAACCATTTAATTTAGTAGATTATAGGATAGAATTCTTGGACACATGAAACTACCTGCACATAAAACGTAGCCAAAAGTAGAAAACAAGTCAATTCTATAGAAAAATAAATAGCAAGAAAAATATTATTTATGATTTTCTAATAAATTTATAAGAAAAGGACTAAAAATGGATGAACTATGCAAAAGTTATTGGTGTTTGAATTTTTAAAACAAATAGCTAAATTTGAACACTTCTACTCGAGTTTTTGAAATTTTTGAATAAAATACCTTCATTACTATATAGGCCTCTAAGTCAACTTTTTTTGACAGTTGCAAAATTTAAAATTTTTTATTAAAAATGAGAAATTCATGCTAATTTGATTGTAGGGTGCCTTTTGGAAAAAAAATGGATGATGGAGCAAGGATTTGGCTGCTATCGATTAGCTAGTGAATAGCCATGTGACTATGGTTGAGTGCTAGTGGGTTGGTTGTGACTGTGGGATACTTGGCCACATGACCAAGGGCTAAGGTATGCTAAGACACTTAGTTGCAATATGTCCACAAACCTTTTACAAGGTCAAAGAAAATACCTTTGATTGAACCTACCTATGTGTGAATGTGAAATATTTATAAAATAAACTAAAATTTTATATAAAACCACCAACTCTTGGATTTTAGGGCACTTAAAAATATAATTAAATGTGGATTCTAAAAATATTAGAATATTTCAACATGGATTTCAAAGTATTTAAAAAAATTAAAATTTTTAAACATAGAGTTCCCAGCCTCTTCCAACCTTAAACCTATGGATTCGAAACATATTTTAAAAAAATTGTGGGTTTTTTATGACGAAGTCCTACAACCATGTGTATACCTGTAGCATCATAAATTGTCACCCTTGCTAATTTCACAATAGATTTTCCTCCCTCCTAAGTGCATGGACCTAATTGTGCATCTAATGTCCTAAATTATGCATTCCATGGCACATTGGGACATTTACCAAAAAAAACCATATATGAAATCAAGGTAAACATTTAATATTTTTCTCCCTACACTTTACACCCTATAAATAGGGCTAGGACAAAGTCCCCCTATTTTTCCTCCAAAATTTAATATGTTGAGGATAACAATTTTTTATTTAAATTTGAAATATCAAATGTTGGCTATCATGATTTGGCTTTTGATAAATTAGAATTATTTTGTATAAATACCTAGTCATTGAATCATTTTGAAAACTAATTAGAAATAAGTGAAATCATTGAGTGAGATGATCATTATCAAACAATAATTATAAAGTCAAGAGAAAATTCATTGCAACATTTCAATATTGAAGCATCATGTCGAGTTTCATGTGAGTTTATTCATGTTTATGTTATCATTTTTTGTACTAACCCTTGTAGGTATTTAAAGAAAATCAAGCCAAAAATTCAAGCCTTGAGGTGATGTGTATGAATTCAATCCTTCAATGATATCAAATCTGAGTGGTGAGTTGCATCCAATTATTGATTCATCATTTCTTTATCATTTTGTTCCAAGTATGAAGGTGTTGTCATTGATTTCAATAGGAAATGTACTGACTGGTGTTGTCATTGATGTCAACTATGTGTTAAGGAAGGTTGTTGCATGATGAAGATGTCGAGGATATAGAGAAAGTTGTGAAAATGAGGAAAACAGGTTGTTGCAGGTTGTGCATGTGTAGTTGAGATATTGAGGAAGTGTTGTGAGTACATGGAGCTATATTTTTAATATAGTGTCTAAAGATGAGTTGGAATGAAGTAATGAGTTGAGATGATGTCTCTAGTACTTGGTTTCCAAGTGGTTTTGAGAAAATTTGATAAAGAGAGAAAACTATTTTGTGCGAGTGTTCAGAATGTGCTATGGATTGTGCTCCATGTTTCTTCTATGTTGATGCTATACCTATGTGGATTTTATGTTTTTTGAGGTTGTTAGAGGTTTCTATATTCATAATTTTGGGTTTTGGATCATTAGTGAGAGAAATTTGTGCTCACCAGTATGTGAACTAGTTTTGTAGTGTTGTATAGAGGTGTCGAGGAGAAATGTATTCACTCTACATTTCTCCGCAATTTCTTTTTAGGACTTGTGGCTTTAAAGGAGAGTTAATGGTGTTGTTCTCTTTCTTGTGTCAAGAGGATTCATGTTTAAGTGTATCGAAAGCTTCATAAGTGTGTACTTAATTTTTAATGTGTTTACATGGGTAACAACCAACATGGTGTCTACACTACCTTTAGAAATGTTCAAGTATTAATGAAAGCATAGTGTGGCATGTGAGACTTAATTTTGGGTCCTAGTTAAGTGTTGTTTTGGTTCCTTTTCATTTCTATCCACCACATGAATGTTTAGGTGCCGACTTGTTTTGAATTTGTAAGTGTAATGGATAGTTGTTGACATTGGAGAAGGTGTTTAATGTTGAGGTTGATATAAATAAGAGTAGAGTTGTTGTGAGTTGAAAGAAAGAGTCAAGAGTGAAGAAAGATAGATGTGAGATTGATAAAAGTGATGTGTGATTTGAATTTGAGTAGAGCAGTGCAAATTTCAATTGTGTGAATTCTTGAAGGAAATGAGTTGAAGGTCTCTGAAATCTTTCAAAAAAGACTATAAAAGCGTTGGAGCATTGTGGTGGATTCCTTGTTGCATTGAGAAGTTGTTCTCTATGTAACACTTCTCTTCTATCTGCTTGTATTTATTTTTGTGGCAGTGAGCCTTTTTGGATAGTGTGTCCTATTCTGGCAGTGAGCCCTTTTGTACTGATTTTCTAGTTACTTGTATTGTGAGATAATCATCATTGCACGGTTTCCCTCATTGGGTTTTCTATGTAAATACAATGTTCTCTTGTGTATGGTGTTGTTGTTTTAGTTTTTGTTATCTTTATTTTGTATTTAATCATTATAATAGAATATGGGTTTAATGAATGCATGTGGATCTGATTACTGTTGAGGGTTTTAAAGGTTTAATTTTTTACAACTGATTCACCCCCCTCTCAGTTGTTTTGTTCATTCAATAATTGGTATGAGAGATTGGATCCTTGGAGAAAAAATTAACAACTTAAGGTAGATTTGGGATGGTGAACAAGGTTCCTTTGGAAGGCCCTAGATTCAATGGCACAAATTATGCATTCTGGAAGACAAAGATGGAAGGATATCTAGAATCTCAGGGATTTGAGGTTGAAAATGATTATTAGATTGCATATAATCCACCTCAAAATGGTCCAAGTACAAGTGTAGAGATCATGGTGCATGAGATAAGTGCTAAGGAAAGATTTATTATTGTGAATAGTATTTCAAATACTAAATTAGTAAAAGTTATGAGTTTGAAGATTGCTAAAAATGTTTGGGATAATATTGAAAGAATTTATGAAGGAGATGAAAAAGTCAAACAAGAAAATTTGCAAAATTTGAAGGCATAATTTGAGACCCTGCATATGTCTGAAGATGAAACAATTAAAATATACATGCAAAGAGTTGATGAGCTGGTGAGTGCAATGAGAGGTCTTGGTGCACAAGTCAAAAAATATAAAGTAGTAAAGAAAGTTCTCAGATCTCTTCTTGATTGTTATAGTGAAAAGGTATATACTATTGAGGAAATTGCAAATATTAATACTTATTCTAGATATCAGATGATTGGTACACTAGCTTATTTTGAAATGAGAAAAAAGGGCTTGAAAAATGGTATAAATGTACATATTTCTTTCAAGGCTAAAGTATCAGAAAAGGTTGAAGATTCAGATAAGGAAGATCGTGATGATGTGGAATCTAACTTTGTAAGAAGAATGAAAAAGGGCATCGGTAAGTACAAAGGTAAATTACCTTTTAAATGTTTTATTTGTGGTGATATAGGTCATTATGCTTCAAGATGTCTAGAAAGAGCTATAAATAATAAGAGCAAGGAAAATAAAGAAAATTTGACTAAGAACGATTACTATGTTAGAGAAGATGTTGGTATTTTTGATGATGAATCTAATTATAGAGACTTTGATGACAATGATGCTTGTTATTGGCTATAAAAGATGAATCTAGTTTTGCTAACTCTGAAAGTTGTGTAAAGGAAAGTGTTCTAGAGAAAAAGGATAAGGATGAAGGTACTTTGGTATCTACTTTTCATGTTAAAGAGGATAAGAATGATTGGGTTGTTGACATTGGTTTCTCTAATCACATGACTGGAGACAAAAGTAAGTTTGTTAAACTTGAGAAATATGATGGAGGACTAGTTAAATTTGGAGATGATTTAGGAGCTAAGATTTGTGGAATAGGTTCAATCAGTTTTGATAGCAAGCATAACACTGATAATGTTTATTATGTTAAGGTTGATGAAAACTTGCAAAATTCAATTGCAGTGGATGGATATGTGTTAGAAGAACCTAATTGTAGAGAAGTAGAAGAAGAAAAAGTTTATGGAAAGTAAGTGCAAAATGAAGAGAAAGAAGCTTTGAAGAAGACCCCTAAGACCCCTAAGTATGTGCAAAAGAATCATTCTGAAGATTAGATCATTGGAGACAAGTGGAGAGGTGTGTTGAAAAGAATAAAAATTGCTGAAGCATAGGTAAATCTATGTTTACTTTTTAAAGTTGAACCTAAAATAGTGAGTGAAGCATGCAAAGATGAAAATTAGACGAAGGAAATTAAAGAAGAACTTAGGCAAATTGAGAAACACTAGACTTGCGAATTGGTTCCTAGACTGGAAAACAAGAATATAATCAAAACTAAGTGGGTATTTAGAAACAAGTTGAATGAGAATGGAGAAGTGGTAAGAAATAAAATAAGACTTGTGTATAAGGGTTAATCACAAGTGGAAGGCATAAAATTTGAGACATTTTCTCCTATGACCAGGATGGAAGATACCAAAATGTTTTTAGCATTTGTAGCATACAAGGACTTTAATGTTTATCAGATGGATGTGAAGTTTACTTTTCTGAATGGTGAATTAGAATAAGAGGTGTAAGGTAGATAAAATAGTGTTGCACAGTAAGATGGTTAAATCTAATATTAAACATGTAGAAATATAAATCAAAAAACAAAGAACAAATCAAATGAATTAAAAAGAAAATAATGTAAAAAATAGAACAGTCTCACCGAATATCAATCCATTTCCTCGAATTATCTTGATTGTCCTTCTCCATTTTTCCTTGTTGGTATTATTTCCCTTAGATTTTTAGTATGTATGCAAGCATAGCCTTGATGTATGTCTAAGCAAAATATCGAAGATTAAGTTCTTCCAAAAATTATATCAATTTTGGGAGGATGAATAATGCCAAAGATCAGCCAATTTATAGAAAGCTGGTTTTCAAACGATTGACATAGATTCGAAAGAGAGATCAATGATCGAGATTGTTGAATGCCATGCGATGTGAGTTTTGTGTCAGTTAGAATGTGAGTTGGAAAATTCTATAGGATAAAGATTAAATTGGAATAATAATTTAATCTGGTGTTAAGACTTTTCAGAAATATTTAAGAATAAACATTAAGATTAAATAAATGATTTAATCTTCAGTTGAAAGTCTTTGAAAATAGAAGAATTAGACTTTGAATGAAAAGGATAAAGTTAGAACTTGGAGAATGATCTGTTTGAATGCACACATGAATTAAATAATTAAATAAAGATATTTAATTTAATAAATATGTGCGTGCATATGAGTTAGAACTAGTTAATTGGCTGGTTGTGACAGAGAGTCCTTTTCATAGAGATGATTAGATATCGAATCCAGAGATAACTGACAGATTTAAAATAGATCTCGAGTCAGATGGTGAGTGAATAATTATTTAACTGGATGACAGAAGAATGTGACAGAAAGAATTAATTATGAATTAAATGTAAATTTAAATCAACATTCGAAATTAAAATGATTTAATTAAATAAATAATAAAATTAATTGAAAAGGTTAATTGAATAATTAAATTATGACTATTTAATTATAGTTGAAATATGATAAGAGGTAAATTAAATAATAAATTATTTAATTCAGAAAGGAAATTAATTAATTAGTGATGTAATTAAATAAATAAAATTTATTTAATTAATCAAGTTGAATAAAGGTCATAATGAATAAATTAAATCATTAAGGGTTATTTAATTAATAGAAGAAATATGTGTTTAGGAAATAATTAAATAATTAACATTATTTAATTGTGACAATGTACATTAGAAAATTATGTCAAAAGTGGTACTCACAGGCGTAGACCATTTTTCAGTGTCTACAGTTTGTCCCTCTTTGATACAATGCTGTTTATCGCATTGTGTCAAAGAAAATCATTAAAAAAATGCCCCAATTGTGCCCCAATATGAAATAGGTTAGGGTATGCCCCCTTGGGAAAATTGACAAATTTTTGAAAAATTTAAAAAAAAAATAGGAATTATTCTTGATAAGTCAATTTGATGACCATAAATGCTATGGAGTTGACGGAATTGAATTTGGAAGTGCTAGGGACGTGTATGGGTCGATTGAAGATGAAAGTTTACGTGGCCAATAGACAAGGTCAGAAGTAATGCCACCCAAACCCTAGGTATAAATTGAAATTAGGGTGAAAATCAAGTCATTTGCACCCTATAGAATTGAAGAATTGAAGAATTTGCTCTGAGCACCCGTTGAGATGTCTCCCATACCATACACCCACCATCGCAGATATAGGATTTGGACCTTCTGATGGCCAGTCGACGCAGGACCCCCAATATGTACCTTGAAATGATCTCTTGAAATTTTGTTTTGAACGTCTTTCTAGGCATTTAAATTTATTTTTGCAAATACGTCATTGTTTCTGCAATGCATATGCATTTGTATGCGACGCATCTGTGTGCGGTACAATGCATATGTGAAATCACGTCTAGGTCTGTTTAGGAATTTTAGGGAAAATATGCATTTGTTAAATTATACATCACATTTGACTTTATGCATCACATCTACGAATAGGGTAGGCACATGTATGAATGTGAAACACATGTGTAAAAGTTAAACACATTTGCATTATGATTAGGAAATGAATATGCACGCATCTGCAATTTGATATTCACATTTGCCTGTTGGTTTGAATTATCTGATTTGATGATGCATTTGTAATATGAAACACATATGCTTGGTTGTTCGACGCATTTGTGTGTATGCACCGCATATAATTTATAGAATGACGCATATGATATGTGCATTGCATATGTTTCTAAAACAACAAATTTGCCCGTCAAATTTTGGGAATTTTTTTTGATAGAAAAGTGGATTGATTTGATGTTTGACACCTTGTTTGAATGATCTTTGCAGGTTATACTAGATCCTATTTATACTCAGGAGTCACAACCAGATACTTTCAAGCTCAAAGATTGGCTAGTGAGCGCAGAGACACACTTATTATGGAGACTAGGATTTCATCATGTGTTGACCATTCCCATGATTTGGGAAAATAGAGGTATGCTTACTGCCCTATGTGAGAGATAGAATTCAGATTTCTCATCGTTTCATTTTTCTACTGGAGAGGCAACTATCACATTAGAGGATGTGTATAGGATACTTAGATTACCTATCAGAGGAGAGAGAGTGATGTATGATACCTAGAGGGGTTATAGTGAGATTAAGAGATATTATGTATATGATTATGTTAGGAGATTAGGCATAGAGCACTATGAGATTAGATGGTAGGTGCTAGTAGATAGGTATGAGTGGATAGATTGTATATTATGTACATTGATTGCTAGGATAGTTCTTCTTGACCGTTGGAGTCATGGCTTTCCTGTTGAATGGGGGGAGATGTTAGTTGGGATGTTAGAGAGGGAGGTTGTGTATGCTTGGGTTCCTTGTCTATTATCCATGCTTCACTTCCATTTGCATGATATAGCTTATAGAGATGCACAGTCGATGAGCTATGGGACTACTCTTCTCATGGTTTGGGCATGGGAACACATTATAGTGTTCCATCCTCCTGTTACTGCCGAGTGGGCTGATAGATTTTTGTATGTTTTCCAGTATGCGGGAAACATCACACAGAGTCATGTAGGAGATATAGGTTATTGGAGACATGCACTTGACACATTAGTTCAATTCACATGGAGACCGTTCATGGATTGTGAGTGATGGTCAGATGAGGACAGGAATTTACCCTACTGTCGACAGACATAGTACCTGATTGGGAGGATTGTTTCTAGTGTTCACATCATAGAGATACATTTTCTAGACCGTGTACTGAGACAGTTTGGTGAGATATAGGATGAGCCTAGAGGATGAGAAAAGTTTGCTCAGTCATCTAGAGAGGTTCCCTGGTGGGGGCCTATGATACTAGTGGCTACTGTAGAGGTAGACATTCAGGCTCTGCAACCTTTATAGTGGGGTTGGAGGGGTGGAGCAACAAATCCTGGGACTGCCATTGGATATAATACCTAGTGGGCAACACATCGTCTTGTGCCATACATAGATCCAGATCAGCTGGTGCCAATGGAGAGATGAGATATAGGGCCGAGAGGGTGGTTTAGAGGCAAAGGTGGTGGTAGAGTTGGAGGCAGATATGGTCGTGATGATGGGAGAGGTGGTGGTGGTAGAGGTGGTAGACGGGGTCAGAGAGGATGGAGAGTTGGTGGTTGGGTAGGTGGATTATCACCTATCTGAGAGGTTGAGGTGGAGGTAGAGGACATACCAATGTTGGAACTCAATGGTAGAATGGATATTGGAGGAGATCATGCTACCGAGGAGGCAGTAGCAGAGGAGCATGCAGAGGAAGAGATTGTCAGAAAGGAGCATGCAAAGGAGGAGGCTGAGAGAGAGTACATGGACATTGATCCCCTTGGCATATTAGCAGGGTATGGAGAGGATGATTTTGAGGAGGAGATACCTATGGAGGAGCAGGAGAGAGATCTTTGGAAAAGGATAGTAGAGGGGAGGAAAGATGAGGAGGCTCCAAAAGAAAGTGCTATGGAGTCATTGGAGGAGAGGTTGAGAGTGGTTAATGCAAAGCGGGATGCCCTATAGATAGAGAGAGATAGTGCTCTCATGGAGAGAGATCAGGCAGTAGCCTAGATGTAGGAGATAGAGCAATAGTTTGCAAAGATTAGATGCCTCTATAGTCGTACATCATTTGATGGTTTCACTCGGGAGCTAGTTGGAGCAATAGTGGCAGTGGGACAACTTTGCCATTTTCCTATTTATAGACATTATATTTGTTCATAGAGCCTGAGAGCTCATTTTTATTTATTGATACACTCTGACATTGTACTATGACACATGTTATTTTGAGTTATATATATATATATCATTTTTGGTGGCATTTATATGATTTGTATGTCTTACATGATGATGTTGTTTATTTCTATATGATTATGCAGCTAGATGATATATGTACATGTTATGGATGATCATTTCTACATTATGATGTGTTCATGCAATCTATGATGTTATATTGATTCTATATGATGATGGATGTATGTAATTTTATGATTATGAGATGCAATGTCATGTTTATATATACAATGCTATCTATATGTGATGTTATATGTTGACAATGGTTATGTACATGTAATGTTTTTACTATGTACCTTATGATGATTGGATGCTTATTATGCCATGATTTTTCCTAGATATGCAACAGATGCCTATATGCTTGTGTTTTTGTATGATACTTACATGATATTTCTAATCATTGAATGCATATGTAGGATGGTTTATATTTTTGTGTATCACAGGACTCTGTTGTTGTGCATGATAGAAGAAATGTTAGCGTGAATAAAGCAAAATATTAGTATGAAATAAGAATGGTTATTTGAAGCACATATAATCTTTGATATTTTTCCATATATATACTAAGCTTTGAATTTTATCATCATTGGGCGGGACTGACACAAATGGATAGTACACACCATGATATGAGATAGACCATAGTATACAAAGTCATCCACTTCCGAAAAATAGATAGTCGCAGACAAGGAGTGTCTTAACTCATACTAAGGGCAAGATTTCCCCAGTATTTTTGTCTAGACAAACCACATACAAAAAACAAATAAAGATGGGTCATGAGACTTCATTGATCCTCTAAATCCTTCATGGGACATCCTCGAGGAGACTAGTAACATGACTCAAAATACAAAGTTAAAAGACAGTTGACATACAACAGTCAAAGAAAAAATAGTCCTGAAACATCCTTGCTTCTCTAAATCCTTCATGGGACATCCTTGAGAAAGCTTAGTAACCAAACTTAAAGATAAAGCTAAAAAGATAAAGCCAAAATAAGCCATAAATGTCAAAAAGGCCAATATTTTCCAAAACATGATCTTGTTTGATTAGTTGATTGGTTGACATAACCTGATGACAGTGATGACACATACTGTATAATATGTTGAGTCTGGTTTCGAATTTGTGACTATCTGTGTAAGGCATGATGAAGCCTGGTTTTAGAAAGACGTATTGTATAAGAAATTTGAGCCTGATGACATTGATGCGACAAGCTGCATAAGGCTATGACAATTGACGATGTCTATTGTCCAGAAGGACACATATTGACTAAGACATAAGTTGATTGTTTTGATAATTTGTTTAATTTGAATTGTTGATATTGCTAACATGTTTGGCTTGTTGATGTGTGGCTTGTATTGATACTTTGATTGTTGTGTGTGTGTGTTACAATATATGATACAATGTACCCTAAAGGACTAACCTAGTGTGGCCTCGGGGGCACATCGACTGATAGAATTGCCTATGTTATACATGCAAAGACCTCGTAGTTTGACTTGATTTTGACTAACAAGATTGATTGAGTGTGTGAATATTTGATATGTGGGATAGTGAATATGATAAACCCTAATGGACTGAACTAGTGCAGCTTCGAGGGCTCATTGATTGATGGCCTTGCCTACATTATACATGCAGAGACCTCGTAGTTTGACATGACCAATGACTTTGACATATACAAAGAATAAGTCATGATTTTATGTGTGTGAGATGTGACAACCTAGAAAGAAAAACCTAATGCTCGAGGGCACATCGACTAATGGCCTTGCCTATGTCCAGTCACAGAGGAAACGTAGTTTGAATATGTCTATGACTAACTTGACACGACTGAATCCAACTCTATTTTTGGGATTTTTGACATGCTTTTAATTTTTTTGTCTTTTTGGAGTTTTTTTTTTTTGATGTTTATTTTTTTTCAGGAGATTTTATGATGTTTTGGGTTGCTATGTACAAGGTCCACATGACACAGAGCGAGGATTTTCCCCTAGTCGGGAATAAGACCAATAAGATGGGATGGGGATATGGAGTGGACTATATGTCAATCGTTCCAAGTAATGGATAAGACAACCATTTATTATGGGTGATGGTGAAAAAGTCTGATTGGAATGATGGTAGACGAAGGAGTGAAGTCGACTACACATGGCACCTGTTTGCTAGGTTTTCACCATGGTACTTATCCAAAGTGCCACCAAAGTGGTTTTCACTATTGGATGGATTATTTCTCTACTATTTTATTGATTTTTAAATTTTTTTGGTGTTACAAAGATGCCTGTTTGCCAGGTTTTCATGAAGGTAACAATATATATATTTTTTAATTTTTTCGATTAAGACATAGTTCTTAGAAGCTACACATAGAACCTCTTCAGATGAAGGATGTTGATTGGTGACAAAATTGGTTCTCCTTCAAGGGTAGAGAGTTGATAAACGCTTGATCCAAAATCTTCTGTGATAATATAGGGCCCTAACCAGTTAGGTTCAAACTTACCTAGTTTTTCTCATTCAACTTGATTCTTGGGGTTCTCCATTAAGACCAGGTCACCAATGTCAAAGTGTCAATTTATAACTTTATTATTATAGTTGCGACGAAGACAATTTTGATATGCTTTCAAATGATCTAGTGCCTTCTGTCTTCGTTCATCTAAGAATTCTAATTCATGCAATCTAGATACATGGTACTCTTCATCGTCAATATGACCTTTCAAGGATACCCTCAGGGAAGTAATTTCAACCTCAATAGGTAAGATAGCTTCAAAATTGAATACTAGGGAGTATGGAGTGGCACCGGAAGGAGTACAGATGCTTTTGCGGTAAGCCAATAAGGCAGGATTAAGCTGTAAATGCCAGTCACAACCAGCATCATTGAAAGTCTCCTTAAGGATTATGATAATGGTTTTATTAGACGCCTCAGCTTGTCATTACCTTGTGGGTAATAAGGAGTGGAAAAATGATGTTGGATATTGAATTCCTCACATATATGGCAGACTTGGTTTTTGAATGGATGACCATTGTCTATGATAATGGATTGAGGTACACCATACTGATAGATTATGTAGTTTAGGATAAACCTGGATATTTGTGTGTTGGTGATGTATGTCATGGGAATAGCTTCAATCCATTTGGTAAAGTATTCGGTGGTGGTTATGATGAACTTATGGCCATTGGAAGATGGAGGGTGTATCTTACCTATGACGTCAAGTCTCCATTGGGCAAAGGGCCATGGTGAAGTAATCAGATGGAGCTCCTATGCTGGTGTGCATATCAAATCTCCATGTATCTGACATTGTCGACACTTCTTGAAAAAGATATACGAGTCCTTTTCCATAGTAGGCCAATAATAACCTAATCTCATAATCTTGTGGGCTAAGGTAGGACCGCTAGAATGGGATCCATTTATACCCTCATGTACTGCCTGTAAGGTTGCTTGTGCTTCTTCAGTATGAAGACATCTCATTAAGGTATTATCTAAGGTACGTCTATATAGGGTATCTCTAATGATGGTGTATTTGGAAGACTTACAGATAAAGGTTCTACGTTGGTTGTTTGACAAGTCTAAAGGTAATATTTGGGCATTTAGATAGTCGTATACATCCTTGTACCAGGGGGAAGTAGGACCAACAATCATACACAACATCATAGAATTTGGGACATCATAGGTAGGGACCAAAAGCTGTTTGACCAAAAACTTGAATTTAGGCACGTTGCTAGGTATATCCAATAAGGAACCCACAGTTTCCATAACATCTACTGCCTTGTTATGAATGCGTGGTATTTGTTGAAAGGTGATGTAATCAAAGTACTGCTTGAAACTATCAACCATCCGCTTGTAGGGGGAAATTTTCGCATCTTTAGTTTCATAATCATCATTAACTTGCTGAACTACTAGTTGAGAATCCCCATAAACATGTAGACTCTTAATCTTGCATTGGGCTACCATTCTTAGTCCTGTCACTAAGGCTTCATATTCTGATATGTTGTTGGTGCAAGGGAAAGCAATCCTGAATGATTTAGGAATAATATCACCTTGAGGTGTAAGAAATATTATGCCTACTCCTGAGCCACGATTAGTATGTGACCTATCAAAGTATAATTTCCATTTGGTTCTAGTGTCAACTTTGAAGATAAACTCATCAAGAAAATCTACCACTAAAGGATGGTCTGCCTTCATGAGTGCATCTGCTAACTGATCTACAATTACTTTCCCTTTTATAGCTTTCCTCTCCACATACTGGATGCCATATTCACTAAGTATCATCACCCATTTAGCCAATCAACCTATTAATGCTACTTTAGTTAGGAGATATTTGAGAGGATCAATCTTTGCGACCAACATGGTTTGGAGTTTTAGCATATAGTGTCGAATTTTTTGAGTAGCAAAGACTACCACAAGACATGCATGTTCTATGTTACTATAGTTTAGTTCATATCCCACCAAGGTACGACTGATGTAGTACACTACCCTTTCATGAATTTGATCATCATTTTGTGCGAGAAGGGCTCCCAATGCTAACTGAGTTGCTGAAATGTAAAGTATCAAAGGTATGTCATTTGTAAGTGGCATTAACATAGGTGGAGCAAGAAAATAATCCTTGATCTATTGGAAAGCTTCCTGACATTTAGGTGTCCATACAAATGGTACTCCTCTCTTGAGAAAATGTTGAAATAGATGTATTTTGTCTGCTAGTTGTACTATGAAGTGCTTGATGGATTGTAACCTTCCCTGTAGTGTTCTTAGTTAACCAAAGTTGGTTGGGGGAGGCATTTATATGATCTCTTTTACCTTCACTGGGTCTACTTCAATGCCTCTTCTAGAAATGATATATCCTATAAGTTTCCTTGATTTCACTCCAAAGACACATTTCTTTGGATTTAGTCTGAATTTATAATTTTCTAGTCTTTGGAATATCTTGTCTAGAAATTTCAAATGATCTGCCCTTGTTACTGATTTAGCTATGAGATCATTGACATAATCTTCCACTTGAGTATGTACAAGGTCATGAAAAATAGTCATCATTTCACATTGATATGTAGCTCCTACATTTTTGAGCCCAAAAGGCATAACATTCCAGCAGTATGTTCCGCATGGACATGTAAAAGTTGTCTTGTGTTAGTCCTTAGCTAGGATTTTGATTTGGTTATACCCAAAGAAACCATCCATGAGGGATAGCATCTCATATCCTGCTATAAGATCCACTATCATGTCAATGTTCAACAAAGGGAAGTCATCCTTAGGACATGCCTTGTTGATATCTCTAAAGTCTATACAAATGCAGATGCCCCTAGTTGGTTTGGTCACTAGCACAAGATTTTAAATCTAGTGTGCATAGTCTATGGATCTTATGAATCTGACATCCAATAGTTTCTTAAGTTTTTCTTTAACCAGTAAAGCGAGTTGTGGATGCATTTTCCTTAACTTCTATTTGACTGGCTTAACACCTGGCTGGAGTGGTAGATGATGCAATATAAGGTCTGGATCCAACGTAGGCATGTCAACATATGACCATGCAAAGTTTATCTGTCTCTTTGTGAAGAATTCTCAAAATTTTGGTTGCTCTATCTCTGTCAAAGATGCTACAAAGTAAATGACCCGAGGGTTTTCTTCTATGTTTATGTTGACTTCAACAGACTCCTCTACTAACATTGGTGATATTTCCTGAGCAACTGGGAGAATCTTCAAACCTCCATCCTTGGGTGCCTTAGAGAGGTTTTCTCCCTCAGATGCATCCTTTATTTTTACTATTTCTTTGTCCAAAGGTGCCTTTCGGTTTTCACCTAGGGACTTGTCATTTTTCTCATTTTCATTATTTTTCTTTTTATTTTCACTTTTGCGACTAGAGGTGTGAACAGACTCCCCAAAATATGCTTTGTCATCCAAGTCTATGGTAAAGCCAACTTTATGATCCCCTCTAGGTATGCCTTCTCGAAGTCCCATGAACTCAACAATTGCTTTGTCATTCTCAAATGTGTCCAAGATGGGTGTACCTTTCTAGTCCCAATCGATAAGTTAGGGATATATGAGAGGCATCTCATCATCAGAGTTATCAAATGTAGAGGCTGACAAAGTGAGGATAGAGTGGTTGACATGGTCACAGATGTTTTGGAATAACTCCTTTTTGTTATTTTTTCTATGGGTAGGTAAACTCTGTTGTGGGAATACTGCAAGGGCTAGGTCATTAGAAGATGGTTCATCAGGTGCCCAAGATGCAGGATTAAGGGTTTCCCAATAATAATGCTTAAGCCATTCTTCTTTGGACAAGGAATTTTTAGGATGAGGACTAGATGGATTTGGTATAGTTTTTATCATTTTGTCAAGTTCCCTAAATAACTTATCTAGGTTCATGGTGTTGGTAGAGGAAAGGGAATCCCATTCATAGTCGCTCAAGTCAGGGGATTCATCATAAACTGGGTCAAGTGGTTCATGAGATATCTGAATGTCTTCATAAGCACTTAATTCCTCTTGGAGTGGTGACGAAGTACTAAGAAAGCCAATTCTAAGCGGTTGAAACACTAGCCCTAGGCCTTTTGGTCATGGTGAGACAATGATTGGTTCATTCCTTCCATTTTGATGTAGTCCTAACCCACTATGCCTTTCATATCTATTACTTTGCATTATTGTGAATCCTTTTCCATACTTATCTTTAGATATTTGAATAGACGGTGGAGGGTATTCATTGTCTTCATGATACAACCATGAGGTGACATCTTCTTGGTCCGTAGCTTCTTTGCTTAACTCTCCCCATTTCGTCAATGTCATTGTAGGAGGGACATGGAATGTGACTACTGATTTTCTCCTTTTTGCTGTGGGTAGACAATATGACTTAGGAGGAACCATTTTATTGACACAATAAGATGTTTTCATGTTATATTCTCCACAACCCTTATCTTGGATCTCAAACTTAGGAAGGGATAGTGGTTATTTTGATACAATGGAATTGGTAAGAGTTGATGGATCAATGTATAGGGATAAGGTGGAGGATGAAGCCTCTTGATTGATTGACACCTGTCTTTGTGGTATTTCTTGTAGGCTTGTGCAATATTGGAAAGGATCTAGATCACCATAAATCATGATCTCTGTGCCATTATACGGGAATTTAAGACACTGATGGTATGTGGAAGGTACAACTTTCATAGTGTGTATCCAAGGTCTACCCAACAAAAAATTATAAGGAAGGGTGAGATCCAAGACTTGGAAACTTGTGTCCATGATTGTTGGGCTGATTTTGATAGGGAGTGTGACAACTCCTTTGGATGATCTTTCCTCATCATCATAAGCCTTAATGACTATACTCTTATTGGTGTCCAAACATGCTTTTGAGAATCCTAATGCCTTAGCCAACTTCAAGGTGCATAGGTTCAATCCTGCTCCTCTGTCTACCAAGACTCATCTAACTTTGGTTTGATGGACTAGGACTTCAAGGTGTAATGGGTTATTATGACCGGTCTTCTCAATTGAATAATCCTATTGAGAGAATGTGGCATGATGGGAATTGGTTAAGTATCCTATCATTTCTTCAAAATGATTGACATCTAAGTTGGTAGGGACAGTTGTGCTCTATAAGGCTTTGTCAAGAATGGCTTGATGATCTGGTGATAAGGTCAATAGTTCCAAGATGGATATCTATGCTGGAGTCTTCCCTAGCTACTCAAGTAAATTATATTTAGGCTTGGAAGACTATGGTGGTGGTTTTGATGAAGGACCTAGAAGAGTTATCTTAGTTCTACATGTATTGACAGAACATTCAAGATGCTTCTTTATGGTGATGGTATGGATATATTTTCATTTGCAGCTCCAAGGTGATTTATGATTGTACCTTTTCCATAGTCGTACTTGGTATTTGCATAGTTAGCTGAGGCATTAGGCTTAGTTCCTAAACTGGAGGCCTTTCCTTTTGCATGGTCATGTAATCGATCTGTGAAGACCTTATGATCACTATTTTTGGTATGTTTTTTCCCATTGACTTCTATAGTTCCATCTTCAACAAAGTCTTGTTTGATGTTCTTTAGTTGTCAAAATTGTTGTAGGTTATGTCCCTTTGCTTGATGGTATTCACAATACGCATTATCATCCCACCATGATGGTTTAAATTGTCCAGGATCATACTATTTAGTTTCTAGAGGTTGTATGAGATTATGTTTAATTAGTTGTTTGTAAACTGTCTCGATTGGCTCCCCCAAAGGGGTAAACTCACATTTATGAAATGTCCTCTATGGTCGTTGTTGTTGCAAATTTTGGACAAAGTTGGCGATTTGATAAACACTGCTGGGCATTTCATGAGAGAGATTGTAACCTCTAAGTGAGATGATAGGTCCTATGTGTAGAGTCTTAGCATTAACAACACTATCATTGGTTACATTTTTGTTTCTGGACAAAAAAATTTTTCTATTGTTGGGAGCATTTTGGTGTTGAACGACTGGAATTCTACCCGGTGTCTTAATTTCTCCTTTGTCAATAAGGCATTTTTCAATGATAATGCCCTTTTACACCAAGTCTAGGAAAGAGTTACACCAATGTACTCTTAAGTCACTTCTCTATTTTGGATGAATATTTTCAAGGAATATTGTGACTTTTTGTTTCTCTGGTATCTCACCTGGACATTGACTAGCTAAACTTCTCCATATTTGGAAAACAGTGGTGAAGTTTTCTCCTTCTTGCATGGTGTGACACAAGGTAGTTATTGTTATTTCATTGTCTATGTTGAAGGCAAAGTGTTCGACAAAATTCTTAGCTAATTCACCCTGTGATCGTATGCCATATGGTAGTTTAGAGAACCATTCCAGTGCTATCCTGACAAGGGTTCGCAAAAATAGTCTCATCAAGTATGTGGGGTCATATGATAAGTCCATGCATGTTGTAGAGAATTCTCTAATGAGTTCTAAAGGATTCCTCTTCCTATTATACTTAGGAAAATTCAGTATAATGTACCAATGTGGGAAGGGTGTCATGTATAGCGCTTTGTCAAAAGGACATGGACATAAATCTTGCGCTAAGATAGTTCGTTTACCTAACATAGACATACTGTCCATTTGTTGTTGAAGGATTTGCATTTGATTTTGCAGAACATCTACTTGTGTGAAGGACATGTTGTTTGAATTGTTAGGATCGATGTAAGTGTTCTGAAATGCTATGTTTTGTGACATATTGTGATTTGGTGAGGGTATATATCCTATTTGAATGTTCTGATTCGGTGTAGGGATATATCCTGTCAGAATGTTTTGATTTGGTATAGGAATATTTCCTGTCGGAATGTTCTGATTTGGTATAGGAATATTTCCTATCGGAATGTTCTGTGTAACTCCTATTTTTGGAATGGCAGTATGTGGTATAGTTGTGTTTTTGCTAAATTTGGATCTTTTAAAGGGGTTTGATGAAGATTCTCGAACAGTTAATTGTAAACCTTGTGTTATGTTGAATGGGGTTATGTTTACAATTGATGATGTTTGACTAGGTATGCCAGTTGGTATTGTTGTGGTGATTTGAGGAACAAAGACACTTGATGTCATGTTTTGTGTTGGTTGAGTAGATGTTGTTTTCAAAGTGTGAACAACAAATCCTGGTGGTAGTGTGGCACCTTCTACTAGCAAATTTTCTAGATATCGTTGTTGATCATTTGCCAAAATATCACCCATTAGCTCTTTGCTGAGGATAAGTAGCCATAGTTGCAGCTTGATTTAAAGGTGGACCTAGATGAGGAACCAAAGGCAATGACGATACAGGATTCATGATTGGAGAATGACTGGTCAAAGGCTGGTTAAGGGCTTGAATTTGTCCAGGGTGAGTAGCAGGTCCTAAGGATGGAAAAGGTCCTTATAAATGTTGCCTCAAGTCCATGCTGACCTTTACTCCCTCTGCATATGCGGTGAGTAAAGTATTTTGAGGATTAGTCCTTTGTTTAAGGAAGGTGGCTGTAAGGCTATCCAAGGCTTCAAAGTAAACTTCCAAAGCAGTATTTTCATTTCCAGCATAAGGTTCCTGGAGTCTAGTATATGCTCGATGGAACCTATCATTGAATGATCCTATGGGTTCATTAATTTCTCTTTTCACTCCAGTAAATTGCAAGTACATATCATTAGCACTAATGGGAATCTTGAAATTTTGTAGAAATGCAGTTTCTAATTCAATCCAATTATGGATGGAAGCAACAGGTAAGTGATTGTACCAATAGAAGGCCTCTTCTCCTAGAGAATAAGGAAAAATCGTACATGCAACATCCTCATGGTTAATTCCTCTATCTCTCAGACAAGTTTGGAAAATCCTAATATGCTCTTCTGCTGTCCTATTGGGCTCATGAGTATGAAACTTAGAGTGAAAATGCTCAGGGTTCTTGGGCATGACATTGTAATTATTAAAGATCAATGGGGACAAATTATTAGCAAGAAAATCCATTGGTGGAGGTGGGGGTGGTAATGGCTGATTTATGACTGGTTGTGGCTGTGGAATAGGAATTCCCTTAGAGTTAGATGAAGATGAGGATGATGGAGATGAAGGGAGTGGGTGAGTGGATGATGATTCTTCCCCTCCTCTGGTCCTTCTTGACCTAGTAGGAGCTTGTAACTCTTGAAATCATTCTCCTCCTAGAGTAGATCTAGTTCTTCTTCTAAGCCTCTTAGGAGAGATTGCGTTTAAGAAACACTCCAGTTTGCTTGTTCAAAAGGCCATCCTTCTAGCGCCAATCTGTTGATGGTGTTTTCTGCACAACAACAACTCAGACATAATATGATATCCTATCTCTTGAAAGGTAAATCTCTATGGGAAAAGAGATAACCCCATGGTCTCTAATGTCAGGTCTTGACAATGCAACAAAACAACCTAGTGATAAATGTGAAAATGCTGGTAATCACAAAGGGACCTTACTACAAGCAAACACTAGAATTTGAATTTATCAGATCTAAACAATAAATTGATACTTTGAAACTTGATTTGAACCTTGATAATAAAGAAACATCAAAAGATAAAGGTTTTAGAGATAATTCTAAGACTACTTCTAACCCTAAGATTGAAAATGCTAGAAGATAAAATGCTCAAAATGGACCAATCTCTCATAAACTACTTTCTGATTGACCCAGATGAATCTGCAATTTCATAGAAAATAGTGCAATCTTCTAAGGTATTTAAAGATTTTTAAATTACAAACATTCATTCAGCCAATCCTATTGCAATTGAGATGAACAAACCCTTATAATTGAACTAATCACAATTTTAAGTCCAGGCTAACTTTGCAAAGCAGCTAAAAATCAGCTAACTGCAAAAAGTATGGACTAGAGATCACTGCAAACATTCCAAACATGAAACCCTAAGCATTACCAAACAATTTAACCATAAAATTATAAGCCATTTCAAAGATAGAACAACAAGAACCATGCCAGATGAAACTCCACAAGATAGATACCAAATCACAATATCTCTCTTATATTAAATCATCCAAAATAACAACAACTCTAGTTTTCTGTTACAACACTTGCTTGAGAATAAACCCTAAGTCGCTCTAATATCACTTTATCTCTATCCTTCCCAATCTATCTATCCTCCTATATGCCTATCTATATTTTCAAATGAGGCAACATGCTTGTTTTATAGAGAATCCTAAGATAGGTCAACCTAAAAAGATAATTTACAATAAAAACATGACCTAAAATAGGTCGGCCTCAAAGATATTCAAACATAATATGAAATGTGCCATTGGCACCAATTTCATCCAAAACGGCCTAGATACCAAAAAGGTTGGCCGAATACATGTGAATAATGGGAAGCACAAATCTCAATGTAACCCTATACAGCTACTCCCCATCCTTGTCTTTAGCTCGGTCTTCCTCACCATGTATGACCATCAAAACTCTATCCAACTCAGCAACAAGTGGCATAGGAAAAACCCTAATCCTTCTCTCAAGAGACTTGATATCATCTCTTGCCTAACTAACTGCATCATCCCAATCAGCCCTATTAGTCAAGTATCTGTCCATGACTGCAATATAAGTTGCAGCATCATCCAACTAATGCCCAGTAACTGGTCTTTCACTGACTGGAGAATAAAAATCTCTCCACCACTTCCTAAGCTGCTCCAGATTAAGATGTTTCAAAGAAAACTTCTTCCTTCCAGTCATGACCTCAAAGAATGAGATACATTTGTCATAGATATTGTTCAAAGTATCCTCAATCTACCACGCATGTTTATGGATCATTTTTAAAGCCTTCTGCCTCATTTGTAGGATTTCAAACCATTCCCAAGGTTCGTAAACCCTTGGAAAAGGAAGAATCCAACACTTTACCAGTTTATCTTCAGTGAATTCCATGATTGTTGTGGCTTTCTGCAGTAGGATATTAGTATCCTCCTTATCCTGAGCCAATACAGCCTTCAACCAATCCATCGACCTCATTGCATCTCCTCCAGTTGACAAAATGTTTTTAATAGCATCATCTCCTTTTGTTTGGACACCCTACAAAAAAGAAACTATAACATGTGTGGTGCCCTTCATCTTTTCAAGCTCAGAGATTGTCTCCCGAGGCAAGAAACCTGCAACAGAGGAGGGAGAGCTAATAGCTTGCAAGGGTTTCATCAACTCTTGCAATTATTTCTTCAGTTTTTCATTCTCCCTCTCTAGCTCATGCCTCGTTTGCACAACCTTCTTCAACTTGCCCATAATCACAGCATCGAAGCTTTCATATTCTTCGTTATCTTGCTCGATAGAAGCATGCCCCAAGTCAACAGTTTGCATATGATAATCCTGGGCAGTCACATTGTCTCTATCTTTATTTGGAACATGGGTAGGAATGTGGGCCACCCTGTTTCTTGACCCATCTCTTTCGATCTGAGACACAACCCTAGCTTTCTTCTTAGTTTTTTTCTTTTCCACATTAGCCATAAGGACATCCCAATTAGGAGGATCATCCTTCACTATCACCATTTTTCTCTTCGACTCCTTCTCTAACCAACTTGGAATAGTAGACCCAGTAGGCACTGTATTTTGCCTATCTTGCTCCTGTTCCTGCTGATGATCAGTTGCATCCTTTTCAACACTTGGCATCTTAGGGATATCCATGATTGGATTCTCTTTCTCTTGTACCTATTCTTTCACCAAAACTTGTGTTGGTGAAGGGACCTTCATTGGTATCTCCTCCTCCTTTTGAGGAGATTTTTTCAATTGCTCCTTCATAGGTGAATCTGAATGTGCCACCAAGGGGGATTGTATTACCTTATCAATTTCTACCTCTGCATTATAGAGGTCTCCCTCTTGAAACTATTCCTCACCCAAATATTTAGGATCTTCATCCTTCTTTGGTTCCTCCTGTGTGATCCCAACATCCTGAGGAATGGAGACACTCACCTATTCCACAACAGGAACACTCACTAAAACATCCTCTTTTACTTCAGTATCCCTCGGGGAAGGAGTCCTTGACCTCCTCATGTATACTTGTGTTTTTTCCCCTGAGCTTTCCACCTCTACCACTGGTGGCTCAACCTCCTTATTAGTCTTGGGAAATTCCTCCTGCTTTTGTGATAGCTTTGTAATCCTTCTTCTCTTTATCAATGGAGGAGCAATCTCTACCTCCTCTTCTTCTTCCTTGTCCTTTTCAACTTCTTTCCTCGAGGCATGTCTCCTCTTCTTAGAAATAGGCTTCCTCTGTTTACTTACGTCTGTAGCCTTCTCATCTTGAACCTCCCTTACCTGTATTTTGAAAGGGGAATCCACCTTTTCCTTGCCCTTAGGATCTGGTTCAAGTGACTCCCTGGAAGCAGAGTGAGACTCTAAGTCTCCCATCAGATCATAGGTGCATGGGACACCTTCACCTTCCAACTCTAGCATGTTGTGCTTCAACCACATCTTGGTGTATTTGATCACCGGGGTCATGATTTGATCTAACTCAGTCTTTTCTTCCTCTAACCAGTCAACTTCTCCAACTGGCTTATCTTTCACTGCCTCATAGACATAACCCTGGATTACATTTCCATCCTCTTCCACCTAGTCACGGATGGTCTTCACATTATATAACCTTACCAAATCCACTGGCAATCTAGAGAACTTCTTCTTTCTTACCTCAAACTCATCAGCAAGGTTAACCTAGTAATCTTCAATATGGGCCTTATGGCTATATTCCCTACTAGCCTTCTTTTGTGCTTCACCAGTGATGTCAAACCTTACTCTCTTGGAATGGAAAGAGAGACCAAAAGTACTCATCTCCTCCTCAGAAACATGAGTAGACTGAATAGAAGGACAAACCTCACCCATTCCTATCTTTAAGGGAAAGTCGTTCCCAAAACCTGTTTTGTGCATTTCTCCCTTCACATCATTGTCAAAGTCACAAATCTATCTAGTGACTTCCAACAATATGATATGATCAATAGAGTATCTAGGGAGTCTGTAGGGAGCCCTTTGACAACCATCAATTCTAATGTATGAAAAAGTTGGGAACTGGATAAACCATGTCCCATATCTCCTTATCAATTCTTTAGCCTTGTTAGAAATTCTCATATGCTCTGCACCTTGGAGCAATTTGGTGATATACATTGTGAAAGCATCATTGGATCTCCTGTAGCTTCCTCCTATTAGGTGCAGCTATGGATATACTTCATATATAGCATCTTTCCCAAAGGTACCCCTAGTACTTAACCCCTTGTATGGGTGAAGTCTCGCCAATGCATACACTAGGTAAGAGGTCATAGTAAAAGTCTTGGTTTGCAAGAAATTGTATAATTGCTCATGAATCACTGCAATAAATGACACCTGCCCAATGATAGTCAATTCTCTACTCCATTCTAGCAATTACATTGAACATCCAAGTCTCGAATACACCTGCACTCTTCAACCCCACCAGCTTGCTAAGAAGAGTGATGACATTGTAGTACTCTCTCTTGAACTTGAGCCTGAATAGTTGCTTAGGCAACTTGGAGAAATGGGACTTAGGTTTTTCCAACCAAGAGTTAATCACCTGCTGAGACTTAACTACATTCTCTTCATAATATTTTCTAGCAACATCTATGTCAAAGGCCACCACATGGGACCTATCAGGCATGTCAAAGGTTGAAGCAATAGATACAAGACAAAAGCCAGCCAAGATCCTTCCCTGGGGACCAATTATCCTCTGTGTCCCTCTATCATAGTTCTTGGAACACTCAAGCACCATCTCATAACACTGCATCGTGGAAGGAAAACCTGCCACATGAGCCAATCCAGAATCCACAATTCTTCTAGCCAACAAAGGAGGGCTCGGTGAAAACATCTCAACCTTAAACTCCTCATAGTCCCACATACCTACATTGGTATCTATGATTCCTAACCAAATTGAGGTCAGCTTGCTCTCAGGAATCCAACACTTTATGTCTAATTTTACCTTCTCTGCATCTGAGATGGCAGAAGTTTCTGCACCTGGATCTATTGCCTTCCCCTCGCCTCAACCAACAACATCCTGTCCTGATCCTACCTACAAACATATAAAGATGACCAAAATTAGATCCACAAGAAACAAGAAGTGCAGGACATCAATATCTCAAAGTTCAGGATTTAACCCCCCTTGCAGATTCCACCTTGGTGAGGATTTCTAGGAAAATTCGGACCAGACGAACTCCAGCGAACCAAGCATGCTAACTCCCATAATATCATTTTAATCCATCAATTAACAAAGGAATATCCCCAAAGATACTTAGCATAATTTTATTTAATCTATCAGATATGCCATCAATAAAGAAATCCCTCATAAACTATCAAATTCAACATTTTCCCAGAAAAACTGGAAGAATCCGCTAGAGATGGATTTTGGTGAAAACAACAACAGTTACAACTATCCCGAGAAAATGGAGGAGACACAAAACATCCAGGAAAATATAGAGGGAAATTTTTTTAGCGGGAACCAGATATATCATCACTAAAGCATGAAATCGGCAAAATGAACCAACTGTGGACACCGGGAAAATCCAGAGGAAGCAGATTTTGGCGAGATAGACGAAATCCGGGAAAAGGTGGTAAAAAAGGAAAGAACAGGATAAGTCAGGGAAATCTGGGGGAAGCAGAATTCCACGAGGACGTCAAAAACCTGAACCTATCCACATCTTCGTTACTTTCACCAAAATGATTCAAACAACTCTGGATCTAAGGCCTATACTTCGACAACTTAACCTAGACCTCCAATGGATCAAACACGAATTTAGAACACTCCTCACAAGAATTCGAGGAGGATTGGCCATGCCCTAGGTTAAGAACCCTAAAATATTTGCCATGAAAGCACAGAGGACCAGGCACGAGTTGCTCACACACCAAAATGGAGAGTTTTAGACCAATGCAAGCAAACGCCCAAAAGAAACAACACTAGACCAAGAATAAACATTCAATGATCAACCAAGCGGACTAGTACAGCAATGAAAACCCCAAAAATTCCTAGTGATGAGGCACATTCCCAAGGAAATCAAGAAATCACGAAGGAACAGAAAGTAAATGAAGTGAAGCAATTCAAAATCAACAGAGAAAAGGAGCATATAAACATACCATGAGAGCGAAAGGACTGGAACTGGTGATGCGAACAAATAACCGTTAAACGCAAGTAGGATACAATCCACACACACGAAACCCAAATACATAGTCAAAATGGCCTCAAAATCCACAATCTAGCAAAACACCAAAAGCTCCAAGACTCAAGCTCAAATGATAAGCAAATGAAAAAACTCAAATGATCAATTACTTCCCAAAATCCAATATATCAAAGCCCCAAAACATCTGCACAAACGCCATTAATGCGGTCGAAAAGACAACCGTGACCACAAAACCCAAGGATTCGACAAGGAAACGGACTTCAGAGAAATCCAGACCAGATAGATTTCCTTGGATCTGGGTCAAAAGGTAGTAACTTCTGGTCATCGAAAGAAAACTGAGAGAATCTGGCCTAGACGGATTTTCCCAAAAGTAGTGAAAACTCCAGATTGCAGTCAGAACCTCAAAATATTCAATAAAATTCATAAGTATGCCACTCCAATTGGAAAGATGGACATCAAAGCATGATCCCAAGCAAGCAAAAACCCCCAAAAAAGAAGGGCCAAAACACCAAAATGCAAAAAAAGGAGGGTCCCCACTTTCAATGGGGCGTGTGTGCAAAAACTGCACAACAACGTGTTTTTCAAGAATTTTTTTGTGTGGTCTCTCTTTCCCTGATGGTTAGTTTCCGAAAGGATTGAAAAATTCATTAGGGTCTGACATTGCTCTATGTTTATTCTTAGACCTTGTTTCAACCATGAAAAGTTGCTCAAAATGAGGTAATGCAAACTATGTCTATAAACTGATATGTCCTATTTCTATGTTTTTGGGATTTTCTAAATACCGAGGATGTTGCTAAAAATTAATGATTTCTAAAATGATGTATACTAGGATGATGTATGCTAGGATGGATAGTATGAAATTTTTTGAGTAGCCTATGATGGTAAATGATTCTAAGATGGGTATAACCTACTACCTATGGAATAAATCCAAGCAATGATCTAACTTTACCAAGGAAACTGATTGTAGGATAAAGACAACTGACAAGGTGAATTTACCACACTAGACTACTGAGCTGGAAGGATTCACTGATAGGACAATAGTGACTAGGTTCAATGATAATGACAAATGAAAGCATGAACATATCTAATGATGGGGAAAGTTGTTCTATTCTACGATATGCAACTTGCTATGGGTGTCTAAATGTTTATAACTTAGGATGACTACCGCTAAGACGTAAATGAAACATAATAATGCAAGGGTTTTGAGCAATTTTTTTCTAGTTTCTATCCAAGGTTGATTGTAAGAAACAAAAGTGAAAAAGACAGTTTTGTTTTTGGATCGAGTTTGTAGTTTTTTCAAATTTTTTTGTTGATAGTCAATTGCGGTTTGCATTTCAGATGTGTTGATGAATGTGATAGATGCATTTTAGTTTTCAGATGTGGTAAAATGACCAAACCAAGTCTCAAATATTGATAGACAAATGTGACTTTTGACGACATATGCGGTTTAAACTATGAAAAATGCAACTGACAAATCATTTGTGACTCAATAAGTATATGAGACTCATAATCTAAACTCCGTGAAACTAAATATTTTGTCAGACACATGCAATTTTTTTTGACAGTTGTGGCTCATAAAGACACATGTGGTTTGAAATATGACAGTTGTGACTCAGTTTATAGTTACGGTTTTTTGATGAAAAAGTTATGACTGATTCAGTTTAATGATCAATTTTTGACGTATAAAGCAAGAACAATCAGAGAATACAAAGTGTTTTCAGTTTGATGTGTATGAACCAGTTAAAATCAGAAGACAAGTACAACCTAGGCTATGTTGGACAGTATTTACTGAGTTCTCAATTGGATTTCTCCAGCTATGCATATTCAAGGTGGATGACTAGTAGCTTGACCCCATTGGCTCCCCTCCATGACACTCACTTATATGGGGCAGCCAAGCTAGTGTAGCCATGAAACTCCCATGGCATACATTTCATCTCTACACATGAACTGTAAGAATTTGAGATGGCTTCACAGGTCTAACCTACTGCACCAGTAAATAGATAGGATTTTGGAAAACTAAAACAATTTGGCTTTTTAATTTAGGCACCTGTTTAGTAGAGCCATGCGAGAGGAAATATCATCCCAGCCTGCAGAGGTTAGGCTTTGCAGGTTTTGACGCACCACAAGGGTACTGGGGAATCAAATGCTTGTCTGCTAGGATCTCTGTAATACTGAGCTTTCCTCAAGCACTAAAATTTGTATACTGGTTGGGAGTGGCTTGGCGAAAAATCTTGTCACTGGTTTTGAGCCGCGTTGGTTACTCTTAACCACCAACGCGGGCTCAAATTTCTAGAGTTAGTAATCGGTTCTCTTACACCCAAGATCACATGAATGCACAAGGGGAGAGGATAATTTGATGTACTGAATTAGGGTTCTAGACTAACATAAACATTTATGAAAAACACTCGTTCTTTTTAATTCCAAATGATGATTTTCTAACTATCAAACATAAAAGTTAGTTTTAATATTCACAATATTCAATAAAAGGTCCTGCATGCAACCAATAAGTAATTTATTGGTCTTTGTCATTCATCCTGCAAGAAAATAGGTTTAGTTTTCAATATATTCTATGCTTTCTCCTACAAAAACAATGTTATCCCTCTAAATCACAGTTGCAAACAAAATGTTAGTGAAAAATGAAAAATACCAAAACAAAAAAATAAGGAATATGAAAAATTGAAAATTCTACTAGCTAGATACATCGTTTGAATTTACAGATGTGTCATGAAGTTGGTAGTCAAATGCATTGCGGGAGGTCTCAGATGTAGCTCATGTCATCAGATGCATCTCAAGATTTTTCAGATGCGGTTCGTGAACTCAGATGCATCGTTTCGTCAGTCAGATGTAGTTTTTCATATGATACCTACAAAAAAAATGAGAAAGCGGAATGGATTCACAAGGTTTGAAGTGTCTTCACGTCGGGTTCACCAAATGTAACGTAGATAAAATAGTGCTACACACTAAGATGGTTAAATCTAATCTTAAACATGCATAAATCTAAATCAAACAACAAAGAATGAATCAAATGAATTAGAAAGCAAATAATGTAAAACATAGAACACTCTCATAGAATATCAATCCATTTCCTCAAATTATCTTGATTCTCCTTCTCCATTTCTTCGTGTTGGTATTCTTTCCCTTAGATTTTCACTATGTATGCAAGAATAGCCTTGATTTATGTCTAAGCAAAATATCAAAGATTAAGTTCTTCCAAAATGTATATCGATTTTGGGAGGTGAAATAATACCAAAGGTCAGACAATTTATAGAAAGTTGGTTTTCAAACGATCAGTTCAAATTCAAAAAAGAGATCAATGATCGAGATTGTTGAATGCCATGCGATGTGAGTTTTGTGTCAGTTAGAACATGAGTTGGGAAATTCTGCAAGATAAAGATTAAATTGGAATAATAATTTAATCTGGTGTTAAGAATGTTCGAAAATATTTAAGAATAGACATTAAGATTAAATAAATGATTTAATCTTTAGTTGAAAGTCTTCGAAAATAGAAGAATTAGACTTTGAATGAAAAGGATAAAGTTAGAACTTGGAGAATGATTTTTTTGAATGCACACATGAATTAATTAGTTAAATAAAGATATTTAATTTAATAAATATGTGCATGCATATGAGTTAGAACTAGTTAATTGACTGGTTGTGACAGATAGTCCTTTTCATAGAGATGATTATCTATATCGAATCCGAAGATAACTGATGAATTTAAAATAGATCTCGAGTCAGATGGTGAGTGAATAATTAGTTAACTGGATGACAAAAGAATGTGACATAAAGAATTAATTATGAATTAAATGTTAATTTAATTCAACATTCAAAATTAAAATGATTTAATTAAATAAATAACAATTTATTTTATTAACTGAAAAGGTTAATTGAATAATTAAATAATGAATATTTAATTATAGTTGAAATATGATAAGAGGTAAATTAAATAATAAATTATTTAATTCATAAACGAAATTAATTAATTAGTGACGTAATTAAATAAATAAGATTTATTTAATTAATCAAGTTGAATAAAGATCATAATGAATTAATTAAATAATTAAGGGTTATTTAATTAATAGAAGAAATATGTGTTTAGGAAATAATTAAATAATTAACATTATTTAATCGTGACCATGGACATTAGAAAATTATGTTGAAAGTGGTGTAGGCCTAGACCAATTTTTAGTGTCTACAAGAGGTTTACATGGAAAAACCATAAGGATTTCAGTTATCAGATCAACCACATATGGTATGTAAATTAAATAAGATACTATATGGATTGAAGATAGCTCCTAAAGCTTGGTATCCAAGATTGGATAGATATTTGATACAACAAGGATTCAATAAAGGCACCATAGATAGTAATCTTTACTTCAAAATTAAGGAAGACAAGATCTTGATAGTGGTTGTGTATGTGGACGATATTATCTTTGGAGGAAATGAAGATATATGTAAAAAAATTGCTAAAGAGATGCACAAATAGTTTGAAATGTTAATGTTCGAGGAGATGAATTTCTTCCTTGGGCTACAAATCAATCAATCAAATAAAGGGATTTTCATTTCACAGTCTAAGTATGTGAAAGAGATGTTGAATAAGATTGGAATGGATGACTCCAAATCGGTATGCACTCCTATGGTGAATGGTTGTAAATTGAGCAAAGATGATGATTCCCCTAATGCTTATTAGAGAAAATATAGATCTATGATTGGTGGATTGTTGCATTAAACTGCTACTAGATCGGATATCATGCATGCAATTTTTGTGGCTAGATTTCAAGAATAACCTAAAGAAACACATGTGAAGAGGATTATCAAATACTTAAGAGGCACTCTAGATTATGGCTTGTGGTATCTTAAGGATACTGATTTCACATTAAGTGCTTATATAGATGCAAATTGGGCTGGTTGTGTTGATGATAGGAAAAGTACAAGTGGTGGTGCATTCTTTCTTGGATGTAGATGGTGTCATGATTGAGCAAGAAGCAAGATTTAGTTTCTTTATCTATTGCTAAAGCTGAGTGTATTGCTGCAACACCATGTTGTACAAATTTTTTGTGGATGAGATAGAGATTGAAGGATATTAGAGTAGTGTATGATGAGCCAATTTCTATCTTTTGTGACAATACAAGTGTAATTAACATTTTAAAGAATCAAATGATGCACTCAAGGACAAAGCATATATCAATTAGGTATCACTTTTTGAGAGAAAAGGTAATGGAGAATGAGATGAATCTTGAGTATGTTCCTACAAAGGATTAGATTGCTAACATATTTACTAAGGCTCTTCCTAAGGATAATTTTGAGTATCTTCAGGAGAGGTTGGGGGTTATTATCCATCCTTTGTTGAACTAGATGCATATGGAGATGCATCAGTCCAATGAATCCATGGATCTATCTCTTTTCTGGACTGATATTGGTGGCTACTTCTCAGTGGGAGTAGTTATTTTCATGTGTTGTCATTGAGTTGATGATTTATTTGGGTGTACTCCTAGGGGGGAGTATTCAAAGCATGTATTCTGGTTTAGTGTCAAAGGGAGAATAATGCAATTTTTTTATCCTTTTCCATTGATGTCAAAGGGGGAGAGAAAGTATCATGTAATTTTTTTTATCTACTCAGGGGGAGAAAAGAAAGGAAATCATAAGAAAGTGTGTTCGGAGCTGTTATGTTGTCTTTGATGGTTTTTTCACATCTTGTGTTGCCATCAATGAAAAAGGGGGAGATTTTTGCAAGTATGAAGAGTTACAAGAATGAAAATATGGAAGGTGTTGTGGAAATATTGAAGTTGTTATTATTGATGTCAATTGGTCAACTGGTTATCTACTAGTTGCTGTTGGTTGTATATATCGAGGATATTGAGAAAATTATAATGAAGATATGTTATAGGTGTTTAGTGGTTGATCTTGGTTTTGGTCTAGATTTTCTCCTATGGTTGTGTGGTTTATATATGTTGTTCATGATTTTGAGAAGATGCTTTATCCAGATTTTTGGTTGATAATTTATTTTACAATGCAAGTTATTTTCACCAGTTGTGAACTATGATTTTTAGTGTTTTTGGTTGAGGTCCAAGAGAAATGTTGTTGGTTCAAATTTCTCTTTGATGAAGTCTTATAATTAACGATTCAAGAGTTGTGTTTCCTTGATTCCATTGAAGATAGTTTCAACATTTGGAAGGTTCATGCTTAATGGTTCTATGTGTTTTACACTGTTTTGACCGAACTTGTGTGAAATACTACTTTCAAGGATGATGAAGCGTGCTAGATCTATTTGGGTCCTTATGAAGCATGTGTTTGAGGGACCCTCATTCTAATTCCAACCTAGGATGTTTTGGCATGAGATAACTTGAATTTGAATTTGAATTTAGATGGCCAACTTTGGATATGTTTCAAAGTTAAAGATGGTATAAATACAAGATGAGTTAATGGTGAAACATGATACAAAAGTGAAGAAGAAGAGCGATAAGAGAAAATAGGAAGTGCAATTTTATGTGATTGATTCTATTTAGTGTATGTGTGGTGCTAGTATGATAGATCAATGCAAAGCTTAATGTCAAGTTTTAGATGTAGTGGCCAGAAGGTGAAAGCTATCATTAATGCATGTGTGGAGTAATTGTGGTGGAATCCTTTGTTGCATTTGGATTGTAGTCTCTCTATAGCAAGTCTTCTTTGTCTTCTTTGTATCTCTATGGAAGTGAGTCCTCTAGGTTGTATCCCTATTGGACAATGAATCCTTGTTCTGGATAGTGAGTCCTTATTTTAGGCAGTGAGCCTTTTGTAATCGGTTTTGATATTCTCTATAGCATGAGTTAATCCTCATCGTGATTTTTCCCTTATTGGGTTTTCCACACAAATTTGGTGTTATTGTGTTTGCATGTTGGATTTAAATTTCTTCATTGTCATTTGATGATTAATTATTTAAATAGTATTAAAAGTTTAGTTTCGGTGATTAAATTAAAGGTTTAATTATGTGACAATTGATTCATCCCCTACTCTTAGTTGTCCTATTCAATAATTGGTATCAAGGATTGGTTCCTTGGTGAAAATCTTAACCACTTGAGGAAGGTTCAGGATGGCTGGAAAAATGGTTTATGATTATCTAAGGTTCGATGGAACAAATTATGGTATTTGGAAAGTGTTGATGGAAGAGTATCTAGAGTATTGTAAATATGAAGTGGAGAAAGCTTATAAGAATACTTACACTCCTGATAATGGTCTGAGTATGCATGAAGAGATCAAAGCACATGAAGTGAATAATAAGGTGAAGTACATCTTGAAGAATAGTTTGGTATATTTTGAGATGATTAAGGTACAAAATTTGAAGATTGCTAAGGAATTTTGGGATGTCTTGGAAAGAGTGCATGATGGTGATGAAAGAATTAAAGAAGTGATATTATAGAATTTGGAGACACAGTTTGATCTTCTACACATGTCTGAGAATGCGAATGTTAAATATTATGTAAAGATATTAGATGAGATAGTGGTCAAAATGCAAGGACTTGGTGCTATTGTTGATGAAACCAAAATTATAAATAAGATTCTCAAAACTCCTATTGATGCTTATAGTGAAAAGGTGAGTGCTATTGAGAAGACTATAGATTATAAGACTTTAACTAAGGATCTACTATTAGGGATTTTGACATCTTATGAAATGAGGAAGCCGAGTCTGAGGAATGGATGAAAATAAGAGATTTCTTTTAAAGCTACAAAAGTTGAAGATCCAGATGAAGATAACTTTGATGAAATAGAAGCTAACTTTGTAAGAAGGATGAGGAAAGGCTCTGGTAAGTATAAAGGTAAGTTTCCCTCTAAATGATTTAGTTGTGGAGAGATAGGTCATTATGCTACAAAGTGTCCAAAAAGAGCTAAAAGGAATAAACAAAGATATGAGAAGGAAAAGAAAGGAAAGAAGATTAACATAGCTTACTATGTGAATGAGAATGGTAGTATATCTCATGAGGATTCAAAATAAGAAGATCCAAATGAAAATGAATTCTTATTCTTGGTGATTAAGGATGAACCTACTTCTACTAATTCTAAAAAATAGATAAAGGAAAGCCCTCCAAAGAAGGAGAAAAATGAAGGTATGGTTATCTCTGCCCTACATGCTAAAGAAGAGAAAAATTACTGGGTAGTTGATAGTGGTTGTTCACAGCACATGACTGGTGATAAAAGTAAGTTTGTTAAGATTGAGAAATATTATGGAGGCTTGGTTATGTTTGGAGATGATATTGGTACTAAAATCTGTGGGATAGGTTAAGTAAGTTTTGATGACAAGCATCATACTGACGATGTTTACTATGTTAAGGGTTTAAGGTATAATCTATTGAGCATTCATCAGATATGCAGAAAATGATATGATCTTGTGTTTAAATATGAGAAGTGTGAGGTCTAGAGAGGATCCGAAACATTGATTGCTAATGAAATAAATTTGAAGGAAATATCTATCAACTAAAGGGTGTTGATGGACAATGTTTTATGACTCAGATTATTGACAATTGGTTATGGCATAGGAGAATGTGTCACATGAATTTTGATAACTTAGCAAGGATCAATGTTGTTTAGGCTATGAGAGATTTACCAAGAATTACAAAGTCTATTAATGTTATATGAAAGAATTGCCAGTTTGGAAAGCAAGCAATAAATCATTACAGATCAAAGGAAGAATCCACTATCGGACTAATGGATTTAGTTCATATAGATCTTTGTGGTCCTACAAGAGTGAGAAGTCTACTTGGTGAAAGGTACTTTATGATTTTAATTGATGTTTATTCTAGATATACATGGGTTACATTTCTTAGAGAGAAATGAGATGCATTAGATAGATTCAAAGCATTCAAAGTAATGGTTGAAAATGAAGTGAACTTGAAGATATAATGATTAAGGTATGAAAAAGACGGATAATTCACCTCCCACGAGTTTAATATGTTTTGTGAAATGCATGGAATATAAAGAAATTTATATGCTTCACGAACTCCTCAACAAAATGGATTTGTTGAAAGGAAAAACAAAATAGTTCAAGAGGTTGCTAGATCAATGATTATTGAGGCCGGTGTACTAGATGTTTATTGGAAATAATCTATTCATACTATTTTTTATGTATTCAATTGAGTACAAGCTAGAGAAAATAGTACAAAGACTCCCTATGAGCTATGGAATGAAAGAATTCCTACTACTAAATATTTTAAGGTATTCAAAAGAAAATGTTATATCAGAAGAGATGAATAAAATTTAGGAAAATTTGATGCAAGAACTCATGAAGGTATTTTTCTTGGATATTCTACTAAAAGAAAGACATATAGATGTTTCAATAAAAGATTGAGAAATATTGTAGAGAGTTCAAATGCCAAGGTTGATGAGACAATGAAGAATTGTATTGGAATTGATGGATATGAATCTAATGAACATGATTGTGGAAGAACAAGAAAAAGATGAGCAAGAGAAGCAGGACGGACAAAAAGAAAGAGAAGAAGATGCTCATGTGATGTCCCCTAGGAAACCTAACTATGTACATAAGAATCATTCAAAAACTTAGATTATTGGAGATAAGACTAAAGGAGTATTAACTAGAAGCAAAGCTACTGCTAAAGTGAATCTGTGTTTACTTTTTGAGATTGAACCAAAGATTGTAAGTGAAGCTTCTAAAGATGAACATTAGATCGAAGCAATTAAATAAGAACCTATGCAGATTGAGAATAATCAAACTTGGGAATTGGTCCCAAGAATGATAAATAAAAATATCATTGGATCAAAGTGGGTATTTAGAAACAAGTTAAATGAGAATGGAGAAGTTGTTAGAAACAAAGGGAGGCTTGTGTGTAAAGGTTACTCACAAGTAGAAGACATAGATTTTCAATAAATTTTTTCTTCGATAGCAAGAATGGAAGCTATAAGGATGTTCTTAGCATTTTTTGCTCATAAAGTCTTTAAGGTCTATTAGATGGATGCCAAGTCAACATTTTTGAATGGTGAGCTAGAAGAAGAAGTCTATATGGAACAACCACAAGGATTTCAGTTGACAGAGCAATCGGATATTGTGTCCCGATTGAAGAAAGCTTTGTATGGATTGAAGCAAGCTCAAAGAGATTGGTATGTGAGGTTAGAAAAGTATTTGATTAAGAAAAGTTTTAACAAAGGTACGACATATAGTAATTTGTACTTTAAGATTGAAAATGACAAAGTATTGATCATAGTTGTGTATGTTGATGATATTATCTTTGGAGGAAATGGAAATATGTGCAAGATGTTTATAGAAGAAATGCAGAAAGAATTTGAAATGTCTATGTTTGGCAAGATGAATTTCTTTCTTGGGCTATAAATTAATCAAATAGAGAAAGGAATTTTCATTTCATAGTCTAAGTATGTGAGAGATGTTGAAGAAGTTTGGAATGGATTGTTCTAAACCAGTAAGTACTCCTATGGTGACTTGTTGCAAATTGGGTAAAGATGATAATTCACCTAAAGCTGATCAAAGCAAGTATAAATATATGATTAGAGGACTATTGTATTTGACTGCTACTAGACCAGATATCATGCATGTTGCCTACCTTGTGGCTAGAGTTCAAGAAGATCCTAAGGAAACACAAGTTTCTACTATTAAAAGAATTTTCAGATATTTAAATGGCACTCCAAATTATGGATTATGGTATCCTAAGGATAATAACCTTACACTTAGTGCCTTAACAGATGCAGATTGGGTTAGATGTGTAGATGAAAAAAGAGTACAAGTGGTGGTGCATTCTTTCTTGGATACAAATTGGTGGCATGGTCGAGTAAAAAGCAAGATTCAGTCTATTTGTCTACAATTGAAGTTGAGTATATTGCTATTCCATCTTATTGTACAAAAGTTATATGGATGAATTTTTTTTTGAAAGATATAACAATGGTGTATACTGATTCCATTTCTATTTTCTATGATAATACAAGTGCAATTAACATTTCAAATAATCTTGCAATGCACTCAAGGATGAAGCATATATCTATTAGGTATCATTTCTTGAGAGAGAAGGTAATGGAGAATGAAGTAAAGCTTGAGTATGTTCAAACAAAGGATCAAGTGGCTGATATTTTCATGAAGGCTCTTCCAAAATATACTTTTGAGTATCTCCGAGAGAAGTTAGGGGTCATTGCACCTCTTTTCTTGAATTAGATGCATATGGAGATGCATTAGTTTGGTGGATCTATGGATCTATCTTTTATTTTGGACTAATGTTTTGGTGGCTACCTCTCAGGGGGAGCAGGTAGTATCTAGTGTTGTCATTATAAGTATTATTTTTATCATGTCAAAGGAGAAATTGATGTAAAATATCTTTTTCCTTTTCCATAGATGTCAAAGGGGGAGAAGAAGCATGTGAAAAAGAGAGGAAGAATGGGAGAAGAAGCATGTAAGAGATTATCTACTAAGGGAGATAAACAAAAAATGTATTCAGAGTTAGTATGTTGACTTTGATGGTTTTTCACACCATGTGTTGCCATCATTGACAAAGGGGGAGATTTTTGTAAGAATGAAAAGATGGAAGGTGTTTTCGTTGATGTTAACTGGTCAATTGAATATCTACTAGTTGCTATTGGTTGTATATGTCAAGGATATTCAAAACATTGTAATGAAGATATGTTATATGTGTTTAGTGGTTGATTCGGGTTTTAATCCGGATTTGCTCCTATGGTTGTGTGGTTTAGATATGTTGTTCATGATTGTTAGTAGATTATTTATCTAGATTTTTGGTTGTTGATTCATTGTACAATGCAAGTTGTGTTCACTAGTTGTGAACTATGGTTTTAAGTATTTTTGGTTGAGGTCCAAGAGAAATGTTGTTGGTCCAGATTTATCTTTGATGAAGTCTTATGACTTGTGGTTTTGGATTTTTGTTTCCTTGATTCCATTGAAGATAGTTTTGTCATTTGGAAGATTCGTGCTTAATGGTTCTATGTGTTTTACACTGGTTTGACAAACCTTGTGTGAAATACTACTTTCAAGGATGATGAAGCATGTGTTTAGGTTGCCCTCATTCTAATTCCACCCTCAGATATTTTTCTACTCACTTAATTTGAATTTGAATTTGGATGGCTGACTTTGGATATGTTTCAAAGTTGAAGATGGTATAAATGCAAGATGAGTTAATGGTGAAACATGACACAAGAGCGAAGAAGAAGAGCACTAAGAGAAAAGAGGAAGTGTAGTTTTATGCGACATTGATTCTATTTAGTGTGTGTGTGTGTTGTGCTAGTATGGAAGATTAGTGTAAAGCTTACTATTGAGTTTTCAGATGCATAAAGTAGAAGGAAAAGTCTATCATTCATGCATATGTGGAGTAATTATGGTGGAATCCTTTGTTGCATTGGGATTGTAGTCTCTTTGTAAGAAGTCTTATTTTTCTTCTTTGTATCTTTGTGGTAGTGGGCTCTCTTGGTTGTAGCCTTGTTGGACAATGAGTCCTTGTTTCAAAAAGTGAGTCCTTATTTCAGGTAGTGAGCCTTATTTCAGGAAGTGAGCCTTTTGTAATCAGTTTTGATATTCTCTATAGTGTGAGTTTATCCTCACTGTGGTTTTTCCCTTATTGGGGTTTCCACGTAAATTTTGTGTTACTGTGTTTGTGTGTTGGATTTAAGTTTCTGCATTGGCATTTGATGATTAATCATTTAAGCAGTATTAAGAGTTTAGTTTTGGTGATTGAATTAAAGGTTTAATTCTATAACAACTGATTGACCCCCTTCTCATTTTTCCTATTAAACATGAGGGTTTTTTCATTGATTTCAATAGTATTTCTATTGAATGGTGTTGTCATTGATGTCAAATATGTGTTAAGGAAGGTTGTTGCATGATAAAGATGTCAAGAATATAGAGAAAATTATGAAAAATAGGAAAACATGTTGTAGGTTGTGCATGTGTAGTTGAGATAATGAGGAAGTGTTGTGAGTACATGGAGCTATCTTTTTGTTGTAATGTCTAAATATGAGTTGGAATGAAGTAATGAGCTAAGATGATGTCTCTGGTACTTGGTTTCCAAGTGCTTTTGAAAAAATTTGATAAAGAGAGAAAATTGTGTTGTGCAAGTGTTTAGAATGTGCTCCAGATTGTGCTCCACATCTCTTTTGTGTTTATGCTATACTTGTTTGGATTTGATATGTTGTTTGAGGTTGCTATATTTATAATTTTTTTGTTTTGGATCATTGGTGAAGAATTTTTGTTCACCAGTATGTGAACTAGTTTTGTAGTGTTATACAAAGGTGTTGTGGAGAAATGTATTTGCTCCACATTTCTCCATAGTTTCTTTTGAAGACTTATGGATTTTAAGGAGAGTTGATGGTATTTTTATCTTTCTTGTGTCAAGAGGATTCATGGTTAAGTGTATTGAAAGCTTCAAAAGCATGTCCTTAATGTTTAATGTGTTTTCACGGGTAACAACTGACCTAGTGTTTACACTACATTAAAAAATGTTCAAGTATTAATGGAAGTGTAGCAAGGCATGTGAGACTTAATTTTGGGTCCTAGTTAAGTTTTTTTGATCCCCTTTCATTCTTATCCATCGTGGGAATGCTTAGGTGCTGACCTATTTTGAATTTGTACGTGTAACAGATAGTTTCTGACCTTGGAGAAGTTGTTTAAGGTTGAGGTTGATATAAATAAGAGTAGAGTTGTTGTGAGTTGCAAGAAAGAATCAATAAAGAAGAAATATAGATGCGAGATCGATGCAAGTGATGTGTGTGATACAAATTTGAGTAGAGTAGTGAGAATTTCAAGTGCTTGGATTCTTGAAGGCAGTGAGCTGAAGGTGTCTAAAATATTTCAAACAAGAATATGAAAGTGTTGGAGGATTGTGGTGGATTCCTTATTGCATTGAGGAGTTTTTCTCTATGTAACATTTCTCTTCTATCTTCTTGTATTTCTTTCTATGGTAGCGAGCTTGGGTTGTGATCCTTTTTGAACAATGTGTCCTATTCTAGTAGTGAGTCCTTTTGTACCAATTTTGTAATTAATTATATTGTGAGATAATCCTCACCATGGTTTTTTCCCTCATTGGGTTTTCCATGTAAATTTGGTGTTCTCTTGTGTATGGTTTTGTTGTTTCAATTTCTATTATTTTCATTTTATGTTTAATCATTATAACATAATAAAGGTTTAATGAATGCATGTGGATCTGATTACTGTTGAGGGTTTTGAAGGTTTAATTTTCTATAGTTGATTCACCCCCCTCTTAGTTGTCTTGTTCATTCAATAGATTTAGCCTCTATTCCTCAAAAGGATAAGGTCTCTTTTATCAAATTTTCCATTGTGGAGGTGGAAACATAAACACAATGTTTGACTAAGGCAAGCCCCTATATGGCACAACCCTTCCTCTCTCTTTGAATGTGCATGTTTTAGATTTGAAGAAGATTGGAGGAAGATTGAAGAATTTTTTATCATTGTTACATTTAAACCCTATGACATGGAAATATATGGAACTCAGTTATCTCAATATGCAAGAAAGATACAGAGGGAATACATCCTTGATCAGGCTCTCGAGAACTATGAAAAGAGATTTCAAATTCAATTACTAGGACATAGTCTCCTTAGGTGATTTAGTCTTGGAAAAAAGGCTCAAATTTGTATGAAAGGTGCTCAGTACTCTGCTTTTTCTAGATATGCTATTGAAATTTGGTTGTACAATTTCTTTGTTAAAAAGTTGAATTTTTTGATTAGGTAACATAGTTTCATCAATATAATAAAATAAAATCAATTTCAGTCAATTTCCAAGGCACAAAAGGATTAGATCCAATTTTGATTGACTCACCTACAAGGTTGAAATTCAATCTAATCCCCTTGTTGAATTGCATCCTAATTTTCACTAAAAAAGGAATTATCTTAGTGACCTATGCATTAGACCTAGGATCCCTCAAGAAAATATTTTGGTGAACTCACTCGATGTATCTTACACTTACATTTTTTCTAATTTTTGAGTGCATAAAATCTAAAAATTGAATTTAAAACCTAGGTTATTTGATAATTTTGTTGATAATTTACATTTATTTTTAAAAACCTATCCAGTTTCATTAGTTTTTCATCATAAAAATTGAAAAATAATTTGGATTTAAATTTGCAAAAAATTTCAGATATGATTTTCTTTGTCTAAGGCTTAGACTGAATCATTTTCATTGAGAAAATTAATTTCAAAATTATTTGATCATTTATGCATGCATATTTTAGTGGAAAAAATTGGAAAAGTGACAATTTGCTAGTATTTTCATTCAAAAGATCAAAAAGAATTACTTTTGTGTATTTTTTGGAAAAATCAGTCAATTACATCATTTAACTTTTAGAAATTATCATTTACGTTTCAAGTATGTGCAACTGATGTTGTCATTGTTTTCAAAAAGATTTAGTGTTGTCATTGGTGTCAACAGTATAAGAGTGTGAGTAGTTGGTATTGAGTTGATGTTATCACTGATGATGCTTTGATTAGTTGCATTATGTTGTCATAGTAAGTTGCTGGTGTCAACCTCTAGTATTTCTTTGATAAGCTTTTGTGTATGGATGTATGGTTGACTTGCTATGTTGCACTTGGCTTGGTGGTGATGATGAAGTACTGAATATTTTGAGGATGTGTCTCTAGTGTTTGGTTTTCAAGTGATCTTGAGAAAATTTGAATAAAAGGAGGAAATAGTGTGTTGCTGTGGTGTTCTGTGTTGTAGAGTAGCATTCTGGTTTTTCTCCTCATTTCTTCTATATCAAAGATATACTTGTGTCATTTGGATATGTTCATCAAAGGTGTTCAAAGGTGTTACATGTAGAATTTGGTCCACTAGTGTGTGAACTGTGCATTGTAGAGGTGCGAGAGAAATGGTTTTGCTCCACATTTCTCCATAGATTGGTTTCAAGTCTTGTAGATATCATAGGGTTCTGATAGTGTTTGTATCTTTCTTTAGTTCAAGTTGTTTGAGGTTTGATGCTTTGGAATTTAGTTTCTTGAGTTACAGTGTATGGCAAAATTTTCCAAGTGTACTGGGTGTGTACATTCTTCAGGTGAATGTTGTTGCAAAGGAATTTGTTAGATTTTAGGGTGTTTATGGAATATTATAGACTATGTTCAAGTGACATTTGATTTCCATGATTTTTCTTTGGAGTTGAGGAAGTGTGTACTTAATATTTTAATGGTGCTTACATGGGTTTGGGCAATGAAGTTGGGTGTTTACACTAATTGTGGAGTTTCTTTGGTGTTTGTGGACACATGGTATGAAATGTATGAGTGGATTTAGGTCTAAGTTAAGGTGTTTTGTGGTCCAATTTAATTCCTTTCCACCACAAGAATGTTTTGGTGCTAACCTAATTTGAATTTACATGGTTGAGGTTCATAACTTACCTTGGATAATGTTTTCAAGGTTGAAGATGGTATAAATATGTGTTGAGTTGTTGAGGGATTACAAGATAGATATGTTTAATGTGAATTATGTGCATTATAGAGTTGTAAGGTGAAAATTTGTGAAGTGCAGTGCAAGATTTCATGTGTTAGATTACTGGATGCAGTGAGTAGAAGGTGTCTACAATATTTAGTAATGCTAGAAAGGTGTTGGTGATGATGTGGTGGATTTTTTTTTGCATTGAGATGGATTTCTCATTGTAACATTATTCTCTATATTATTTTCTATTCTCATATTGAGCCTTTGGCAGTGAGCCTTTCTTCCTTCAAGGTAGTGAGCCTTTCAATAGCGAGCCCATTTTAATTGGTTTTGATATTACTTTATATTGTGAGCTAATTCTCACTATTGTTTTTCCCTTCTTGGGTTTTCCATGTGATTATTGTGTTCCTTTGTGCATGATGTTGATTTGGTTCTATTTATGTTATCTGCTTTCATGATAAATCATTCTAACAGATAAAGGGTTAATTGAATTAATCTGGATTTGAATGTTTGTGAGGTTTTTGAAGCTTTAAGGTACAACTGATTTACCCATCCCCTCTTAGTTGTCTTGTGCATTCAAAAATTGGTATCAAAGCAAGGTTCCTTGGAATAAATCTTAACCACTTGAGGTAGAAATGGAATGGTGCACAAGAAAGATGCTCTATTTAATGGATCAAATTATGAATTATGGAAGACAAGGATGAAAGGTTTTTTGGTTTCTCTTGGATTTGAAATTTGGAAGTATATAGAAACTTGATATACTTTATTTGGAAATGGCTTGAGCATTGATGATGAGATCAAGGCCTATGAAAACAATGGTAAAACAAGGTATTCTATCTTAAGTGGTCTTTCTAGTTCTAAATTGGTGAAAGTTATGAATCTAAAAACTACTAGAGAAATTTGGGTAAAGTTAGAAAGAATTTATGAAGGAGATGACAAGGTCAAACAAGCTAAGATGTAGAACTTGAAGATCTTATTTGAGAACCCATGGATGTCTGAAGATGAAAACATTACAAGCTACATGGAGAAGGTGGATGAAATTGTTAGTTCCATCAAAGGTCTTGGTGGAAAACTTAAAGAACAAGAAGTTTTAATGAAGGTACTTAGAACTCTTCCTAAATCTTATAGTCATAAAGTTTCTGCTATTGAGGAATCTCAAGATTTGAGAAAATATACTAGAGATTATTTGTATTTCTCCTTAACTAATTTGAAAATGAGAGAATTTTGTCCAAGTAATGCAAAAGTTGAGATTTCATTTAAGGTTGGAAAATTAGAGAAGTTTGTGGAATTAGATAAGGAGGATCTTAATGATGGGGAAGCTAACTTTGTGAGAAGCATGAAAAGGGTACTAGAAAGTACAAATTTAAGTTTCCTTTCAAATGTTTTAGTTGTGGAAAGATAGGCCATTATTATTCAAGATGTTGAAATAGAGTTGTGAATGACAAAAATAAGGAGAAAAAAGGTAAGATGATTACAAAAAGTTATTATGTTAGAGAAGATGTGAGCATATCTGATGATGAATATGATTATGGGGATGATGAGGATGATGAATGGTAATTCTACTAACTCTAAGAGATGTGTGAAGGAAAGTGCTTTGGAAGAAAGTTCTAATACTGAAGGAACTTTGGTGTCTATGTTTCATGCTAGATAGGAGGAGAACTACTAGGTAATTGTCAGTGGATGCTCTAATCATATGACTAGTGACAAGAGTAAGTTTTTTAAACTTAAAAAATGTGAAGAATGACTAGTTATTATTGGTGATGATACATATGCTAAGATAAGTGGAAAAGGTTCAATTAGTTTTGATGGAAGGAATAATATTGATTGTGTTCTTTATGTTAAGGGTTTAAGACATAACCTCTTAAGTGTTGGAAAAATGTGTAGCAAAGGATACCATCTTATGTTTCAGGATAATGGTTGTGAGATCAAAAAAGGCTTCAAAATTGTGGTTGCTATTGGAAGAAGCATAGATACAAATTTTCATCAGCTCAAAGGTGTTGATGGTTATTGGTTCATGACATGGATTGGTGAGAGTTGGTTATGGAATAGAAGAATGTGTCACATCAATTTTGATAGCCTAGTGAGAATAAGTTTAGTTCAAGTTGTGAGATATTTTTCACAGATTACAAAACCTATCAATGCTGTCTATAAGGAATGCCAAGTTAGAAAGAAAGCAATAAGAATTTTTAAAGCCAAAGAACAATCTTCTACCAAACTATTGGAATTGGTGCATATAGATCTTTGTGGTCTTACTAGAGTAAGAAGTCTTCAAGGTGATAGGTATTTCATGCTATTGATTGACGATTATTATAGAATGACATGGGTTACTTTTCTCAAAGAAAAATAAGAAGCTATAGATTAGTTTAAAGCATTCAAAGTTATGGTTGAGAATGAAATTGATATGAAAATAAAATGATTGAGGTTTGATAGAGGTGGAGAGTTCACCTCCAATGAGTTCAATATATTTTGTAAGAACGATTGAATAAAGAGTCATTTATCTGCCCCTAGGACTCCTCATCAGAATGGAGTGGTTGAAAGAAATAATAGGATTGTTCAAGAAGCTACAAGGACAATGATGAAAGAATAAAATCTACTGGAAGTGTACTAGAGATAATCAATTCATACTATTGTTTACATACTTTATAGAGTGCAAGAAAGAGAAAACAACACAATGACTCCCTATGAGATATGGTATGGAAGGATTCCTAGTGTCAAATACTTATAAGTGTTCGGAAGAAAATGCTATATTAGAAGAGATGAAGAAAAACATAGGAAAGTTTGATGCAAGATTATGATGAAGGTATCTTCCTTGGATATTCTACTAAAAGAAAAGCTTACTAGTGCTACAACAAGAGGCTAAGAAAGATTGTTGAGAGTGCAAGTGTCAAGGTTGAGGAATACCTATAGAATAATTCATTGGTGATAGATGGATATGAATAATAAGAGTATTTGTTGAGAAGTTGTTGATGTGTCATTGTTATCACTGATTTAAAAACCTTGGATCTGGAAGGTTGTGCTCTAGATGATATACATAAATGATCTATCCTATAATGTTATGTAGTATGGATGGTATCCTCAATCCGGATAATGGTAGTACTTATTTTTGAGACATCTATGGAAGACAATTAATGTAGAATATTGAAGGCTAATCTCTTTCTATCAGTTGCTATGCCTAAATCTTATTCCAAGTATCCTTGCTATCTGCACATTCATGTAGCATGTTACAAGTTTTGGTATTTTTCAAGTTGGTACTGAAATTGATGTTCATCAAGGTTTAGTCTTAGTTGTGGCGTTCTTATCAAATTAATGTTGATCGAGATTTGGTCTGGGTTGTGGTGTTCCTATAAAATATATGTTAATCAACATATGATCTTGGTTGTGGCATTCTCATCGAATCTAGAATATATCTCATGTAATCCAAAGTTAGCTATCTTTTGGTAATAATGCTATATCTGATGTATGACCTATTTATGGGTCCCGGTGTAACATGGTAAGAAGATCCTTTATGTGCGACCTATATTTTGGGTCAGGTGCTAGCATGTCAAGCCCTATTGAATATTTCAAGGTTGTTCTTTAAGCCAATACGTTTTGCTAGGCTGACTCATTTTTTTTTTCCAGGTGTATATATATACATGTATGTGGAACATCTTTTAGTGCATTAAAAAACAAGAAGTGTGGAATTTGTGAACAGTGATAAAGGTGTGAAGGATTATGCGACAAGGATCAAAGAAGGAAGTGAAGGAAAGTGCCAACTAGAAGTAATATATTTTGTAGAAGCAGTGGAAGGAAGGATGGAAAAATATTCCTAACTGGATCTACTGCAATCAGATGTTGTTCTCTTAACTAGAACTGAATTCATGCATATGTAGATGCAACTTCATCAGTTCATGTTTTGTCCATTTTTTTAATTAGTGGTTTTTGTATCTTGGGTAGTGATCCCAGTGACAATGAGGCTTACCTACAGTGAGAATTTTGGTAGTGATCCCTTGTAAAAATCATCTTACTCGATGTCACCTTAACCAATGTTTTATAATTTAGAATTAGCATTTTCTATGGTTTTTCCCATCTTGGGTTTCCATGTAAATTCTGGTGTTCATTGTGCATAGTGTTGTTTAGTGCTTGCATGTTCATATCTATTTTAATTAATATATGAATGGTTTATGATTGATCTAGATTAAGTAAAGAAAGAAAAGTGTTTTGTGATAATTGATTCACCCCTCCTCTCAATCATCCAAACTGCTCAATAATTGGTATCAGAGCTTTGTCCCTTGTAGATAGAGCTTAACCGCTTGAGGGAGATATTGACAGTTTGAACAAATGGCAAGAGATTATTACTTTGAGGAAGAAATTAAGTCAATATTAAGTGATATGGAAAGTACAGAGTTTGAGAATGAGGAATTGAAAGAAAACATGAAGGATGGAAATGCTTGTATCTCAAAGCGAAGGGAGCAAATCCAAAAATTCAAATCAAGACACAAAGAGGTCAGTGAGGAATTAAAGGAGTCAAAGGAAAGTGCTATGAATCTAAAGATTCAGTTGGATGAATGCAAGAAGATAGAAGAAAATATCAAGGACACTATCAAACAAAAATTGGAAGAATGGAAGAAGACTAAAGAAAATCTCAAAGATACCATCAAATGAAAAGAAGAAGAAAATGAGAAGTTAGATCAAGAGTTAAGGAGGCTGAAATCAAAAGCTAGAGTTGTGAAAGTAGCATGATTCTGGATCAAATTTTGTCCCTACAAAAATTTCACAAGGATAAGGAAGGACTTGGCTTCTCAGGTGAAAACTCAAATCTAAACACTTAGGGTAAAGACAATGCAATGGAAGCTGAAGCAAGATCTGGTGTAACAAGCAAAGTTCAAAACTATAGCAGATCTACAAGAAGAACTCCGGTGAGGCAACCAAATGCTCAAAGGTACTTATCATTCAATGGTCACTGTTTTCTATGCAAAATTTTTGGACATAAGGCTATAGAATGTAGAAGAAAGATGGAACTGAGTATTCAATGCTTTAATTGTCACAAGTTTGGTCACAAAGCAAGTAATTGCATATGTCAATTATCTAATCTGGCTAGAAGGAATGAAATGAACAGTCTCTTTCATGGTTATTGCTACTTATGCCATGGTTATGGTCACAAAACTAATTAGTGCAAGTCTAGGATTCACTCAGATAGGTCAGGGAAAATATTTTATAAGTGCAATGAATCTAGACATTATGCTAAAACATGTAGATATGTTTCTCTGTAAAGGACTGAATAAAAAAATAATGTTGGAGAATCAAATGATGTAAAAAGAAGACTATCATAATTTGGAAGAAAAAGGAAATAAGCATGGAGAGCCCTTGTCTGGTATTGGATCTTGGTACTAGCTCTTCCAAAAATTGAGCCAATTGCCTTGGCTCAGGGGGATTTTTGCAATGCATATCCTATCGGTTCCCCCTCTCTGAAGTAAGATTGATGTGTTTTCAACATGAATAAGATAGATTGAAGTGATGTTGCATGATGAAGGTTAATTTGGCTGATTGAAAGGAAAAGTATAATTGTTGGCGTCATCAATACACATTTTGGTGGTGAAGTCATCATGAGAAATTAAGGATAAAAGATGGATCTTCAAATCATTTCTCAGTATTGTAAAGAATAAGAAGATTCTTTCATTGAGTGATAAAGGATTGAAGAATCCGAGCATGATGATGTAATCTATGTTGATTGACAATGAATCTAATGGTGGTATTCCATTTAAGCTAAAGGGAGTTGAGCTAGATGAGTTTGATCATCGAAAGATGAAGGAAATGGAGCTAGGGTTGAAGGCTAATGAATTGCAGAATGTGAGTGCCATAAGTATGGATTTGTGGGGAGAATTCCCCTAGTTTGTTGACAAGAAGTCTATATTTTTTCTATTGAGCCATTTCAAGGATGGAAACATCATTTTGGAAAAACCCTATTAGGTCACAAAAGAAGCCATTGAAGCTGTTACTGGGTTGTGCAGAGTTGGTGACCTCCTTGGGAAGAAAACTATGAAATAAGGATGTGGAGGAACTTATTAGTATCGACAAAGACCCACGAGCTGTACTGATAAATACGATTTCCAATATTATAGTAAGGTATGTTGTTTATGCTATCTCATACAAAATTTATTTCCGAAATCATGAAGGTTCTACATCTGCTATTGCTATGTTTCTTACACATAAGATGGTGAAAGAAAATAAACAGTTTGATCTATGTAGCATGGTAATGGAAAACCTAATTGAGAATGTTAGAATGTCTGTAGTTGAGAGTTATCCCTTTCGGTTTGGGTATCTACTCATGTGCTTAGTGTTCTACTTCCTGAATTCATTACCATCAAAGGAGAATGTTAAGTGGAAGTCCAACATCCCTATTGAAAATAAATTCTACAAATATCTGGAATGTTTGGAAGATAAAGTAAGTGCATGAAAAGCTTATTTCTCATCCTTGCAGTTGAATCTATGATCCGGTGTGATAGTGTCTAGTGCTATTCCTATCAGTTAGTTTGAGGAAGGTTCCTCCTTTGGTAAGAGGGAATTGGAGGTTGTCATTGGTGGTTTTTCTTTAGAACCTAAAAGGAGGAAAATTAACACAAAATATATCATCACTATCTCAGAAGAGATGGAGAAGGAAGAAGAGTCTCTACCTGATTCATATGAAGTTCGGTCCATGTTGGATGAAGGTGATATGAGAAATTTTGGTGAAATGTGGAATTCCTTCTCTCTGGTGAATAGGCCTAGAATTAAAGAAGCCTTGGTGGAGTATCTGCTCAAAAAGGGGATTGCAGTTTCTACTATTTCTGACTCATTATCGGATGATCTGGGAAGTTGTTGAAAGAAATTTTTGAAGAAGATAAATTCCAAGCTATGATTGAAAGAAGGTGTGTCACCAACAAAAAAAAGTTATCCAAACACATTGGTGAGACAAGAGAATGCCTTAAGGAGATGTCTGAAATCTACAAATACTATCTCCAGTGGCTTGCAACTATTGATAATTTTAGAAGCAGAATTGAAGCTATTGAATTTGAATTGAATGAGATTCGGAAGCATTTTGAATTCTTCAAAGATAAAGATGGAAAATAGAGGATAAGAGTTGGTGAGTTGCAATCTTAGTTGTTGTCTACTCAAATATAGAGATAAGATGTGGTTAAAATCTTTTGGTTGGTTAAAGAAATTGTTGAGGTTCAGTTGGATTATCTCTCTAGGATACTTTTTGATGTAGATGATTGTGAATGATAATTTCCATCTCTAGATTGGTCATCTTCATTTGGGATGTTGATTCTATAGGAGAGTGTGTGTGCAAGAATGGTTTTTGCAATGCAAGCTTGGAAGAAGACTCAAGTTCAATTGTGAGGGAAAGTTACAAGAAAATTTTTCATGTGAAAAGTGGTATCTTTACTTAAGTTTTTGAATGTTCTTATTTGTCCCTTTTCCTTTGATGGAAAAAAGGGGAGAAAATTAAAGGAAGAGAAAAACAAAAACAAAAATAGGATTTGAATTGCTTGGCTAAGGGGAAGTTCTTGGAGTTCTTAGAGTTTTTGTATTTTTGAGTTTTTTCTTTTTTGCCATCAATGCCAAAGGGGGAGATTGTTGAGAAGTTGTTGATGTGGCATTGTTGTCATTGATGTCAAAACCTAGGATCCAAAAGGTTGTTCTCCGGATGATATACATAAATGATCTATCCTATAATGTTGTGTAGTATGGATGGTATCCTCAATCTAGATAATGGTAGTAATTTTTGAGACATCTGTGGAAGATAGTTAATGCAGAATATTGAAGAATCATCTTTTTCTATCGACTTCTGTGTCTAAAGATTATTTCGAGTATCCTTGCTATCTGGACATTCATGTAGCATGTTACAAGTTTTTATATTTATCTAGTTGGTACTAAAATTGATGTTGATCATGGTTTGGTCTTGGTTGTGGCGTTCCTATCAAATTAATGTTGATTGAGATTTGGTCTTGGTTGTGGCATTCTTATCAAATTAATGTTAATCAAGATTTGGTCTTGGTTGTGGCATTCCCATTGAATCCAAAATATATCTCATGTAATGAAAAGTTAGCTATATTTTGGTAATAATGCTATATGTTATGTATGACCTATTTATGGGTCTCGGTATAATGTGGTAAGAAGATCCTTTATGTGCGAGCTATCTTTTGGGTCCGGTGCTAGTGTGTCAAGCCCTATTGAATATTTCAAGGTTTTTATTTAAGAAAACATGTTTTTGTAGGCCGAATCATTTTTTGTATCTAGGTTTATATATATGTATGTGAAACATATTTTAGTGCATCCAAAAACAAGAAGTGTGGAATGTGTGAACAATGATAAAGGTGCAAAAGATTATGCGACAAGGATCAAAGAAGGAAGTGAAGGCAAGTGCTAAGTAGAAGTAATATTTTGTAGAATTAGTGGAAGGAAGGTTGGTAGAAGATTCCTAACTGGATCTACTACAATCAAATATTGTTCTCTTAATCAGAACTAAATTCATGCATATGTAGATGCAACTTCATCAATTCATGTTTTGTCCATTTTTGGAATGAATGGTTTTTGTATCTTGGGAAGTGATCCCATTGATAGTGAGCCACCCAAAAGTGAGAATTTTGGTAATGAGCCCTTGTAAAAATCACCTTAACCAGTGTCACCTTAACTGGTGTTTTATAATTGAGAATTAACATTCTCCATGGTTTTTCCCATCTTGGGTTTCCACGAAAATTCTGGTGTTCATTGTACATGGTGTTGTTTAGTGCTTGCATGTTCATATCTATTTTAATTAATATATGTATGGTTTATGATTGCTCCAAATTAAGTAAAGAAAGAAAAGTGTTTTGTGATGAATGATTCACCCCCCCTCTCAATCATCGAAACTTTTCAACAGTCTTCTTGCAGAGAAGAAGAAAAAACAAAGAAAAAATAAGTGCAGATTGAAGGGGAAGAAGCTTTGAAAAGGATTCCTAAAAATCCTAAGTATGTGCAAAAGAACCATTTTGAATAATAGATCATTGATGATAAAATAAAAGGTGCACTAAAAAGAAGGAAAGCTGTTAAAGAATATGTAAATCTAAGTTTACTTTATGAAGTTGAACCTAAAATAGTGATTGAAGAATGTAATGATGAGTATTGGACCAAGGCTATTGAAGAAGAACTAATGTGGATTGAGAAGAATCAAACTTGGGAACTTTTTCCAAGACCAACAAGCAAGAATGTGATTGGAACTAAGTGGGTATTCTGAAACAAAATAAATGGAAGTGGAGAAGTGGTAAGAAACAAGGCAAGGCTTGCATGTAAAGGCTACTCACAAGTAGAAGGAATAGAATTTGAGGAAACATTTTCTTCACTAGAAAGAATGGAATCTATTAGGATGTTTTCAAAATTTTCAACACATATAAGGGTTTCAAAGGTTATTAGATGGATGTGAGGTCCGCTTTCTTGAATGGAGGATTTCAGTTATTAGATAAGCCAAATATGGTCTAAAAATTGAAGAAGGCATTATATGGATTGAAGCAAGCTCCCAGAGCTTGGTACGCAAGGTTAGATAGGTACTTGCTACAACAAGGATTTAATAAAGGTACCAAAAATAGCAATATTTACTTCAAATTTGAAAAAGATCAAATCTTGATTGTGGTTTTGTATGTTGATGACATAATTTTTGGAGGAAATAAAGTTATGTGTAAGACATTTTTAGAAGAGATGCCCAAATAATTTGAAATGTCAATGTTTGGGGAGATGAATTTCTTCCTTAGGCTACAAATCAATCAGAAATATAAAGGTATTTTCATTTCATAATCAAACTATGTCAACAAAATGTTGAAGAAGTTTGGAATGAAAGATTCTTAACTGGCATGTACCCCTATGGTTACTAGTTGTAAGTTGAGAAAGAATGATGAATGTCCTAAGGTTGATTAGAGAAAGTATAGATAAATGATTGGAGGACTACTATATCTAATTTCTCGTAGACCAGATATCATGCATGCATTCTAGCTTGTGGCTATATTTCAAGAAGATCCTAGAGATTCACACGTTGTAGTAGTGAAGAAGATATTCAAATACTTGAAGGGCACTGCAGATCATTGCTTGTGGTATACAAAGGGTACCAGATTTACACTGAGTGCTTATACAGATGCAGATTTGGCTAGTTGTGTAGATGATAGGAAAAGTACAAGTGGTGGTGTATTATTTCTTGGATGCAAATTGGTGTCATGGTAAAGCAAAAACAAGATTCACTATCTTTATCTACTACAGAGGCAGAATATATTGTAACAACATCTTGCTGCACACAAGTATTTTGGATGAGGCAAACATTGAAGGATATCAAAGTGGTATATGATGAACCAATTTCTATCTTTTTTGATAATACAAGTGCTATCAATATATCAAAGAATATGGTAATTCATTCAAGGACAAAGCATATCTCAATTTGGTATTAAGTTTTGGAAGAGAAGGTTGCAGAGAATGAAGTGAAGCTTGAATTTTTTCCTATAAAGGATCAAATTGTTGTTATATTTACCAAAGCTCTTCATAAGGATAATTTTGAGTATCTTTGGGAGAAGTTGGGGGTTATTGCCCCTACTTTAAATAGGTGCATAAGGAGATGCATCAATCCTATGGATCTCAAGATTCATTCCTTGGTCTAGACTGATGTTGGTGGCTACCTCTTAGGGGGAGTAAGTAGTGATATTATTGGTTGTTCTAGTCAGGATGTGTAAGTGTTGTCATTGTGCAGTGGTTGTTGATTGATGTTGTATGGTGCATGATCCTAAGGGGGAGTGTGCAGAGAAATAAAGGAAAGGAAGTTTTTGAGCAGTACAAGGTTGTTTGACATCATGGGAGAGATTCAATTTTCTGCCCTTTTCTATTAATGTCAAAGGGGAAGAATGAGTCATGTGAAAGAGGGAAAAGGGATTATGAGTTGGTATGGAGAAGGATATTGAGGATAAGAGTTGTGTTTTTTGTTGATGGTTTTGCACATCATGTGTTGCCATTAATGACAAAGGGGGAGATTGTTGTAAGTATGTATAGTTGGTGTTTTCATTAATGTCAACAATATTTGGTGTTGTCATTGGTGTCAATTTTATGAGAGTGTGAGTTTTTACAAGAGTGTGAGTAGTTTTTATTGAGTTGATGTTGTCTCTAATGATTCTTTGATTAGTTACATTATATTGTCATTAGTAAGACTTTGGAGTCAACCTCTAGTGTTTCTTTGATAAGCTTTTGTCTATGGATGTATGGTTGATATTCTATTTTTTAGTTGGATCAGTGGTGATGAGTAAGTACTAAATATTTTGATGATATGTCTCTAGTACTTGGTTTCCAAGTGCTTTTGGAAAAAAATGAATAAAAAGAGGAAACAATATGTTGCAGTGGTGTTGTGTGTTGTAGAGTAGCATTCTAGTTTTTCTCTACATTTCTTCTATGTCAAAGATCTTCTTGTGTGGTTTAGACATGTTGATCAAATTTTTTCAAAGGTTTTGCATCTAGAATTTGGTGTGCTAGATCGTTGTGTAGAGGAAGTTGTGTTCACTAGTGTGTGAACTATGCATTGCAGAATTGTTTGGGAGAAATGGTTTTGCTTTGCATTTCTCCATACAATGGTTTTAGGTGTTGCAAATGTGAAAGGATTTTGATAGTGTTTGTATCTTTCTTTAGTTGAAGTTGTTTGAGGTTTTGTGTTTTGGAAGTCGATTTCTTGAGTTACAGTGTATGGCATAGTTGTTTGAGTGTACTAGGTGTGTACATTCTTTAGGTGAAAGTTGTTGTGAAGGAATTTGTTGGATTTTAGGGTGTTTGTCAAATATTCTAGATTATGTTCAAGTGAAAGTTTTTGTTCATGAGTCATTGTTGGATTTGAGGAAGCATGTACTTAATTTTTTAATGGTTTTTACATGGGTTCAACTGAACTTGGGTGTTTACACTAATTTTGGAGTTGTTTTTGTGTTTTTGGAAGCATGGTGTGGCAGTATGAGTGGATTTAGGTTCGAGTTAAGGTGTGTTGTGGTCCAATTTCATTCCTTTCCACAATGGGAATATTTTGGTGCCAACCTAATTTGAATTTGCACTATTGATGTGCATAACTCACCTTGGAGAATTTTTTCAAGGTTGAAGATTGTATAAGTATGTGTTGGGTTATTGAGGGATGAAAAGATAGATGTGTTACATAATGTGAATGATGTGAATTTCAAAGTTGTAAGGTGTGAATTTGTGAAGTGCAGTGCAAGATTTCATGTGCTTGATTACTAGATGTAGTGAGCAGAGGGTGTCTACAATCTTTAGTAAGGTTGTAAAGGTGTTGGTGATGTTGTGATGGACATTTATATTGCATTGAGATAGATTTATTGCTATAACATTCTTCTCTATCTTCCTTTCTATTTTTAAAATGAACCTTTCTTTCTTCTGGGTAGTGAGCCCTCTGACAATGAGCCCTTTGTATTTGGTGTTGATATTACTTTATACTGTGAGCTAATCCTCACTGTGGTCTTTCCCTTCTTGGGTTTTCCACATAAATCTAGTGTTTCTTGGTGTGTGATGTTGATTTGGTTATGTTTCTTCTATTTTTTTCTTTCATGATAAATCATTCTAACATATTGAGGGTTAATTGAATTATTGTGGATCTAAATGGTTATGAGGGTTTTGAAGTTTTAAGGTATGACTAATTCACCCCCTCTTAGTTGTCTTGTGCATTCAACAATTTGAACATACTAAAATGTTCTAAAAATATCTAAATTTGCATGCATACATATGATTCATATAGAAAAATTAGGTTTTGGTACATTTCTAGAATTTTATTGACTTTTATACTAGAACCTTTGAGATAAGACCTTAAGGCACTATACATCATTCCCAAATTTTGAAATTTATAAACACACTGCTAGACATAGGAACCCTAAGTGTCCTTGTCTAGTCATTTTGGGCTAAAAATTTCTATAAAAAATACATGTATGTGTCCTCTATCTAGATTTGGTTCCTATTTTGGAATTCTATTTTTCAAACCTATCTAGTTTTTCTAAAGAATTTCTAGCTTGATCTATAGAGCATAACATAATGTTTTCATTGCAAAAATATTGTGTCATCATAATTCATGTTCTATTGTCAGATCTGTTGGCTCCTTTACATTCCAACCAAATCTTCAAGGCATCTTATGGATTTTCCAGTTCCAATAATCAAGAACCTAAAAGGGGTTGGCCAATGAATGAGAGAAATAAATTTAGCTTTCCTCCTGCACTTCAGGCTCTACAAAACCCAAGAGGGTAATGCCATAATGCACTTATAATAGTCCTTCACAAGATTTCCATGTACATTGCATACTAAGCAAAAATATTCTCATCTTATGCTGAATAGATGAAATCTTTTCAGAAATTGGCACTTCCTTTAAATATTAAACAACTAAAAGATGAGAAGTCACATACAACAAAATTAGGTTGATTGGAAGTGTATTTATGAAAGATTGTTCTCAAATCAACTACCAGAAGCATAGGAAATGCATTCAACACTTTAAGATTAGTGCTAGATCAAGGGCATGGAGTCAAAACAAAGCAAACTGAACTACAAGGAAATTTTAATTCCAGGAAACCATGATCCTTGTGAATTGCATTACAATTCACACATCAACACCCAAATTATATTACTACTTATAGGTCCACTGAACACCTACATAAATGCACACCTTAATCAAAGTATTTAACTGATTCTTTGAACGAGAGCCAAAACTAAAGCATATTTCATTGTAAACAACAATGAAATTAATGAAAATGACCCTTGATCTAATTCTCATTAATCATTCATATAGGAATATTACAGTTGGAGAGACAATAGATTCAGAAGATATGCATATTCAATTCAGACATGCCTAGAAACCAAATAATTGACAAAATTTACTCATCTGACTCAAAGCCTAAGCTACAGACTCAAAATGCATACTGTTTGTTTTATTTTTTTTACATTTCTAGATCCAAAATTTAAAAAGATACCCCTACAAAATAGCCTTGGATTCCCTTTTATATCACTAAGGTAGAAAAACTAAGCTTCAGGCTATTGGCTAATTACATTTCATTTGACCTTTATTTCAAAAAAAAATTCAATTTCATTTACCCTCATTTGCAACAAACATTTTCCCACTAAAATGATGCCTCTACTTGGGAAAACAAGATTCCATCGGTAAAAAATAGTTACCTTCCTGCACATCTCACCTATAAAAGTCTTTTACTCTTTAGCTCTCCACTTTACCCATTTTACCTTGCAATGTGAAAATAGCTTCTCTCATGAAAACTTCATTATGCCCTTATTTTCTTGTGCATTAAAAATTATTTTGCTCCTCCAACATTTAGCTTTTCATGCTTTATCTCCAAAGTCCTTATGAAGGCTTTAAAATATTTAATATTGAGCAAATAAACTTTACCCGTGCTTTTCATTTCTCACCTTTCACCTTACATTTTAAAGTGTTTACCTCTTTCATAGTAAATTATTTTTAAAATCTTACTAAAACCCCTTAAAAATAATTTCCCAACAATCTTTTAAAATATTTTCCTTTTAACATGAAGGCATTCCAAATTTACCTCAGGCAAAAATTTTCCCGTGCTTCTTTGATAGTGAAAATTTAAAATTTCTCTGGGTAAAATGCTTTACCCATCATTTAAAGTATTTCCCCTTAATTTTTTTTTTCCCGAGCAAGCTTGGCTCATCGCAAGTTACTGGGGAAATTGGAGAAAACAACCAGTGAAAGTTAAAAGGCCATCGATGAGGAGCATGCAGCCAAAGTTTGCATATTTTATTTAAAATATTTCTACTTGAGTAAAGAATTTCTCTAGTCTTGTACTTTGTAGTAGAAATTTTAAAAAATACATTCGACACCATTACCTGTGCCTTTCATTTCTTCGCAGGCCCACAAGACTTTCCCCAACAAGCCTTTACCATGCATTGCCCATTGCACGTTGTTGAGGGAAATGGAGGAAGGAACTGGTGACAATTGATGGAATCATGATGGGAATGAAAATCCATCGCTCATCGCACGTTGCAGCCATATAATGGAGACAGAACTAGCGATGGGCGATGGAAAACATACAGCATGACAAAACTAGCTATGGGTGATGAAAGTCTTGTAATGGAAGAAAATTTTCCAAAACCAAGGAGAAATTAAACGGGTTTGCCAAATCAAACCCTCATCACTAGAAATACTGCATGACAGAACTATCAATGGGCGATGAAAGTCTTGCAGTGGAAGAAAATTTTCCAAAACCAAGGAGAAATTAAACGGGTCTGCCAAATCAAACCCTCATCACTAGAAATACTGCATGACAGAACTAGCTATGGGCGATGAAAGTCTTGCAGTGGAAGAAAATTTGCCAAAACCAAGGAGAAATTAAATGGGTCTGCCAAATCAAACCCTCATCACTAGAAATATTGCATTGCTAATTTATTCCTCCATTTTTATACAAAAATAGCCACGGGAGATGAGTTTTGTAGTGCAGCCATGAAAGCCACCTCTGGACCAATTAGAGCTAAGAATTAAACTTTTTTTTCCCAAAAACATTTGAGATGCATTTTATATTTTCCCCTTTTCATTTGCACAATATTAAAAATATTTTAAATATTAACATTTGCAACTTTTAGAAAAAATATGACTTTTAATTACACTTGCGGGTCAAATGGAGAAATTTATTGCGGCAAACCGGGACACCTGGAGCTGAGATTTTTTGTGTGCGGCCATAATCAATTATTTAGAGAAAACCCTTTTCCTCAAAATTTTCCCAACCCTTAAAATTCAGGTACCTCCTTTATAATCTGGCCCTCGGGACATGTTTACCACACCCAAAATGGATTAAAATAATGTATCAGATGACCTCCAATCTTGAAGAAAATGGAGCTATATAGGTTTTAGAAAAAAGAAAATGGGTTCTCCTTAGATTTGCAAAATTTGACACTTTCTGGAACACCATTTTTGGCCCTATTGCGATTAGAAAGTAATTAAATAACTCATCAGAACTTATTCTGAGACCCAGAAACTGAGCAGGCATGCACACATTTGATCTAGAAATGGAGTTCAAAAGATGGCTTGGCAAAAGAGATCCATAGGTAAAAGATATTAATAAAAAAACTTGCTTACTCAAACTTTTCTGCATCTACACCTGTTCAGAACCAATTAATGCTCACCTAGTCACCACTTTGAAAAAATATCAAATCAACTCTTGGGGGCTGCTGCTAGAAGCATAATATCATGTAAGTACATTGAGTATGTGTGCAAAATTGATTTGATTTAGTCATTATTCTTCACGAGATATTAGGGGTCAAAGTTGACCACCTTGAAAAGTGCAAGAAATGTAGATGTAAAAACTGAACAAATTGCATTTGCTTTTGATTTCGAAAAAATAGAAAATCAGATCATGAGGCTTTGAAATTGGACAAGGGAGCATATGAATGTGGGGGATAATGGATAGCAATTTTTTTTTTTTGTTATGACAGTCATCTAGTTGTGAGATATAAGCTCGAATAGGGGGCCACTTTGTAGAATTGGTGGAAGTTTGCAAACAACAAAACAGTGCCAAAACCTTCTAGCTTCGCCTTTCAAAACAATGCCAACACTCATCATGGGAAGCTGAAAAATTATATTCACATTCACATATGTCACATGAGTGGGTTCACCAAGGGATTTTTCATAAAAGTCAATAGGCTCCGAATTATGACCCTCCAATGTGAGTCACTTATGCAGATTTTTCAGGTGCACTTCTATGTGTTCAAATGTAAAATTTTCAATATGGGCACTTCAAATTTGAAAAATTTGAGAGTGCCACCAGTGGCTCCGACTGGGGATGTATGCCCCTTGTGTGCATAGCAAGAATCTAGATCTCTAGGGAGTAGACCAAATACTGAGCTCATTGGGTGTTCTGAAACTTCTCCCTTATTCAACCTTTTTTCAACTTCACTTGGTGACCCCAGGCCACCAAATGGAAAAGGGGAGTCAATATTTACCTTTTTCAAAAACCAATCTATTGAAGGAGCTGATCTCCCTCAACCCATTCTTTCCTTTGTCACACCACAACAACATGAGTGACTCCATTTCTACAAAAACAAGTGCCAAGCTGCCATTGAATAAGTGGAAACTTGCTCTTTGTTTGTCTTTGTTGTAACATTGCAGCCAAATTACATAGGTCACATCACTACCACTCTCTTCATTTTTTGATTTTATATCAAGTGGCAACATTTGAGGATAATGATCAAGACCACATGAAAGCACAATCTTATCATATTTACTAACCCCCTCATAATGATCATGCTCAGAGGAGATATCATGGCTGAAAAACAATATGCAATCTTCTTGTGTGTTGAGAAGAGAATGATCACTCATTTTTAACTCTTTTAATTGGATTGCATCACAAGTAATTTTTTTATCATCCCAACAACACAACCCAAACACATCATCATATGTTTCAAGATTCTAAAAATCAGATTTATCCACACCCAATGTACTTTCATCTTCATGCAAATCATGACATTCAACAAAAAAATCAACCTCCACTACATAAGAAGTGTTCTGTATCTTAGGTTCACACATGATGTCAGATTTATTCTTCGGACCACTATACAATTCCATATGGAATGTCTTAACTAAAGATTCAGATAATTCAAAATTCGAGCCTAAGCCAAAAGTTTCACACTGATTTTTCATAACATGTTCAATGTTTGGATGATTTTGATTGCCATCACTTTCAATACTAATAGAGTCAGCAAAAAGACTTTCATATGTGCTAGCAACCTCATTCACTTTCAAATCACTATACTCCTCATTCAAAACAAACATGTCCATTTGCATACCATTAAGATGAGAAAGATCATCAAAGAAAGCTCCATATTTAATTTCATATTGACTAACATCACATCCACTATCATTTGCATCACAAGTCTGCCATTCAAACAAATGAAATTGTCTTTCATTGTTTATGGGCAATAGAATTAACCCATGATCCATATGTGTATCATGATGTATAATTTGGTCACTCAGTATTGAACCTCCTCTTCCATCCATGCACACATCATCCTTTTCATGTGTAACTAAAATTTCCAACTTTTATTCACAAAAGCAATCATGGGAAACTAGAACATAAGCACGTTCATCAACATCTTCATCATTTCTATAATTGACATGCTCTATTTATGACAAACTCAAATTACATTCCAAGTGTGTATCAAGTGCAATTTGATCATTCACTTGTCTTCATCAATATTTATATCTTTGTACTATTTAGGTGAAAAAAGTACCTCTGGATCATCCCTATAGGAGCATTCATAATCATCAGAAGAGAAATCAGTTTGGCTATCATTAAAATCCTCATCACAAGAAGACTCTTCACTACATAAACCATGCGCAATTGTTTTAGAGTGAGTTCCTGAACTTTTATCTTCAATGTCCTGATCACTGATTTGTGATGAGATGTCAGGAGCACTTACTTTATCTTCACTAACCAAAACATGACATGGAATGGCATCTTGCATCTCTTTTACTTCTTCTTCACCCAAGATATTGCAAGAAGAATTTTCATGCATATCTATTTATTCATCATACCATGTATCTTCATCTTCATCATTGCTGCATGGATCTGCACATGTGCTGATTGTGAGCTGATTACAATCAACATCCTCATTCATACAACACATCTTCATTTTATGACACACTCTTTTCATTCTTGTGTATCATGTTATGATTTTCCTTAATAAGACAACTGCTATCTTCATTTTGAGACACCACATTTTGTGTATAAGTGCACTAGGATCCTTCAATAATCTTTATCCAATTAGGCACCTGGTCCAAGCTATGAGGCTTCAATTCCTTAGGCAAGGCACTTGGCCCAGAATCATAGATTTCAAAAAATAGATCAATACACATTGAATCCCTAGGTCTAAAATTTATGGGGAATTTCAACAAGACTTCCAAAAACCTTGAGAACAAATCATGTGATGTTTCTCCTTTGTGTCTTTTCAATTTAGACAATCCTTGAAGAAAAGATGTTTGATCAACATTTCTCAAATTTTGATGACATTTAACATGGAACTCACTATGACTAGCATGGTGTGATGATGGAGAAATTGGAGCAATAACAACATTACCATCTTGACAAACATTTCTATTATCTTATCCATGAGTTGTATTTGCATGAGGTGTGTTAGGATGATCAACATTCACATCTGTATGTCCTTTCATCATTGAATACCTCAAGTTGTTCTCAATATCTATAGAAATTTGATATGCTTGATATAAGGTTGTAGGTTCTTTATCTCTTAATAGATAAATCATATTTTTGTCAAATGCTTCTAAGTACACGACCAAACATTCAACATCATTTGGTCTTATATTTGCAGGGATCTCTCTTATTAATTTTGAGAATCTAAGATTAAAAGAGGGGCCTAATTCGTCTTCTCCTTTCTCCATGTTCATGAACCTCTTTCTTATTGAGACTGGATCAATCCTTTCACCAAATTTCTCCATGAATACTGCTTTAAACTCCTCCCAAGAATATATAGAGGGATGTTGGTAAATAAGAGAACCAATCTCTTGATCTCCTCTTAAGGACTGAAAAAATAGCCTCATGATTACATCTTCATGATCTACCTCATAGTCATCCATCACATTATTGAACTCTTGTAGATGTTTTTTTGCTGACTCAGACTTATCACCAATGAAATTTGGTATCTTATCTCTGACCTTAGCTAGAATGACATTCGGGTAACCATTGATCTCACTAAAATTGATGGCTCTGTACCTTTTAGTTCTAAAATTTCCTTGACAACCTAGTTGGGACTAATCAAAAACCATGGTTGCACCAGGAACCATACAAGGATGTATACATTGATGCATTTTGACATACCTCTTTAAAAATGAAAATATCAACTCTACAATTGATCATTCACTGCCTTATTTCTAGCTTTCATCATGACCTTAGAATATCACAATGCATAACTCAAAGGCATTTAATCCTAAGATCTATTTAGTGGGAAAATTTCAAGAACAAGTATACTTCTCCATATAATACATAGGATGCAAATTATAATTTAGAAGTATGCAAACTCAATATTACTATTCTTTCCCTTTCTTAGTGTTATTTCACCTAATAGGGAACCAAGTTTCTTTTCAAGACTTTCAAATATGGTTTTCATACAAAATTTAAATGACAACCAAAAGTGAAGAATACTTGGAAATGCTGCAACTTCTGCAAATTCTTCTTCCTGACAAGAAATATTGTAGATCTGGAACTTTTCTTCACATCTTCATTAGGTTCTTTTGATAGAGTTTCCACCTCTCTTTATAGAGGACTGAGCTTCAAACAATATGAAGCCCTTTCACAAATAATTTTTTTTCTGAGTTCCTTTCACCAGCAGAGCACCACAAATCATGAAAATTTTAGGTTCATTGCAACAATTTCTTCTCCAAGTTTGAATTCCTTCAATATTTGAACCAAATATTTAGATTAGCAAATAATTTGACTCTGTGAATTAACAATTTGCACTTGGAGATTCAAATTTCTCCCCAACAAAGTCACCATTTTTTTGGCTCTTAAATTCCAACCAGATCTTCAATGTAGCCTATGGATTTTCTAGTTCCAATAATCAACAACCTAAAAGGAGTTGGCCAATGAATGAGAGAAATAAATTTAGCTTTCCTCCTGCACTTTGGGCTCTACAAAACCTGAGAGGGTAATCCCACAATGCACTTATAACATTCCTTCACAATATTTCTGTGTACATTTCATACTAAGCATAAATATTCTCATCTTATGCTGAATAGATGAAATATTTTCAAAAATTGGCAATTCCTTTAAAGATTAAACAACTAAAAACTAAGAAGTCACATACAACAAAAATAGGTCAATTAGAAGTGTATTTATGAAAGCTTGTTCTCAAATCAAATACCTAAAGCATGGAAATGCATTCAACATTTTAAGATCAATTCTATATCAAGGGGATGGAGTCAAAACAAAGAAAATTGAACTTCAAGGAAATTTTAATTATAGGTAGCCATGATCCTTGTGAATTGCATTACAATTCACACATCAACATCCAAATTCTATTAATACTTATAGATCCACTGAACACCTACATAAATGCACACTTTAATCAAAGCATTTAACCAATTCTTTGAACCAGAGCCAAAACTAAAGCATATTTCATTGTAAACAACAATGAAATTAATGAAAATGACCCTTGATCTAATTCTCATTAATCATTCATATAGGAATATTACAGTTGGAGAGACAATAGATTTAGAAGATATGCATATTCAATTCAGACATGCCTAGAAACCACATAATTGATAAAATTTACTCATTTGACTCAAAGCCTAAGCTACAGACTCAAAATGCATACTGTTTGTGTTATTTTTTTGCATTTCCAAATCTAGAATTTAAAAAGAGACCCCTGCCAAATAACCTTGGATTCCCTTTTATATCACTAAGGGAGCAAAAACAAGCTTCAGGCTATTGGCTAATTACATTTCATTTGACCTTTATTTCAAAACAAATTTCAATTTCATTTAACCCTCATTTGCAACTGACATTTTCCCACTAAAATGATGCCTCTACTTGGGAAAACAAGATTCCATGGGTAAAAATTAGTTACCTTGCTGCACATCTCACCTGTAAAAGTCTTTTACTCTTTAGCTCTCCACTTTACCCATTTTACCCTGCGATGTGAAAATATCTCCTCTCATGAAAAATTTATTCTGCCCTTATTTTCCTGCAACCTTTTAAAATATTTGGCTTTTAACATGAAGGCATTCCAAATTTACCTCAGGCAAAAATTTTCCCGTGCTTCTTTGATGGTGAAAATATTTAAAATTTATTTGGGTAAAATGCTTTACTCGCCATTTAAAGTATTTCCCCTTAAAAAAAAATCCCAAGAAATATTCACTCATTGCACATCACTAGGGAAATTGGAGAAAACAACCAACGACAGTTATAAGGCCAGTGATGAGGAGCATGCAACCAAAGCTTGCATATTTTATTTAAAATATTTCTCCTTGGGTAAAGCATTTCTCCACTCTTTTACTTTGCAGCAGGAATTTAAAAAAATCCATTTGGCACAATTACTAGTGCCTTTCATTTCTTCTCGGGCCCACAAGTCTTTCCCCAACAAGCCTTTACCATGTATCGCCCATCGCACGTTGCTGAGGGAAATGGAGGAAGGAACTAGTGATAGTTGATGGTATCCCGATGGGAATGAAAATCCATCGCTCATCGCACGTTGCAGCCAGATAATGGAGATAAAACTAGTGATGGGCGATGGAAAACATACACCATCGCTCATCGTGCGTTGCTCAGGAAAAATGCAATGAAGACTGGTGACAGGCAATGAAAGTCATGTCGTAAAAGAAAATTTTCCAAAACCAAGGAGACATTAAATAGGTCTGCCAAATCAAACCCTCATCACTGGAAATACTGCATTGCTGATTTCTTCCTCCATTTTTATACAAAAATGGCCACGAGAGATGAGTTTTATAGTGCATTGAAAACCGTGAAAGCCGCCTCTAAAAGAGCTAAGAATTAAACTCGTTTGTTACAAAAACATTTGAGATGCATTTTATATTTTCCCTTTTCATTTGCATAATATTTAAAATATTTACATTTGCAACTTTTAGAAAAAACATGACTTTTAGTTACGCCTGTAGGTCAAATGGATAAATTTATTGCAGGAAAACTAGGACACCTGGAGCCAATATTTTTTGTGTGTGGCCATAATCAATTATTTAGAGAAAACTCATTGCCTCAAAATTTTCCCAGCGCTTAAAATTCAGGTACCTCCTCTATAAACTAGCCCCTAGGACGTGTTTACCACACCTAAAATACATTAAAATAATGTATCAGACAACCTACAATCTTGATGAAAATGGAGCTATAAAGGTTTTAGAACAAAATAAGAAATAGGTTTTCATTAGATTTGCAAAAATTGACACTTTCCAGAACACCATTTTTTGCCCTATCGCGATTATAAAACAATTAAATAACTCATCAAAACTTATTTTGAGACCCTGAAACTGAGTAAGCATGCACAAATTTGATCCAATAATGGAGTGCAAGAGATGGCTTGGGAAAAGAGATCCTAAAGTGAAAGATATTAATCAACAAAGTTTCTTAAACTTTTCTACATCTGCACCTATTCAGAACCAATTAAAGCTCACCCAATCACCACTTTGAAAAAATATCAAATCAACTCTTGGGGGGCTTCCACTGGAAACATAATATTATCTAGGTACACTGAGTATGTGTGAAAAATGGATTTTCTTCAGTCATTTTTCTTCACGAGATATTAGGGGTCAAAGTTGACCACCTTGAAAAGTGTCAAAAATGCAGATGTAAAAATTGAACAAACTACATTTGCTTTTGATCTCAAAAAAATAGCAAATTAGATCATGAGGCTTTAAAATAAGACAAGGGAGCATATGAATGTGGGGAGAATGAAGAGAAAGAATATTTTTGTCATAACAGTCATCTAATTGTGAGATATAAGCTCGAATAGGGGGCCACTTTGTAGAATTGGAAGTTTGCAGACAACAAAACAATGCCAAAACCTTCCAACTCCGCCTTTCAAAACACTGTCAAAACTCATCATGGGAAGCTGAAAAATGACATTCAAATTCACATATGTCACATGAGTGGGTCCACCAATATATTTTGCATGAAATTCAATAGGCTCCGAATTATGACCCCCCAAAGTGAGTCTCTTAGGCAGATTTTTCAGGTGCACTTTTGAGTGTGCAAATGAAATTTTTTCAATATGGGCACTTCAAATTTGCAAAAATTGATGCCACCAAGATATTTTTAAGAATTACAAAGAATTTTTGTTACAAGTATGTGAAAATGAGTTTATTTCTCCTCTTTTGTTATTTTACATTGATCCCTTTCCCACTATCTCTCATTTGTGTGAGGTTAGCTTGGTGCAAGATAATTCAATCATTGAAAATTATGGCTATCATGTTTATTTTTAGATCTCAATACCTTTCCTACTTGTGAAGAAGGCATCTTGGTGTTAGAAGATCCAATCATCGAGCATCATGTGAATCTTGTTTGTTTCTCTCCCAATACCTCTCCTACTTGGGAAAATATTATGGGACAAGAGGATGAAATCATTGGTACATTTTTTTCAAAACATAGTAAGATGGATTGCATAGATGAATATGCTAAGGCAACATTATATCCCCCATTGATAAAAGATCATCATCAAGTAGTGAACTCCATTGAGGCTATGAACACATAATTAACATTTAGAACTCATTTAATTATTGGAACTCTGAAAAGTCCTCTAATTATTGGGCCGCCTAAATCACCTCTCATTATTGGACCTCCTAAACCTTATGGCCATATCCTAAAATTTTCAAAACAGGTCACTAGTAATCACATGTCACAACAACCAAGTTATCGTGTAGTTTCTCACACATATAAAATTAGAAACAATAAGAAAGCAAAAAAAAATGCAAACATCCATCCCATTACCTCAACCATACCTTCCACCTGCACCTAATATTCCTCAATGTAGTGGTAAAGAACATGATCTTTCTGAAAAGCTTCATAATACTGCAACAAAAGTCTCCCTTTGCGATCCAATTCAAACATCACCTACATACCATGAGATTCTCCAAGAGGGTTTGCAAAAGATTGATGTCCCAAATTTTGTTAAACTAAATGATGTAGTAGCCTTGTTTGATTGTATGCAAGTGCCAAAGTTGGATATTACATTTCCTCAACGTGAATTACCCTCACTTGAGATTCAAAACAAAAATGATGCTTTAATGATAATGGAACAATCATTAATAAAACTGGGGTTAGACATACTCTCATAGATAATGGATGAGGTCTTAATGTTTGTAGCATAGATAAAGTTCATGTGGACAAGAATCTTATAGAGCTCAATTATCTTTCTATTTGTGGCTTTCACAATATTAGTAAGTAACCATTAGGAGTGATCACACTACCCATTAAGGTAGGGCTTGTGATTTTACAAACACATGTCCATATCATGCTATGCCTCTTTCATACAATCTTCTCCTAGGTAGATTATGGATTCATGCTATGAATGGAGTCCCATCTACTATTCACCATGATATGAAGTATAAATATAATAACAAGATATATATGGTTAAAGCGGATGAAAAAAGTTATAGTTCACTTATCAAAGCCAAACATAACACTTCCAACTCTCTTAATTCCTTGATTCCAACTTCAAAAGTAGAACCTCTACTTGTTGATGATAATCATGATTTTATTTCACCTATAACAAACCTCTTAAATGATGATTTGGGGCTCCTAGATTTTACACCTTGTTTCAAAGGGGAGTCTAAAATCTTGCCACAAAAGCCCATAGATTTGAATACATGTTTTGTTGATGTTTTTGGTTCATTTTATTTTTCACCCTCATTTATGTGAGAGTACAAAATCTCACAATCTAAACCTAATGAGTCTTGTGCTTTATCTTTCTCTACATCAATAGATTAAAAAACATCACCCCATAATGGTGATTGTGGCTCCTTAACTTCCGTCCATCACAAGTGGAAGATATATAACTTTAAAAACTTAAGAAGGATTTGCATGCTTGGGAAAAATCTAATTCTTTTGAGGACCATGTAGATATAATTTTTTCATCTAAGGTAGAAGAATGTTATGGGCTTGGATAGAAAATTATTTCTAAAAAATGATATAATGCACACATGGAACAAAATGCTAAGGATCAAGCGAGGTCTATATCGTAGTTTTCTAAATAGGGTCTAGGTTTTAAACCTTTGTCCATATCTTCATCTCATGATTTATCATCTACTATATGTATTTCATCTTGCTGTAAGTGACCAATATTTTCTTTAAAAGAGAAAGAAATGTCTTCTACTGCTGAGCAAGATAATATATTTTGAGACTTCTAAAATCCCACTTGATTACTCTTCCTCCAAAAACATGAAAGAAATATTATCACATTTTATGCATATCATCAAGTGCATGGTCATTCTACCAATGAATGCCAAGCCTTGAGTAAAAAATAACAACTTAGTGATTGTGGTTTTGTCCCATGTGTGGATGCACCTAATCACCCTAAACAATAATTATATTTATTCTATGGTATTGGTCCTCACTATGTGGCATTTTTAGCTTTATGTGTTTTCTCATTTCCATTCATGGTGGTACAATCCTAGGTGCAACCATATTTTCCATGGTGGAAACATGGTAGTCTATTGTGTTATTGTCCTTGTCTCCACACTTCGGGGGCAAGGATAACTTGTTTTGAAGATATACATTCTTTTCTCCTTAAAATATCAACATAGCAAGTATGTTGAAATTTTAAGGTGGGGGCATATATTACCCCTATCCATTCCATAGATGTCTTGTGAGTTTGGACTTATTGACATACCCTTTAGTGGTGGTTTTGTTATAACACCACTTGAGGCATGGTTATAAAGTCATCCCCTAGGACATTAAAATTTTTATGCACCTTCTTAGGTGAGTCTTGTTCATCCCCTTAGACATTAAAAAAATTTATGCACCTTATTAGGTGAAGGTTGTTCACCCCCTTGGACGTTAAAATTTTCTGCACCTTATTAAGTGAGTTTTGTTCATACCCTTGGATGCTAAAATTTGGCAATATAGTCCATGAATTTGGCATAACATAGCTTGTTGATTCATGAACTTGAGCAGCCTTTTAACATGGCCACCTAGCATAACTCATCTTGCTTGCTAGTAGAGCCATGTGTTCCATGAGTATCTTAGCATAACACAAATTTCTAGCATTGTGGAACCCATCATATTGGATGGATGCCTAGTATGATGTAGCTTGCTAGCCAATAGTTCTATGTAACTTATGATTGATTTAACCTCCTTGTGAGAGCATCATTTATCTTAGATAGCACATTCAATGTATAATGTTTGGTACTTGATACAAATTTAAGAATGAGGTCTCTTTTCCTTACCGATTCAAATCCTTTTAGTATCGTAGTGTATAAAATTATCACCCTTAAAAATTTCAAATTATGTTTCCCCCACTAATTTATTGGACTTAATTAAACTCCTAATTTTCAAAATTATGCAATCCAAGGCCTAATTTTTACCATTTCCTGAAGGATTGCAAACATTGAATAAATGCATCCAATTTTTTATTTTCCTCCCAACTAAGTGTGTCCTAGAATTTTGGGCCAAGACCCATGAATGGGCGAATGAGTTCCCCTTATTAGCTAGGACCCAAATTCAAATATGTTGTTGGCAACATTTTAACATCCAAAATTCAAATTTCAAGTGTCGACTTTTGAAATCTAATTTTTGAGAAATTAGAATAATTATATGTAAATACATAGTATTTTTTTTTATTAATAGGAAGATATCTATATTAATTTAAAGATAAGAATACATATTCACAAAAAAAGGGTGGGTGGTAGGAAGGCACACCCCAAGAGTCACATGGGAAATTCCCAGAAAAAAAAAATATCAGATCACGTGCGCCGACCCCAGAAGTCTAAAAGCATAAATAATTAAAGCAAACAGGCCATTAAGCGGCCAAAGCAGTGCCATCAGAGCTTGGGGGGTCTTTTTCATCCATGTTTTTCCCGTAGACATTAGCGAGGTTTGGAGTGACGTCATGAGGAGTACCCCAACCATCATCATCTTTATCTTTAACCTTATCTTCTTCCTCGTGCCAGGGTGAGATTGCAAGTGCCAACCGCAATTTTTTTTTACCATTGGTAGGCCATCCAGAACCAGAAGTAGGTGGAGTATCAGAAGGCCACCCAGAACCACCACCGCCGCTCCCAGTTGCACCACCAGAAGGCCACCCCTGAGCAACCCATGGCGGAGGAGAGCAAGCATGTCGAGGAGGGCGAGAGTCCCATTGGGCAAGGGGTTGGGATCAAGGACGAGCAAAGCCACTCCGTTGCCGGCCCCGAGATGGCAACCGATTGCGAGAGGAATAGGGCGAGTCGAGGACCCGAGCCACAAAAAATGGGGCATTTCCCTAGTGGTTCATGAGGACCTATAGGTGAGCCACCACCAGTGCAACTTTATTAGCTTGCACTTGAATCTGTAAAAGAACATTAGAATAGATAACAACTTTAGCATAGAGAGAAATATTAACATTTAATTGAGAATGAGCAAAGATGCAAGAATTTTTGTCTTTCTAGATGTTGAAGAGGATTTCCACCCTGAAAGTGTGCCAAAGTTGGGTGAATTTAACATGGATCCCTAGTGGATCTCCAAGTAGAACCATATTTCAAGAAAAGGGTTCTGGTTGGAATGGCCAAAAAATTCATGTATCCAGGTCTAAAGCTGCTGAGCTTTGGGATAAAACCAAAAAAGATGCTTGAAGCTTTCTGGCTGCCCACAAAAGGGCAACGAGGGTCTTGGACCCCCAAGTGAATAAGTTGAGATCCCATAGGCAAGCCTTGGAAAATAATACACCAAGAAAAGTTGGCCAACTTTGGATTAACACTTGCAGACCAAATGGCATCAAATCTCATCCGCTAGACATGAGTAGAGGAATTAAGCAACCACCTTTGGTTTAAAATTTTGATCATAGGAAAATAGGGTGAAAGCCACCTATAACCAAGCCGTGGCTTGTAGCTCCTAAGAGGAGTGTCTGGGAACCATTTCCAATCCTTCCACCAAGGATTTTTCCCATGAATGTTGACTTTATGGAGCGTCTAAGCCAAAATGGCATTCACTAGCTCATCAAAGGTGGCACGGTTCTGGTTTTGAAGTCTGTGCTGGGCTTTAAAAGCATCCCACTGCATGATATGCATAGTGGGCTGGTGAAAGAGCTGTTGCAAGGTCTGAATACCCTTTTTGTGAAATCTGAGGGCTTTGAGCCAAGGTGATTTAGCCAGAGGCTAACCATTTTGAGCAACAAGGGGAGACCACCAGAGGTTGTTTTGATTGAGTGAAAGCCTATCATGAAATCCAGCACCAGCCCATTAGAGCCAAGGCTTGACAGCCTCCCTGGCCCACCAAATGCTCTTGGCTACAAAATTTCCAATAATTTGAGTAGGCTCTCTCATAACTAGGAGGGTTTGAAAGCCTATTCCTTTCCAGGTGGGTTTGTGAGTAGGAAATTCGGACTGGATGCAATGCCTAAGGAGAATCTTCTAGGCTTCATCTCTAATGAGGGCCTGGATAATCCATTTGAATCAAAGAGTAGTCCCTTTACATTGAGCGGAGAGCAGCCCAAGCCCTCTAGAATCCCTAGGGAGGCAACATAACTCCCAAGAAACACGATGGAAAAACTTGTGGGTTTCAGAGGAAGCCCATAAGAAATCCTGCAGTAACTTTTCGAGCTTGTTGTAAGCGACTTTGGAGGGAGCCCAAAAGGAGGAATAGTAAACATGAGTGGCTACCAAAGTTTTAGAACACACATGGAACTTATGAGCCAAAGAAAGAGGCTTGGTAATCCGGTAAGCAAGATTTTTCTCGACTTTGGAGAGGACGGCCTGCCAAAGCTCTCTAGAGGAATCCTGGAAGGCAAAGGGAATGCCCAGAAAGTGAAAAATATCTCCCTGCCTGATCCACTTACAATTATAGGTTTGAAACCATGCAGGGGTGGGTGACACAAATTTCCTATAGCATAAGGTCTTGTGCCATTGGATGGCCGAGCCAAAGGCAAGATAAAAAGTGTTAAGACAATCAAGGGCAATAGTGATAGATTCCTCTTCCTCCAAGAGAGTGAGAAAGGATTCATCCATGAAGTGGCCATTAACAAGCTTCTCCTGTGAGTTCAGGAGAAGAATCCCTTTGAAACGCTGCTGAGAAACAACATGGGTTAACAAGTAACCAAATCCTTTAGCTGCAAGCACATATAAAGAAGGGGCAAGAGGACACCCTTGATGAATTGAACGGAAAAGACCAAAGGCAGAAGACTGGTGGCCTTTAATGGTAATGCAAGCCGAAGCATTGAAAAAAAGCATTCAAACAGACTGAATGAAGTTGGGTCCAAAACCTAAGGCTTGCAACATCACAAGAATGAAAGGCCATTCGATGCAATCATAGGCTTTAGCAAAATCAATTTTAATGAACACAACTTTTTGGTTGGAGCACCTGGCCCACTCCATGCCTTTCCAAACAACAATGATATTATCCAGAATAAACCTAAATTTGATGAAACCAGTCTGCTCAGGGTGCACAAATTGAGGCAAGAGATGACAGATTTTCAGAGCCAAATCTTTGGCAATGATCTTGTAGGAGACATTGAGAAGCATGATTGGCCTCCAATTGCAAATATCCTTCAGATCCTCAGGCTTAGGTATGAATTTAATATTTCCTTTGTTTATTAAATTTCCTAGAGAATTGGTTTGAAAAGCTTCAAGATAGACATGATGAAAATCGCTCCCAACACAATCCCAAAGAGCTTTGTAAAATTTGCAAGGGAAGCCATCAATCCTAGGAGCCTTGTCATCGGCCATAGAAGATACGACTTTCTTGAGATCATCAATTGTTAACAATTGATCACAAAAATTGATCTGGGTGGAAGAAAGCCTATGTGGCACAACAACAAGGCAGTTCTGAAGGGCTTGTTATCGCACAAGCGTGGAATCTTGTGTAGTGAGCACCTATTCATAATGGTGCACAAAGGATTAGAGAATGTCGGGAAGCTCTGAGAGCACCCAAGTGCCATCCTTAATTTTTTTGATGCCTGGGGATGAGTGCTTGGCATGAAGTGCCAAAAAAAATTCTTTGGAGGAACGATGACCGATCTTAAGCCAATGAAGCCGAGCTTTGATTTACGCTCCTCTAGCAGCATAATTATCAACCACTTGCTTCTTATGCCTTAATTCCACCACCCTGACTTGTGATGGGGAGAAGGGACTGGCCTCCAAATCCTCCATACCCGTACGCAAGTCAGCAGTGGTAGCCTCATAAGATTGCCGATGAAAGATAGCCAGCTGACACCCATAAATGCACAAGAAACGAGCAGTACGAATGATGTAATCATTCCACCAAGTAATCTAGCATGTTTGGCTAGCTGGTCTGCACTCCAAATTCCATACTCAATGAATGTGGGCCAGAGTGGGCTTGTGATAGAGAAGAGACGTGTTCAGAAAGAATCGAGTCTTACATGTGTGGGGCTGACAAGAAGTCCATTCAATTCCAAAGTGAATTAGGAAGTGGTTAGACAGAGTCACATCCACTAATGACTTCACATGCAAGAAAAAGCTAGCAAAAGAAAAGAAACATTGAGCCGAGATCATGGCACGATCAAGGCATTTAAAGACTCTATTAGAACTAGCCCTATAATTACACCAAGTGTGCTAGAGGGAATGAGAATGGTGGCAGCTAGTATTGGGATCAAAAAGCCCCAATTTATTATGCATGTAAAACCCCACCTCCCTTTCACTAGCAGCCCAACGGAAGGGCAAAGTGCCATACTTGTCATATGCCATCTCAACCATATTGGAATCCCTGTAGAGCAACCAGGTGGAGACTGGCAGATAATCAACAAGCCAATGCCAAACCAAGGAGCACTCCACAACATCATTGGAGGCATAAACATTGACAACCCCAAAGGAATGGTTATCAATGTTGAGAAGAACCGAGACGACCCACTGGGAAGGATCAGTCCCATAATCCACAACTCAAGAATGCAACCGGGGGGACAAAAGAGTGGCAGCTCCACCACGCCCGGCTTCATGCAAATTACAAAACATAGTACTGGCTGGCCAAATAGAACGACTAGCCGAGGCAAGTAAAAATCCTGAAATTTTAACTTCTTAGAGACAAAGCACTTAAATTCTTGAGTATTTCTATAGAGTATCCCTAATAGAATACTTTCTAGAGAGGTTAGTTAGACCTCGAACATTCCATGAAAAAAAATTCATGGATGAAACTCCTCCATGTTTTTGGAACCTAGTTCCTCCTCAATCAGGGAAGAGAAACTATTCTTCAAAAAATCCTATGGAACTAAGCCAATCTGAATAGGGGGTGAAGACCTTCGCTTTTCTGGCACATATTCTCCTTCTTTCGGTGGTGGAGATGGACTACGAGACCGCTATTGAGCCCATGTTGTGGGAGGAATAGTCAACTGAGTGCACAAAATAGCCGCAGGCTGAGGCGTTGCCTTTGACCTAGGCTATACTGAAACAGAACTAGCTCTGAAAGGAGTGGATGTCCCCTTCTCATAAGGGTTTGAAACATTTTTAGATGGTTTAGGGGCCTTGGGCGCTGACCCAGAACTAGTTGGCTTGTTTTTCTAGTTTGTAATCATTGTCCACTTTGATTTAGCCTTAGCAAAAGGCTCTGTTTGGTGAGGCTTTTCAACTTCTCATGACGGTGATGGTGTATGAGGAATGTGAAAGGGTAGTTCTTGATCTTATGGTCAGGTGACTGGCACCGATAACACGTGTTGGGAAGATTGAAATACGTGACTTTTTGGGTGTGCTTGATAGCACCTATTTGAATGTCGACAAACTCTCAAGTCCTTGGACAAATCAACTTCCACACAAACCCGCTTCTGTGGCTGGGCTTGGAAAAAATTGTCAGGTTCGATATAAACAACCCTCCCCAAAGAAGAAGCAATGTGGCGCAGGAAGGGCACACATGGGAAAGGCAGATCGGGAAACTCAATCTAGACCGGGACCCACATTTTGGCGTCATCTGAGATAGAAAAATCCCAGGTCCATGCTTGGAATACCAACAAGGAAGACCTAACATACTAGGGTTCATGCCCTAAAATAGTCTGGACATGATTAAATTCCGTGAAGCGGAACAGAAAAAAGGCTTTGGTCAAGTTCTGGACCATATCAAGGCGGACCCCATGAGGGACCCAAGCCTTGTTGACCCATTCTTTCAACACACTTTTGGGGGGAGTCCTCCCAAAAAAATAACCCACAAGGGTGTGTTGTTCGAGCCATTGGCAAGCAGAGTCAAAATTAGGTAAAGGAAAAATGACATCAACAAGGGCATCAAAATGCTTACCTCATGAAAGACTTTCAAAACAAATTTATGAGGATGTTTGTTTGGAGGAGGAGCCATTGAACTGCACTAACGAACTTTTAACACCAGCATGAATTACTGGGTTAATATCGGTTGAAGGCATATTAAACCCCTAAAACCGCAGTAAATGCGGCCGTACACAATGAGGGAGGATATTTCCTATGCAAAAGGTGCAGTGTGATGCAAGAGGGGCCAAGGATGACCGCAGAAGACACAAAAACCTAACAGAGCTCATTGACCCCTTGCTTCCCAATACATAGTCTTTTCATAATTTGAAATCTAACAAGGAATATATTGGAAAACTTACGATCAATAACACTATTGAGCAAGTCAAGAGGAAAATTTCATAGCTTTATTGCAGCAATTCAAGATCCAACATCATGTCAAATTCTATGCTTGTTCATGTTATCATGGTTTTGTGAAGTATAACATCCTTTTTTAGGTCTCCAAAGCACTCAAGCATTCAAGCAAGCAAGATCAAAATCCTTAAGGAGATTCATTTCACTTCAGCCCTTCAAAGAAGCCATTGAAGGGTGGTGAGTTATAGCACATTATTATTTCATCATTTTTTCCTTTCCATTATCATTTATCATTAACATTTTTCCATTGTGGAAGTGGAAACACTTACATGGGATTTGATTGAGGAAAGCCCCTAAAATGGCCCAACATTTCTTCTTTTTGTGAATGCGTAGGTTATAGGTTGAGGAGGATCAAGGAAAGTTTTGAAGGTAATTTATTAATTGTTGCATTTCTTGTCATAAAAGTTGTCAAGCCCTAAAAACTCACCTACAAAATTTATTGATGACATTCTAAAAATTTTACAATTGGGAATTAGGAGCTCAGCTCCAACATCAGAGGATTGAAAAATTAGTTTCAGGACCCCCATCAAAGACCCATATGACCCTAGGCATTTGCATCTCTCTTGGAGATAGGTACACATCACTTTGTCTCTCCTAGATCCACCTGCAAATTACTATTTCTATCGGTTCATTTTTAAGATATTGCATTTTTTATATTAGGTCATGTAGTTCAATTAGGTTAAACATTCCAAATCATTTGCAATTCATTTCTAAGACTCAAAACTATCAAATTGAGGTCTAATTGACTCACCTTTGAGATGAAATTCAATCTTTGCACCTTTTTCATTTGCATCCTAATGAAACCCTTAGAAAAGTGGAATTGATCTTAGGTTTAGAGAAAAAATTTAGCATCATCCACACATTTTATTATGTTTCATTTTGGTGAACCTAACATTTGACATCATGGCTTTTTGATTTGGTAGCCTTTCAAACCCTAGATCTAGGTTTTGCATAATTTTTTCTCGTATTTCTCATTTAGGGTTTCATATTTACATCATAAAAGTTATAAAAAATGAAAAATATTGCATCCATATTGCATCATAGCTTGTAGTAAGGTGTGTTTTGGCAACTTAGATCAAATTTTCATTTCAAAATTGTATTAAAAAAGTGTCATTTTGTTACAAATTCTTCATACATTTGCATTTCCTTTACATTGGAAAATTTTGAAGAAACGATCACTATCAAACCTATTTGAAAATAGGAATAACCTTAAACAACATCTTAGACAATTAGTTTTTCAATTTCTAGAAACCTAATCAAGGAATCAAATTCCCTTGGGTGACCTTGTCCTTGTTCATGTACATAAGCAACCTTTTTCACAATTGTTTGTGTTTATATGATTAATTTGTTTGTACTTGTATATCTCAACATTAAATTCATAACTCCATATTATAAAACATTTTGCATTTAGTTCATTTGGTGAAAGAAAGTGTATTTTTTAGGGTAAAAATTTGTATTGAAAAGTGACCATTTTAGGTCTCTGCATCTGATAGTCAGTCAGTTATTACAATTCAGATTTAAAATTTGCATTCAAACTTGTTTAAACATATTCAAATATCATTGCATACTTGCATTTTGCATCAAACTAAGATAAGAAAAATTTGGAAATTTATTTACTATTACAATCGTTTGCAAGAAAAATCAAAATTCTTAAGCATTGTAGTACAAAAGCAGATTTTGAACTTTCAGAATCCTTAACTAGGACATAGATGCCCTTGGGTGACTCTATCCAGTTATCTAGGCATCAACCTAATTTCTATGATAGAATAATTTCAAGAAAATCTGTCTTGGGTTGCTATCTAAGTTCCCTTTACGTATTGTTTAATAGCCTGAAGTCATTGCAAAAATATCATTATGGATATGAGTTTTGGGAAAATTTGGATGTCCTTGAAATATCTAGTTGATGTTTCAAGTTGTGTATTTGGTGATGATCCTAAGCTTGATATAGACATTCATGGCCCTTCATCTCCTAATACATGTAATCATGAGATAGATATCCTGGGAAAAGATGAAGAGAGCTTGCAAGAGTTCATACAAAAATCCTTTTGTAACCTTGAAAAAAACACATCCTTTTATCCCTCAATGCAATGACTTAATAACCCATGTCAACAACCAACACATCCCATAATTCCACCACTTGACATGTTCAACCTGTTACATCCTAAAATTGAATCACAATACATACCTCAACCAATGAACATGAAAGAGTTTATGGACCACACTCATAATGAAAGCATACCTATCCATTCCCCTCCATCTTATGAGAACAAAGTCACCAACAAACCCATCAACCTAGAGTAGTGTTATGACCAAGGATTGAGGATTTTAACAAAAAAAGGATGTGACATAAATAATGAGCATGATTTTCATCATCTTTTTGGAAATGCACCATCAAAAGATACTAAGGGATTAGGTTACCAAGATCCTCCACCTTTACATCAAACACTCGGTCAACCAAGTAAGAAAAAAATCTTATAAACTTAAGAAGTTACCTTTTATGCATACTATAACTAAGATTGAATAGGCCTTACAAGCACTTCTCAACCTAGAACTCGTTACATTACCACCTATCCATGAACGAGAAGGTAAGAAAGGAAAGAGTACAAACATGTCTTACTATGTATACCATAGAAAACTTGGGCATCTTACTGATGAATGGCATGATTTAAAGAAAGTATTGAGAGAATTAGATCCTTATGCAGCTCTATCTCCAATCATGTGATATACTAACAATTTTTTCCTTTTCTCCTTTCCCTGTGATAGTTGTAGTATCAATTATTCTTACTACCGCATGCGTTAGATTCTATGCAAATAAGTATTTTGTAAGGAGTTGGGTAGCATATTATCATCCATTTTGAGATTCTCTTTGTCACTAAATTTTGGGGGAAAGGGATTATGTAGCCTTTTCCTAGGTATATTCCTTCTTGGGATCCCCTTACATCTCTTTAAAATGTTAGTATAGCAAGCACACTACTATTTTAAGGCGGACATATAGTCCCCTAATTATTGTTTGTATAAGAAATGGTTTCTTCTTAGTGACAATAGTATACATCTCCTAAGAAGTATGACCTTGTCAACCAAAGTGTGGTCTTCTTAATCCATATGATGTGTCTCCTTTGTGGTAATATTAGACTTGATTTCTTATAACAGTGTGATCTTTCTTGGCATATGATTTTTTCCTTAGTGGTAATAATTTTGCTAGTTTTCCCTAAGATGAGATCTTCTATTCTTGTCCTCTCTTGGTGGTGATATCATGTATGATGTTCCCTAAGGTGTGACATTTCATGCATTAAGAAATACCCCCTTTTTTTTTTTGTTAAAATGACCTTTTGAGGTGGTATTATCATAATATCTCTTAAGGTCTTGGCCTTGTCTTGTCATCATTTGTTTGTTCCCCCTAAGGTGAGTTTTGTTTGCACCCCCATAGGTGAGTTTTATTTTGAACCCCTTGAGGTGAGTATGGAATTTTTTCTTCACTTTTTTCAAAAGTGTTGAACCCATCATATAACATGGCAACCTAGCATAATACAATTTTATTACTAATGGAGCCATGTGTTTCATGAGCCCTTGGCATAATACACCTTTCTAGCCTTATGGAACCTATTCATGGTCAAAATAGCACAACAACGTTAAACACAATATTTATATTCTATTTCTCCTAAAAAATATAACTGATCTAAAACCACCTATCTCCCAAGGTCTTTGTAGTTGGTTCTCAACTGTGTTATTTCATTCAATAGTCCATGCAACTATAATATTCATGGGGCCTACTGGTAAAAAGGATACAAACTGCATGATATGAAATAATCTAACATTTGGGGGTGTAAAATAAATAGAAAAAGATAGATCAAAGCACATAATAGAAAATCATAAACGTAAACTCCTTTCAATTTAGACATAAATTTCACAATGAGCCTTTCAAGTAACTAAGAAACTATAAAATGATACAATCCACATACTATTATGCACCATTATATTCATTCACAATGCTAATTCAAGACGTACAACCATCAAACCTCAACAATCACACAAGAACACATTACTAGCTCATCATTAATTCATAGATCAACAAACATAAAAGAATCCCATTCACAGATAATTTAATGAAATAGCTTTAAATTCAAAATCTTCTACTGATTTGCATCAAGTAAGAAACACTTATGCACAACATTCATTGACACATGAATTTATATGGTTCATCAACATTATCATTGAACAATATTCCAGAAATAACATAGCTTGTATTGAAAACTTTGTAAAAATATGTATCCAAGTGTATTTTGCATAAACTGTAAAAACTTCTAAAACTACAAAAAACTATTTCTCAAGTCTCCTCTAGGTGGCTAATCTTGCTTCAATGAGTCGACCTTTACAAAGTGCAGAGAAATTGTATATATAAAAATTTCAGAACTAATCTCTCTCATCAAAACCTAGATCCACAAATCATGGGGGCGATTGGAACAATGTAAGAAGACTACCCATTTTGATCTGCAGTTGCAGATTGAAGACTCTTTGTCAAAATCTACGTCCTAGAAAGGAAAGGAGAACTTAGTGAGATCCCTAGTTTGAACTGATGTCACAATCCAGGAAAATAGGAGATGAAACTATCTAGTTAAGCATGCCTCCTTGATGCTGATCTGGCCAAGGAATAGATGTATGGGTGCCTTAACCTTGCATTTTATACTCCAACATATACTCATCATAACTGATGATAACCCATTGAAGTATATTTGTATCAGGCCCATCCACCCAGTTATCTTCAAATTTTATTCTTGGTAGCTCAGAAGAGGAAAATTATTTCATATCCTTAAGTTTGATGAGTTCCCTCCTGGCAGCCTTGACTTATTGCTTAACATCCATGAGCTTATCCATTAAAAGATCATCATCATCATCCCCTTTCTACATCAGCCCTTCAAATCAACCACTCCATTTTTCCTTGAGTTTATCAAGGAGGAGTCCATCTGTTTCAAGAATATATTCATTGACAAGTATAGTAATACTTGCTCCTAATTCTTCAATTTGTTCATTAAGATCTTTCCCAGCCTATTGCACCTCATTCCTATGAGTAAAAATGAATGAAGACCTAAATCTAATGATGCTGATGGTCTTTTCCATAAAATCCGCATTGTCTTCTTCTAGGATGGATTGTTCCAAATTTTTTTTCTTGGGATGCTTAATACCTTTCAACTCCCTTGCATGCCTTGCATTTTCTTCCTCTTGTTTCTCAAGAGTTTAAACATGTGTAACCATGTCATTAACCAGTTCCAATTCTTCGTTATGAACCCTGCAACCTTCAACAAACAATTCTTCTATTTCTCGGTTTAGTTTGTTAATCCATCTATCCATCATTCCCATTTTATTCCTCATTTCCACTAGGTTATTTGCATCTTTCTTACTTAGCAAAATGGGTGTTTTAGAAGCAACAGATTTTGAAGAGATAGGGGAAGATAAGTCCTTCAAAAACTTATGCAACTGATCAACTTGAGACTTAAGCTCATCTTTCTTTTGCTTGTCTTGGATGATTCTTGACTTGGTAGAAGAAGCCACAATATCAATCAAATTCATTTGTTGGTTTTTTGTAGGCCTCCCTAAATTGATAGTGCCCAATTGGTAATCACCTATTTGCATATCTTGCTTATCCTTGTAAACCATAGTGATAGCACATTCAACAACAATTTCCCCAACATTCATTAATCTGTTAGAATGGAGCAATCTAGCCCTTTTCTTTGGTCTTTCCTTTTCAATCTCCTTTCTAACATCATCCCAACTAAGGGGCTGTGGTTGTACTATCTGCTTCTCTAGATTAAGTTTCAGCCATGTTGGGGCAGCAGGGGGAGTTATTACCTGAGTGGAAGAAGATGTGGTAGGGGATAGAGGTTTCCAAAGTGCTACCTTGGGTTGAGAGTCAACCTCTTGCTATTTCTCCTTCTCTATTTTCTCCTTAGCCAATTTGTAAGCCTCAACTTTTTCTTTCTTTTCTCGCTCTAGTTTGGCTAGTTTCTCTTCTTCCTATATCCTCTCCTCCAATAGTTGATCTCTTTGTTTTTATAATTCCCCTACCCTAGCCCACATTTAGAAGATTCTTGATCAATTTTGGCTTGTTCTTCTACCTCTATCTTTTTAGCTCCAATTCTTCTTCTTCTTTCTTCCTCCAAACCTCTTCAACTACTTTAAATTTAGCTTCAAAAGCTTCATTTTCTCTCCTCTAGTGAGCCTTCTCTTCCTCCAACTCATGAATTTTCTATAACAAATCCAACTTATCTCTCTCTTCCTTAGCCTTTTTCTCTATCTCCTTTTGCTGCAATAGAAGATATTCTTTCTCCTTTTGTTTCCTTTCCAATTCTTTAGCTTTTGCTAAAGCATCTAACTCTCGTTGCTTGGCAAACATATTAGCTTTGGCCTTGGTTTCCAATTATTTCTATTTAGCAAGTGCATCTGCCTTAGCTTTAGCTTCCTCTTCCAACTATTTTGCAATTGATTCAACTTGTGCCTAAGCATCAACTGCTTTCTTTGCATCTTCGAACAACTTCCATTGATCTTCAGGAGTTAGAATGTGCTCAATGTTAGCCTCTTCAATGTTATCAGTAGATTTAGGTACAATCGGCTCATTATCAGATTGGATGGCCTCTAAGTCAATGTTAATATCATGGACTTCAATCTCCTTCTCCTTTCCCTTAATAGTTTCTACTTCCTCATGAAGAATACCCATGGGTACCCCTTTGCTAGGTTCTTGAGTGAGGGTGGTTGAGAAGTGGAACCTTCCCCAAGTGTCGCAGTCTCCATACCTTGTACATCAGGAGCTTCTTCTATAGGTATGTTAGGAACAGTCTCCCCTCCTGAGATAGGAGGAAGATATTCCAATTGGTCTTTGGGGGCTTCTCTCCTCTTGTTTCTTTGATAACTCTTGGTTGCCCTTGCTTTTCTCTTCTTTGAAGATTGAGCCGGTGGATCCTTGATCCTCAAAACTACCCATTGGATACTTCAATCCATTATTGTCCTAAAAATCTGCCTAATGTAAATGATTTCTTCCTCATCCCAATTTATTGGGTGTAAGCCTTTGATGCCTATTTTTGCTACTTCATACTCTGGGTCTAAAACCACACCATCATTTGATAGTGTGTCAAGGATATCTTCCTTCACCCCATACTCAATCATTTGTGGAATGGTTATCCTTTCATATATTTTCCTCTTGACATCAAATTAATTCTATAAATCGATCCAAAAATCCTCCAACATATTATAATGCTTATAAAAAATGGTGGGATTCAAGGTATGCATCTTCTTCACTGGATCAAACTATTTCCGAGATGTGTAGAGTCCCAATTTTAAGTAGCTCAACTCTTCACATACTACTTTTGCAACCACATTGTGAAGACAACAATATTTTCCCAACTTCATGGGAAAATTATGGAAGCCAATTTTGTGCTTGTTGCTGAATTTTGCGTTAACTCCAAGGATTGATATATAAAATACATGAGGATAATTCTATCAATGAAACACCTTGGCAGTAGGTGAGGATGTCCATGAAACCCTACTAACCTAAAGTAGTTGGTCATAATGGTTGCATACTTTTTTCTGTCCAGGATTGTCTCCCAACACGCCTATTGCATTCAACTCTAGGAAGATACCAATCCTTATATCTGCATATATGACATAAGAAGTCATATAGAAGGTCTTTGTTTCCCTTACATTTACAATTTGATTGTGAAAATTGTTAGACAAGATGGATTGTTCCAGCAAAATTTTCTTGGGAATCTTATTAATATCTTTCAACTTCCTCACATGCCTTGCATATTCTTCCTCTTGTTTCTCAAGAGTTTCAACATGTGTAACCATGTCATTAACTAGTTCCAATGCTTCTTTACGAACCCTACAACCTCCAAAAAATAATTCTTCTATTTCTTGGTTTAGTCTATTAATCCATCTATCCATCATTTCCACCACGTTATTTGCATCTTTCTTACTTAGCAAAATGGGTGTTTCAGGAGCAGTAAACTGTGAAGAGATAGGGGAAGATAAGTCCTTCAATAAATTTTGCGACTGATCAACTTGAGACATAGGTTCATCTTTCTTTTGCTTGTCCTGGATCATTCTTGACTTGGTAGAAGAAGCCACAATATCAATCAAATTCATCTATTGGTTTCTAGTAGGCCTCCCTAAATTGATAGTGCCCAAATGGTAATCACCTATTTGCATATCTTGCTTATCCTTTTCAACCATAAGGATAGCACATTGAACAAAAGTTTCCCAAATATCTATTAATCTAGTAGAATGGAGCAATCTAGCCCTTTTCTTTGGTCTTTCCTTTTCAATCTCCCTTCTAACATCATCCCAATTAAGGTGTTGTGGTTGTACTATCTGCTTCTTCTCCAGATTAAGATTCAACCATGTTGGGGCAGTAGGGGGAGTTATTACCTGAGTGGAAGAATATGTGATAGGGGAGAGAGGTTGCCAAAGTGCTGCCTTGGGTTGAGAGTGAACCTCTTGCTATTTCTCCTTCTCGGTTTTCTCCTTAGCCAATTTTTTAGCCTCAAATTTTTCTTTCTTTTCTTGCTCTAGTTTGGCTAGTTGCTCTTCTTCCTTTCTCTTCTTCTCCAATAGTTCATCTCTTTGTTTTTCTAATTCCCCTACCCTGGTCCACAGTTTAGAAGCTTCTTGATCAATTTTGGCTTTCATCTTTTGCCTCTATTCTTTTTAGCTCCAGTTCTTCTTCTTCTTTCTTTCTCTAAGCCTCTTCAACTGCATTAAATTTAGCTTCAAAAGCTTCCTTTTCTCTCCTTTGTTGAGCCTTCTCTTTCTCTAATTCATGAATCTTTTGTAACAAAGCCAACTTATCACTCTCTTCCTTAGCCTTTTTCCATGTCTCCTTTTGCTACAACAAAAGATCTTCTTTCTCCTTTTGTTTCCTTGCCAATTCTTTAGCTTTTTCTAAAGCTTATAACTCTTGTTGCTTGGCAAGCATATCGGCTTTGGAATTAGTTTCCAATTCTTTTTGTTTAGTAAGTGCATCTGCCTTGTCTTTAACTTCCACTTCCAGATATTTTGCAATTGTTTCATTTTGTGCCTTACCATCAAATTATTTCTTCACATCTTCAAATAGCTTCCACTTATCTTCAAGAGTTGGAAAATTCTTAGTGTTAGCCTCTTCAGTGTTATCAACATATTTAGTTACAAAAGGCTCATTATCTGAATGGGTAGCCTCTAATTTAGTGTCAATATCATGGAATTCAATCTCCTTCTCCTTTTACTTGATATTTTCTGATTCCTCATGAAGACTACCTGTGGGTACCCCTTTGCTAGGTTCTTGAGTGATGGGAGGTTGAAAAGAGGATCCTTAACTAAGTGTTTCGATCTCCATACCTTGTTCTTCAAGAGCTTCTTCTGCAGGTATTTAAGGAATAGTATCCCCTCCGAAGATAGGAGGAAGACATTCCAATTGTTCTTTGGGGGCTTCTCTCCTCTTGGTTCTTTGATAACCCTTGGTTGCCCCTACTTTTGTCTTCTTTGAAGATTAAGTCAGTGGATCCTTGATGCTCAAAAATACCCATTGGAGACTTCTATCCAATATTATCCAAGAAATATTCCTAATGTCAATGAACTATTCCTCATCCCAATTTATTGGGTGTAAGCCTTTGATGCCTATTTTTGATGCTTCATACTCTGGGTGTAAAACCATAGCATCATCTGATAGTGTGTTAGAGATGTATTCCTTCACTTTGTACTCAAACATTTGTGGGATGGTTAACCTTTCATAGCTTTTCCTCTTGACATCAAAGTCATCTTGTAAATTGGTCCAAAAATCATCCAACAAATTATAATACTTATAAAAAATGGTGGGATACAAGGTATGCATCTTCTTCTTTGGATCAAAGTGGTTCTAAGATGTATAGAGTCCCAACTTGAAGTAGCTCAAATTTTCACATACTTCTTTTGCATCCACATTATGAAGACTACAATATTCTCCCAACTTCATGGGAAACTTATGGCACCCAGTTTTGTGCTTGTTGTTGAATTTTCCGTTAACTCCCAAGGCTTGATATATAAACTCCATGGGGATCATTCTATTAGTGAAAAACCTTGGGAGTAGGTGAGGATGTCCATCAAAACCTGCTAACATAAAGTAGGAGAACTTGGGTTATTGGATATACCCTTGTCCCCATTGAGAAATGAATGCCATGGTATGCCTACTTAATCTAAAGCCAACATCACCAGTCAATCAATTGATAATGACGTACAAAAATGCATCATTGAATCTCCTATGGTGTTCTTCTGATGTTTTCAAAGTTAGTTGATTATAATGGTTTCATACTTTTTGCTGTCTAGGAGCTTCTCCTGACACCCGTACTAAATTCATCCTCATGAAGATACCCATCCTTGCAGCTACATATATTACATAAGAAGTCATATAGAAGGTCTATGTTTCCCTTACATTTATGATTTGATTGTGAAAATTGTTAGACAAGATCATACACCAATCAAATTTCTTTCTACCATCAAATATAGCATCAATGAATGGGAACATTCATTCCTTGAAGCATGCAGAGTCCTTTTTCCCAAACACTTTAGAGAGCATCAGGATCAGGTCACCCACTTCCTTCTTGAAATCTCCCCTTTTGGGCTAGTTAGGCATCTTAGTTAGGGATTTCTTTTCAATTCTTAACCATTTCTTATTCATGTGGTTCCCGTTGACATCATTTTACTCATTGAATCTTTGCAATGCATCTGCCTCTATCAACTACCTTGGATTCTTCGAAGGAGGTGCATTAAATATCAATCTCATCATTTGTGGAGATAATTTAATTATGAAATTAGCTTGTTGATCCATGCATTGCCTTGACACTACATTATAGGATCCTCCTATAGTGAAGATGAACTTTGGGAATTGGACTAACAGAGGAAGGAGTGTGACATGAGCAATTCTAGCTTGAATTATCCTTTCTGTCCTCCAGTAACTTCCTCTACAAAGGTTTCTTCAGTCAACTCTTTAGAATCAAATGTTCCCAAGTTTGTGTCTATGATGTTTGAAAACCCCGAATCTAACTTTTTGGCTGGGGAAGTGATCATTTGATGTTTATATCTTAATGTATAAGGAAACTATTCCACCTTTATGCCTTTGGGCTTTACTTGCTTTGAAACTTCTACTACTTGGCCTTCCATCTTCGAAGCTTCTCTAGATTCTCCTGACATTGTTGGTTCCTACAAGACAACCCTGGATTAGATTTATTAAAAAAATGGAAAGTGATCTTTAGAAAATTTACCTCCCCTATTACCATATCCCTCTTTAGGTAACCTCTTACACTTAGTACAATTTGAAGGTCATCGGAGGCGAAACCAAAAAAGGAATTGGCATCAACAAGATTTTACTACTGGTAGGATTGGGGTCAAGACCATCATTAGAGCCGGAATAGAGATTGTAATGTAAACTAGAAATGTGACCATCACTAGTTTCAAGTCCCCCCTCCATTCCAATTCTAGCTCCGATGGTATAAAGGATGTGAGAAAGAGTTCAAGACTCATTGGGAGCGGGTTTGGAACTAGAATCTAGAACATTACCAACAAAATTTATGCATCGAATCCATTCTTGGATCTGCTTTCATCCATTATTATTAAGAATTATGCTATCCTACTTGAACACTCAGTAGTTTGAAACAAGGTCATATAACGAGCCGAGGAGGATTAGAGTAACAACATAAATCCATCCCTCATATGACCGAGGGGAAACCATCAACTAGAGTGTGATTTTAAATTGAAATCACACATCAAACCCTAGCCTTACAACCAGTTGACTTAGGAATTTAGGGAATGAAAACCCTACGCAAAAATCATCGAGCCAAAAAATGAAAAATATTGGATGGGTTGATTAACAGATCAAAGACCTTTAAGAACCCTCAAATCTCTTTGAAAATGTCACTCCAAACAAAGCTAGGGAATGACAGTATGGACATGAACAAATGCGAAAACAACCACGGTGAGCAAAAAAAACCAGAAAATACATAAAAGAAAATGAGAAAGACAAAGAGAGAGGAAACAAAACAAAGAACAAAAGCAACACCACGAAAACAAACGTTGATCCACGAGAAATATCGCTAACCCAAGAAGAACAAAACGCAAAAGTGAAAAAAAATGACAAGGGAAGCGGACCAGGAGAAAATCCCACCTACTTCAAATGATATCCAATAAGTTGAAACATTATCCAATCCATGTGCAAATGTTGGATTTTTAACTAAATCACGATCCTCCTTTTCTTTCTCGACTCTGGTTCATTATCACCATTTAAAACAATAATAATAACAAACAAATTAACCTTAATTAAGGTTAAATTCAATTTCACATGTGTGGAGGGCCTGCAATTAATGCCATTAATGGGGTTGGTCAGGCATGGGATCACGGCGGGAACATGCACATAACTATCATGTAACTAAAGTAGAGTGAAGAAAAACAAGAAAGCGGGGATAGGATCGGAATCGGGACCGACCAAGGAACTTTTACAAAGTTCCCGGTTTGGTTCCAGTTTTGCCAATGATGAAGAAAACAATAAAAAAATGAAAGAAATAAAACAAGGTGGCGACGAGATTGGAAAGACCGAACCCAAAATGAAACAAATAAAAGACAATGGCGGAGGCGGGGATGGGACAAGATCTAAACTTGGAACTTGTAAAGGTTTTGAGTTCAAAATCCGTTGCCGATCCGACTTTGCGAAAGGAAAACAACACCGACCAAAAATAAAAATAGAAGGAAACAAGCAGGAGTGGGATCGGGTTAAGAGATGGAACCTAAGTAAGTTCCAAGTGAAGGTTTGGTTCCGACTCTGGTTTTGCTAGAGAAAAGGAACAAAGATAAAGACTTAGGAGAAAAAAAATAACTCTTGAGTCCCAAATGAAAACAAACAAAGACAAGAAACAAGGGGGACCCATCTTTTCCATTTGTAAGAGATGGCATGGTTATGAAAGGCATAACAAATGGTGACTCGGCTGGAAAATGGTTTAACCATTTTCAAGACACTAAAGAATTTAGTCACCCAGTTACTTTGGTTCATGAACGTTTTACACTCAAGTGTGATTAGTCATAGAAAATAAGGTTGAACTGGAATCTCATATGTAAATCAGCATTAACAACTTCGAATCTGAGTGTGTGCATGTATGGTGCATCTATTTTTGGTAAAAATTTCCCTCCATTCCCAAACAACTGTATTCAAGATTCAAGCTACATGAGTTGAATCCTCTTAATTTTCGTGCAATGAAATCCTGGGCATAGCTCCATTGCTAATCAGGAATCTATAGCCTCGACAGATATACTTCTAGTTCTCTCAAAGTATATATCTACTGCCAATCAAGCATCCATAGCCCTGGTAGAGATAATTGAATTACCCTTCTTGTATTGAGTTTTCCATTTTCCAATGATTTTCTTTTCTTTCTAATTTTATAAGCTTTTCTTGAAGGAATTCTTTATTAGCTTTTCACAATACTCAGATATATCAACTTGAAATTTGGGGTTGAGAACTACCTTGGATTTTTCACTTGAATCAAAAAATACAGTCACCTAGAGACAAACAGGTTTCTATGTAGAACATATGTTTATATCTATTTTGTGATAGATTCAACCATGGTTGATGATATATCTTACAATATATCTATTTGTGTTTAACCTATCAGACCATTGTACAAAAAGAACACAAGTCACATGTAATGAAACGAAAAATTTCAACATATATACTTGAAAACAACTCAACCAAATTCTCTCCTAGTACCCTCAATATACTTCAAAAAACTTCACCCCATCCTTGAATTGGATAAAAATGAAAAACCGAGAAATGAAAAAACAAATAAAGAAAGAAAGTAAACAAAAGGACAACAATGAACACACAAACCAAAAGTGAAAAAAAATTAATTATATAATTACAACAAAACTGATCATCAAACCTGTTCATGGGCCAAAGTAGTTTTTTAGAAATTTCCCATTGATGGGAAATGGAATAGGTTCTCCCATCAAAGTACTTAAACGAAAATATTTTTTACCAAGGATCTCAACAATCTGATATGGACCTAACTAAAGTCGGTCAAATTTCTAGTGATCACCTTTCCTTTCCTTAGCCTTATTCCACAACAATACTAAGTCTGATATTTTAAAGGCTTTAATCTTTGTTCTCTTGTCAAACCAACGTTTGACAATAGCTTGGTGCTTGGAAAACTGTTGTAAGGCAACATCTCTCTATTCCTCCAAACTCAGTAAGTTACTAATCCTGACCTCTATCCTATCATCATTCGAGTAAAAATCTTGCATGAACCTGAGAACAGGTATCTGTAAGTGAATAGGAAAGATTGGGTCTTGACCATATATCAACTTAAATGGGGAATTCCCTAAGGAAACTTTAATACGAGTTCTATCTGCCCATATGGAAAACCTAAGCTGAGTATTCCAGTCCCTAGGGTTACTCCCTAACAACTTCTTAATCACTTCCAAAAAAATTTTGTTAGTAGAATCTACTACTCCATTCCCCTGTGGGTAATAATTATAATAATATTTCAACACTATCTTATGTTCATATGCCCATTGAATAAATTATATGGAAGAAAAATCAGGGCCATTGTCACATACCAAGGAAAATGGTACTTCAAACCTAGGAGCGATGCATTCGTTAAGAAATTTGATAACCACCTCAGTGGTGCTATTTTTACAAGGTTGGGCTTTAGTCCAATGTGTACAATAGTCGGTTGCTGTAAAAATGAATTTATGACCTACAGATGAATTTGGATTAATTACCCTTACAAAATCTAATGCCCATTGGGAAAATGGTTTTACCTTGTATACTGATTGTAGGAGCATCGCTGGATTACATTCTCTAGATGTGAAATTCTGACATGTATGACATGTCCTCACGTGTTGATGTGCAACTCAAAACATATGGGGCCAACAATAGCCTAATCTCAAGATTTGGTGTGCCATGGAATCAATTGACCCATGTCCAATACCGTGTCTGCCATGAAATTCTGTAATGGCATTCTTTGCTTGTTGCTGATCAAGGCAGCGTAGATAAACCCCTTCAAAATTCCTTCAATATAGAGCTTCTCCTTTTAGCATGTAATGATAAGTATTTAGCCTTTTTGTGTGGAATTCATCCCATATGTACATTTATCATTCAACAATAAGAAGATCAAATCTAAATACCAAGGATCACCTATAAATGACTGCACTGTGTATTGTTGACAAGTAATCTTGGTATCAACATTTTCCATTGCTTTAGAAAAGCATTTCCCTCAGACTAGCTTCATTAGATGAATTTCAAGATCATATTCTTGCAAGGTGGCCATCCATTTTCCTCATCTCTCCCCTAGATCACTTTGCATGAGAAGGGACTTGATAATAGGGTCTGGAACTATTGTAGTGATTTGGCTGTAGAGAATATAATGATGAAATTTATTGACTGCCAGCACTAGTGCAAAAGCCTTCTTTCCCAAAGGCAGATATCTAACTTCAACATTATTGAATGGAGAACTCATAAAAGTAATGGGTCTTTCATCTCCTTCACCTTTTCTCTGTGTCAGAACAACAACACAAGAATGATCAAATGCAAAAGAGTAAATGTAAAAAGGCTTTAGATAATCAAGGCTTGTCAAAATGAGTGCCTTTGATATAGATTAATTGATGTGTGAAAAGGAAGACTTGGCCTAATTACTCCATTCAATATTAGCCTCTTTCTTCATCATTTCGTTGAGAGGCTTAACAATATCTGCAAATCCAGTTATGAATTTCCATACAAAATTTATTTTCCCAGAAAAGGACCTCATCTCCTTTTTGCTGTATGGCATAGTTAGTTTTAGAATGGATTCAAATCTATTTGGGTCAATTGAAATTCCCATTTCTAATATTATGTGGCCTAGAAATTCTCCTTTAGAAACCCCAAACACACACTTTTTTAGATTTAAAGATAGACCATAACTTACTCACTTCTTGAAAATGTTTGATAAATCCGCAACATGATTTTCCCTATCTTTAGAAAATGTAGTTAAATCAATCATGTATATGATTATACACTTACCAACCAATTTTTAAACATGGCATCCATTGCATGTTGAAAGGTAGCACTAGTGTTGATGAGGGCAAAAGACATCCTTCGGTAGGAAAATGTCCCCCACTTGGTAGTGAAGGCAATTTTCATCTTGTCCTCATAATTATCCAGGACTTGGTTATATCCTGAGTAACCATCAAGGAATGACATAATTTGAGAACCGTTGACAATTTTTAGTACCTCTTCAAGAGAAGGAAATGGGTATTTATCCTTCTTTGATGCTTTGTTGAGGTTTAGGAAGTCAACACATGACCTGATCTCGCCACTCTTCTTGCGTGTTGATGGTGTTTTCTGAACATCAACAACTTTGACATAATATGATATCCTATCTCTCTTGAAAGGAAAATCTCTATGAACAAAGAGATAACCCCAAGGTCTCTAATGTCAAGTCTTGATGATGCAAATAAAACAACTCAAATATAATGTGAAAATGCTGGTAATCACAAAGGGACCTTACTACGAGCAAATGCTGAACTCAAATTTATCAGATCTAGCGATATATTGATACTTCAAAACCTAAATCTAACCCAGATAAGAAAAGAAATAACAAAAGATAAGGGTTTCAAAGATATTTCTAAGACTATTTTTAACTCTAAGATTAACAATGCAAAAGATGAAATGCTTAGAATGGACCAATTCCTCATAAAATGACTCTTGTTCAACCCAAATAAATCTGCAATCTTACAAAAATAGTGCAATATTCTAAGGTATGAAAGATTTTTAGACTATGAATATTCATTAAGGACAATCCTATTGTAATCGAAATGAACAAGCATTCATAATTGAAGTAAGCATGGTTTTAAGTCCAGGCTAACTTTGCAAAGCAGCTAACAATCAACTAACTGCAAAAAGTATGGACTAGAGATTGCTACAAACACTTCAAGCATAAAACCCGAAACATCATCAAATCATCTAACGTCAAATAAACTTAAGCAATTTCAAAGATAGAATATCAAGAACCATGCCAGATAAAACTCAACATAAGAAAGGCACCAAATAAAAATGTCTTTACTTGTATTAAATGATCCAAAGTGGCAACAATTCCAGTCTTCTGTTACAACATTTGCTTGAAAAGATAAACTAAATTCTAACTCTAATTCTTGCTCTTATCACAATTCGCTCCTAATGTAAAATTCGTCTGACTAACTAACCCCTTATAAATGAGGCATAATGCCAAACTTATAGAAACCCCCAAGATATGTCGACCCAATTAGGTTTTACAATAATAAATGGCCACACAACAGGTTGGCCAAGAGAAATTCAAAATAACATGAAATGTGCAATATGCACCAATTTCATCCAAGTCGGCTTGGGGTCTCCAACAAAACTCGGGCCAATGCATGCGAAGGAAGAGTAAAAATAATGGGCAAGAAAATATTCTGATGTAGCATTGCATCAACTACTTCCCCCTTTGTCCTTAGCATGCTTCACCTTATCTTGCACCATCAAAAATACCTTGTCCAAGTCAGAAATAAGTGGCATAGGTAAAACCCTAGCTCTCCTGTCAAGGGACTTGATATCATCTCTTGAATGCTTCACCACTTTATCCCAATCTACCTTATTTGCTTGATACCTATCAATAACTACAATTTAAGTTGCAGAATCATCCAACTGATGTTCAATGATAGGGACCTCATTAACCGAAGAATACACATCTCACCACCATTTTCTCAACTACTCCAGGCCAAGATGCTTTGGCACAAATTTCTTTCTCCCTATCATCACTTCAAAAAAGGAAATACACTTATTATAGATTTCAGTCAAGGTGTCTTCAATTTGGCTTCCTTGTTTATATATCTTCTTCAAATCCTTTTTCCTTATTTGCAAAATTTCAAACCATTCCCAAGGCTCTACGATTCTTGAGGAAGGAAGAATTCCATCATTTATCAATTTATCTTCAGTGTATTCCATGATGGTCTAAGTCTTTTGCAATAGGAGATGTACATCTTCCTTATCCTAAGCTAGCACATTCCTTAGCCAATCTAAGGACCTCATTGCATCTCCTCTAGTCAAAAGGATGCCTTTGATAGAATCATCCCCCTTGGTTTGCACCCCCTGCAACCAGTCGACTGTAGCATGTGTGGTGTTCTTCATTCTCTCCAACTCTGATATTGTTTCTTGAGGTAGGAAGCCTACAACAAATGAGGAAGAGCTGATGGATTGCAAGGGTGTCATCAACTCTTGCAAATATCTCTTAAGTTTATCATTTTCTTTCTCCAACTCTGATTTAGTCTGTACCTCCTTCCTCAATCTGCCAAGGATTACAACACTGGAGCTTTCATATTCTTCAATGTCTTGCTCCATGAAAGCATGCCCTAGGTTGATAGCCTACACACTATAACCCTTTATAGTCACACCATCCCTATCCTTGTTAGGACTAGGAGTAGCAATGTGGACTACCTTGTTGTTCATATCATCTCTCTCAATCCTAGAAATGATTCTAGCTTTCTTCTTTGTCTTCCCCTTTCCAATGTTTGCGAGTAGTTCATCCCAATTGGGAGGAGTATCATCCACCACAATTTGTTTTCTCTTTAATTATTTATCCAAATAGACCAGAATAGTTGATTCTGATTGTACTTTGTTCTGTCCATCTTCTTCTTGTTGAACTTTGGGCACATTTTCCTCCATACTTGTCTCCTCAAGAATCTCCCTAACTGAATCTTCTTTTTCCTTACTGTGCTCCTCCCTCTCATGCACTGGTGAAGGATTCCTAGCTGGTACCTCTTCTTTCTGGGGAGATTTTTCCTCATGGATCTCTGCAGGTCAATCCCCATAAGCCACCAAAGGGGACTGCAAAACCTTATCTATTTCGGCCTCAGCATTATAGAGATCACCCTCTTGGAATTCTTCCTCTCCATGGTCTTGGGGATCTTTGCCATCTTGTGGTCTATCTGGCACATTTCTAGTCTCATTAAGAGGAGGGATGTCCTCGTGCTCGGTGATAGGAGCACTCATGGGAACATTTCCTTTTGGTGCAACATCCTTGGGAGAAGGATTCCTTGATCTCCTGGTGTATACTTGTGTCTTTTCCCCCGAGCTCTCTATCTCTACCACAGGTGTGTCACCCTTTCCATCTACTTTAGAAGTTCCCTTCTCCTTTTATGATAACCTCACAATCCTCCTCCTCTTAGGTGAGGGGACACTAGCCTCTTCCTTTTGTCCTTCAACTCTTTCAGCCTTCTTTCTCCTCGAGACATGCTTCCTCTTCTTGGCTATAGGATTTATTTGTTTCTCTACCTCTCCTACCTCTTCTAACTAAACATCTTTAAGTTTGATCTTGGAAGGAGAGCCCACCTTGGTTCTGACTTTGGGGTCCTGTTCAGGTGATTCTTTAGAAGCAGAGTGAGATTCCAAGTCTCCCATAAGATCATAAGTGCATTGCACACCCTCACTCTCCAATTCTAAAATTTTGTATTTGAGCCATAGCTTCGTATACTTGATTACTGGAGTCATGACTTGCTCTAGCTCTGCCTTCTCTTCCTCTAGCCAATCAACTTCTCCAACTGGCTTATCCTTCACAGCCTAAAAGTTATGAACTTGAATCAAATTCCCATCCTTGTCTACCTAATTAGGAACAACCCTTATATTGTATAACCGTACCAAGCTAACTAGTAACCTATAGAAATTCTTCTTCCTAACCTCAAACTCATGACTGATGTTGGCCCAATAGTCCTCTATGTCATCCTTGTGACTATATTCTTTGCTAGCCTTTTTCTGTGCTTCACTTGTTATGTCAAATCTGGACCTCTTGGAGTGGAAAGGAAGACCCAGGGTACTCATCTCCTCTTCAGAAGCATGGGCCGAGTTAATAGAAGGGCAGGCTTCATCACTGCCTATCCTCAAAGGAAAGTCACTACCAAATCCTATCTTGTGCTTTTCCCTCTTCACAATTACATCAAAGTCACATATCTATCTTGTGACCTCCAGGAGTACAACATGATCTATAGGGTACCTAGGGAGTCTATATGGAGCCTTTTGACAACCATCAATTCTTATGTATGACAAGGTGGAGAACTGGATAAACCAAACTCCAAACCTCTTAATTTACTCCTTGGCATTGTCTGAGATTCGGACATGCTCTGCACCTTGGATCAACCTAGTGATGTACATGGTGAATGCATCATTCACCCTTCTGTAGCTCGAGTTACGCAGGTGTAGCTGTGGGTAACTTCATAAATTATATCCTATGCAAACACACCTTTTGTGCTCAATCCCTTATATGGGTGGAACCTAGCTAAAGAATAGAACAGGTAAGAAGTCATTGTGAAAATTAGTCTGCAAGACATTACACATCTGTTCATGAACCATGGCACTTATTATGCCTGCCCAATGATAGTCTATACCCTATTCTATCCTAGAAATGAGATGGAACATCCAATTTTTGAACATTCCTGCACTCTTGAAACCTACCACCCTACTGAGAAGGGTGATAACATCATAGTACTCCTTGAATTTAAGTCTGACCAACTACTTGGGCAGCTTGGAGAAGTGGGACTTAGGTTTTTCCAACCAGGAATTAATGACCTATTGGGATTTGATGGTATCTTCCCCATAGAACTTCGTTGCCACATCCATGTCAAAATCCAACACATGAGACCTGTCAGGCATGTCAAAGGTCTGGGCTATAGACACAAGATTTAAATTTTCCACAATTCTCCCTTGGGGACCAACTATCCTTTGTGTACCTCTGTTGTAGTGTCATGCACATTCAAGCATTAGTTCATAATAGTGCACTTTAGGAGGAAATCCAACTACATGCACCAATCCTGATTCCAATGTCCTCCTGGCCAACAAGGAGAGATTGAGTGCTGCCATTCTTGTCTTGAATTCTTCATAATCCCACAATCCAACATTTGTATCAGTGACCCCCGACTAGATGGAGGACAACTTGCTCTCTAGAATTCTACTTTTGATATCCATCTTGATTCTTTTTGCCTTAGAAACAGAAGACCCCTCTGCACCTGGATCCACCACTTTACCCTTGGTTCCGCCTGTCATTGTCTTACCCGACTCAACCTGCACTCGAAAAAGAAACCATAATAAAGATCACATGGAACACAAGTCAATCAATCACAAATGAAAAAATCATCTTCAATATAAGTCCCATGATAAGCAAAAATGCTCAAAACCTCATAAAAATTAATCATCTCAAAGCTTGGGTTTTCAGCCCTCTCGCAGAATCCAAGCCAAAGAAGAATTTCGGGAAATTCCCAACCAGGCGAATTTTAGCGAAATAAGCACAAAATTATCCAATAATCACTTAATCGATTGCCATTAACCAAGAAACAACATGATACATCTTAAAATAAGTCCAAGTCAATCATCAAATGCATAATCATCCAACAAACTTTCATGCAAAAATCCGGATCACTGCACATTTTAGGAAAACAAAGAGAAAACAAAAAGTTGGGGATGTTTGGCAAAAAGGAATTCCATGAAGACTCTGAAAACCCGAATATCCACGTTTTCTCTCGACCTCAAATTGGTTGAACGATCATAAATTTGAGGATCTGGAGCTTGAAACCAGCTTGATTTGAACCTCCTATAGATTATCCTTGAATCCAAAACTCACCCTAAGGTAAATCAGGAGGGACTGGTGATGCCCTAGGCACGAAACCCTAAAATTCTGCCATGAGAATGCAGGATAAGCTTGGACTCAACTCGATTGTTTGCAAGGTTTACAATAGGTTGGTCCTGACCCATAGAAGGGAGATACCTCATGATAGAACCGAAGGACAAGCTCAGGAGCTCACTCGAGATTGATACTCTAATAGAATGGGAAAACCCCAACCTCAAGGTATTCAACATTCAAACATGCAAGAACTCAAACTCTATATGAAATAAAACCAGAAATGCAAGCTCAATCACCAAACCCTACCACATCAACACTCCACCTCACAACACATACGTGCAAACCATGAAGTAATTCAAGTCATCCATTAAAAAAGATGAAGCATTATGTACATACCATAAGGGCAAGAAAAATGATGCAACAAAAGATGGAAAGAGACCCCAAAATCTGAGTAAAGTGCAAATAGCCTCTAGAAAACCCAACTGCAACAATCAATGACAATCCTAGATGCACAATCCAACAACAAAACTCGAGATCAAGCATTCCAGTTAAAAAAGAAAGCAAATGATAAAATCATAATGGCATAAAATCCCCAAAAGTCGATTTAATACCCACCGTAGGAATCGTATAATTAATGCCGTCAAGATGGGTCAACCCAGAACCTGAGAATTTGACAAGGTGACGGACCCTCGGAGAAATCTGGTCCTAACGGAATTCCAAAAAGGACCAAAATCTCTGGATCACTAGTGAAAAGCAGTCGTCACTGGGTTTTCAAGGAAACCGGGGAATTTCGCCAAGAGTGGATTTTCTCGAGAATAGTGAAAAACCCGGAATGAGTCAAAAACTTAAGGTTTTCAATATATATCATAGATGGACCATTCCAGCAAGCAAGAAAAACAACAAAGAACATTCCCAAACAAGCGAATTCTCAAAAACCAAAGGGCCAAAAGACCAAGAACTAAAAAAAAAAGAGCAAGAAAGAGGGTCCCCACTTTCAGTGTGGCGTGTGTGAAAAAAGTGCACAACTTTGCATATAGGAAATAAATTAGTGACCAAGTGGAATTCCTTAATAGGAATATTATTCTGGTTGAAAGAAACTTTTGCACCTCTTTCTAAATTAACGGTTCAATCAGGGCATTAACTGGGTGTTGCTTTTGACAGAAAGGATTCATGTCAGGTTTCAAGGGAATAGTATGATTTATTACTGAGGTGTCAAAGGTTTTCAAGTCCTCATAAACCCAAGAAATAATTGCAATATCCACCTTCAGTGCTTTTATGATTTTTTCATGGATATGTTTCAGGCAATCCTTGCCAGTAAATACATTCTTTTTTGGGCTTGAATCTGCTAGATTGACTGACTCATACTTCCCTCCATCAGTAGCTATGGGTAATTTTTCATGGGCACGTGAATCTGAGTCAAAGATCCTGATAGGGTAGGGTTGGATGGAACAATCACTATTCCATGCTCTATCCATACTCTTTGGTTAGGCACCTTAGAAAGTTACCTAACACCCTGTTAACCACCTCTATTTGACCATCAGTCTGAGGCTGGTAAGCTGATCCAAAAGATAGGTTGGTACCTAATCTGCTCCATAGAGTCTTCCAAAAGTGACTCATGAACTTCACATCCCTATCTGAAACAATGCTCAAAGGAAATCCATGGATCCTTACAATTTCCTTGAAGAAAAGGTGAGCTATATAGCTAGCATCATGAGTGGTTTTGCAAGGGATAAAGTGACTCATCTTACTAAATCTATCTACCACCTCATAGACACTATCAAACCCTGTCTTGGTCTTAGGGAGTCCTACCACAAAGTCCATGCTAACACACTCCCATGGTCTGTTAGGAATAGGTAGGGGTTGATATAGACCAGCATTACTAGCTCCTCCCTTAGCTTTCATACACACTACACATTGCTCCACATACCTCCTGAAATCCCTTGACAACTTAGGCCAATAGTATAACCTTTGCACTAGTTCTAATGTCTTGTTGATGCCAAAATATCCACTAAGAATACCATTATGCTTTTCCTGAATGAGGTTTTCTCTCATTGATCCTTTTGGAACACATAACTGATTCCCTTTAAATAACAATCCACTTTACAATGTATATTCTGAGTATTGGCTATGAAAATTATTCTCAAAGTTAGAACATACCTTGTAGGCCTCCGAAAAGTCTTCATCCTCTCCATAGAGATCCTTGAAACTCTCTATTCCAATGCTTTTGATCTGTATCTCTTGCACTATCAGCAATCTCCTGCTTAGTGCATCTGCCACCTTGTTCAATTGTCCCTTGTCATGCTTGATGGTGAAAGTAAAATCTTGGATGTACTCCATCCATTTCAAATATCTATTGCTCAACTTCTCTTGGGTGTTTATATAACTAAGTGCCTGATTGTCAGTAAAGACTACAAACTCCTTGGGTAGAAGGTAATGCCTCCACTTCCTAAGTGACTGAACCAAAGCATAAAGTTCTAGGTCATAGGTAGAATACTTCTTCTTAGCTTCATTGAGCTTATCACTGAAGAAAGCTATAGGCCTGCCTTCTTGACAAAGCACTCCTACTGCAACTCCACTAGCATCACATTTCACAGTAAACAACTTGTCAAAGCTAGGTAATAAGAGAATAGGTTGAGTTTCCACTTCTTGTTTCAGTTTCTCAAAACCTTTCTCAGCTTCTTGAGTCCACTTAAACTTAGTTTTTAAACCACCTTTGATTGTATCTAGGACTGGTACACATATGCCACTAAAGTTCCTTATGAATTTTCTATAAAATTGAGCCAAACCATGAAAACTTCTTACTTCTGTCCCTGTGGTTGGTGTAGGCCAATTTAGGATAGCTTCCACTGTGCTTGGATCCATCTTCAATGATCCTTGGGACACTACCAAACCCAAATATACAAGCTCATGTTTAAAGAACTCACATTTCTCTAGGTTGATGGCTAGCTTCTCTTCTTGCAATCTTCTAAGAACCAACTCCACATGCCTTAGGTGTTCTTCTGCTATCTTGCTAAAGATGAGTATATCATCAAGATATACCACCACAAATATCCCTATAAAGTCTTTGAGCACTTCATTCATGAGCCTCATGAATGTGCTAAGGGAATTAGAGAGGCCAAATGGAATAACTCTTCACTCATACAATCCATCTGTTGTCTTAAAGGCTATCTTCCACTCATCTCCATCCTTGATTCTGATTTGATGGTATCCACTCTTGAGATCCAACTTGGTGAAGTACTGAGCTCCTCCAAGACAATCCATCAAGTCTTCAATCCTAGGAATAGGGAACCTATACCTGATTGTGATTTTATTTATTGCTCTAGAATCAATGCATAATCTCCACTTGCCTCCTTTCTTGGTTGCTAAGACCACTGGCACTGCACATGGGCTGATGCTCTTCCTAATCAATCCTTGATCCAATAACTCCTGCACTTGTCTAACTACCTCTAGATTTTGATCCGGTGTAAGCTTATAAGCTGATTTATTTGGCAATGAAGCCCCTGGTATGAAGTCAATCTGATGACTAATGGCTCTCTTTGGAGGTAAAGTTACAGGTACACCATCACTCACTATGTCTTTATACTTCTCAAGCAACTTCTGGACTACTTTGGGTATGATTGTTTTCTCAGCCTTGTCCTCTTCTTTAGGTTGCAACATGACCACATATCCTTTATCCCCTTGATGTAGGTTGTTAAGGAACTCTTTCCCACTACTTAACAAAACACTAGGTGTCTTTGACTGTCCTTCTTCCTCTTCTGATAGTGACTATAATTTAAATGTCTTCCCATCCTTCTTAAAAGAAATGGTGTTCTCTTTCCCATCATATATAGCACTTCTATCATACTACCATGGTTTTCCCAATAGTAGATGGCATGCATCCATGGGTAACACATCACAAATCAATTTATCCTTGTACCCTCCAATGGAAAACTCCACTGTTACTTGCTCATTGACAAGAACACTCTGCCCTTTGTTCAACCATGTTACTTTGTAGGGGTTAGTGTGGGGTACCTTCTCCAATTTCAACTTCCTTACTGCCTCATCTGAGATGATGTTATCTATTGAACCTGAATCCACAATAACCTTACATACTTTCCCAAGTATTTTGCATCTCACTCTAAATAAAGCTCTTCTTTGTTTTGGCTCTTCCTTGACCGGTTGTCTAATCAAAACTCTTTTAAACATTAGGTTCTCCCCCATTTCTGATTCAATGTGACTGACCTCTAGTGATTTAGTACTCATGGTGTCCTCTTGAGCATATGCCACTCTCTTCTCAGTGTTTGATGAAGATGCTTTCTTCGAACACCTATAAGCTGGATGGCCTACTTGACCACAATGTTAACACTTCATATTAGCAAAGTATGAATTGCTCCTACCTGCTCCTCTTCCTCTATTTGATCCTCCTTGAGATCCTCTACCTCTTCCATAACCTCCTCTAGAAGGTGCTTCACTTCCATGCTCAGTGAGTTTAGACTCTCCTTGGTTTCTTTGCTCAATTCCTCTACCTTGGTAGCCAACTCTCTGTCCTCTTTGATCTCTGCCTTTGTCTCTACTCTTAGAAGCTTGATCATGTTTCCTCTTGCTTCTTTCCTCAATTTTAATAGCTAATTGGTAACATTGGTGTACTGTGTTAGGACTTAGAAGAGTCATCTCTTCTTGAATGTTCCACTTCAAGCCGTTAAGATACCTAGCCACCTTGAGACTTTCATCTTCTGAAACATTAGACCTCATACAAAGTTTTTGAAACTCCTCAGTGTAAGTGTTCACATCTTGGTCTCTTTTCCTTAGGCTTTGTCTCTTCTTATGTAACTGAATCTCATAATCATTTGGTATGTATGCTTCTCTCACTTTTGCCACCATACCCTTCCAAGTTGAAATAGGCTTCTTTCCTTCCTTTTCCCTCTCTGTCTGAATGAATTTCCACCATGTCAAGGTAGATCCTCTCAATCTAGACTTGGCCACCTTCACCTTCTGTGCTTCAGTGACTCCATCACACTCAAAATGGTTCTCCATGCCTTCTATCCAATCCATGACTAGATCAGCTTCCAATTTGCCACTGAACAATGGTATGCCTTCAAGTGCTTTCCCACTCAAAGCTTTCAATGCCTTCAAGAAAGGATCCTCTTGTAGAGCAGGGTCAGGTTCAGGGGTCTTGTTTTCCTCATCAACCTCTTCACTCTTTGGTACCCTACCCTCCAATCTATCACTGACCTCATCGGCCTTGATTTGCACATTGCTCAATGCTTGCTCAAGTTGAGCTAGTCTTTCTCTCAACTTCCTATTATCTTCCTCCTGATCTTCGACCTTCTTTTCCAACTCAATGTTTGTCACCATGGTTGTGGAACCACTAGATTCAATTTCTGACATACAAGATTCTATCTCAAATCTTTAACTGGCTTTGATACCAATCTGATAGGGTAGGGTTGGATGGAACAATCACTATTCCATGCTTTAGGTCTCACTTGGAAGATCCTTATGGTGTCACACTCCACCACCTTAACTTATAGGACCTAATGCTTTTCTAGGTTCCCCTGGTTCACCTTTCCAACCCCACTACTATCACAATTCAATCTACCAAGTCAAACTTGGTGCAATGCCTCTAACTCTTCCTTAGCCCTTAATCTTCCCTAATGGCTAACCTAAATCTCAACACTCAATTTGATCTTTGCAGGGGTGTGGGGAAGATTCCACCTAGTTCACACCCTCACTACTTGGTTCTAGAGAAACCTCCTTGCTTCCTTTGTCCATCACTTCCACCAAACCCTCATCTAGGGTTTTAGTCCACTAGTTCTAGGCTTTCCAATTAGGTCTTCTTCTCTGAGGAAACAGGTTAACTGTCCTAAATTCTCCAAAGAAAACATAAGTTTTTCTATGGCTTCTTGATCCTTATGCCCATCCCTCAAATATTCTAGAGGTCTTAATCCTCATTTGACCGTACACAGCCATAACCCTCCATTTCGCAATTTAGTCCTTTTTTTAAGCCATTTCTTGACCACACAGCAAACTGTCAGCTTGTTCCCCCTCAAAACGGACTGATGAAGCCTCCTCTTTCATGCCAAGTCTTTGCAAGGCATCTATCTACCTCTCCACACCATGACTTGACAAGGAAAGGTAACCCCTGCAAACCAAGTGCTTAGCACTTCCTGTCTTTCCTAGCCGGGCACTGTCAAGCTTGCCTAGGAGAAGACTTTCTCCATGTTTCCTTGACTCCTAACCACTCCTAACCCTATCCTATTTATAGAAATGGAGCCTAGTCACAATTCCCAAGGGCCCGCACACAAAGTAAAGTGGGAATGTAACTAAACCTCCATTATTTATAGTCTACCAGTCAAAACAGTAACTCAAAAGAAACAAATTAACTACAAAGCACGCCTGAAAATTGAACACACTCACTAAATTCTACCACACAAAGATTTAAGCACAGCTACACTACATACTACATCTACTCATAGTGCCATGATCGCTCCTGACCACACAAATTCAAAACAAAACAAAAAAAATTATACAATCTTATCCCTGTCCTCACTGGTATTCATGAATGTTTAACATTACAAAAGCTTCCAACCTTCCTTACAGGTCAAGGCACACCATATATAGGTTCTCCAATTTAGTTAAGCTCAGTCCTAACTGCTCCATGGCCGCTTGTGGCTTTCAATAGGCCTTATTTGCAAAATTTTAAAGAAAACTAACACCGAGGAAGGTCTACAAAGGTCTTAAGTCATCCTTGTAGTCAAACCCCAATCTAGCAAATGGTCAACATGACCTTTATTAAAATAATACCTATTCTCAATGCCTCTAAAGCATAAACTCAAGAAATGGAAGGAGTTTGCTACATTTGGCCTACACAAATTTCCAATTCTTGACCTTCTAGTTAACTCTCCTAGATGAAATTTGGGGTGCTCCTGCACCAGATCCTTTCCAATGCTACCATTCCCTTAGGAATATTTTTTGTTTTAAGATTCACGATTCCTTCTTCATCACATATTTCTTGGTCTCAGTCTCCTTGGTATCTTTCTAATTCATCAATTATTTGTCCCTCAAAGACATTTGAGCTTGCCAAAAAGGAAAGTATATGTTGGTCATCATCAAGGACCTAAAAATTCCTGACGTTGTCAGGGATCACTGGAATCGAGACTAACTCTACTGAGAATGCCTTGAGCTTGGAATCTTGCATAGGTTCCAAGGTTCTTGTAGCAAAAATGAGAGCATCTGTGATCTGATTGTTCTCTCTAGGGATCAACTTGATGCCAAAAGCATCAAAGTCTTCTATTAAATTCCATATCTGATTCTGATATGCAGCTAGTTTCTTATTGTGACATGTGTATTGACTATGGACCTATTTGACAATAAATTCTGAATCTTCCATAACCATGAGGGATGTCACCTTCTTTTGATGTGCAAACATTAGACCCCTAGTGAGCGATTCATACTCTGCTACATTATTTGTATAGCCGAACTATAACCTGCAAGATGCAAAGTATGTCTTCCCTTTCAAGTTAGTTCAATTCTTGCTCCACTCCCTGTTTTGGACTTAGAACCATTGAATTTAAGAGTCCACAGCTGATCTCGAGCTGGGATTGCTTTCTTTTCGGGTACTATAGGTGATTGTTTACAAGGAATGGGTGGCAGATCAGATTGGTTTGGGTTATCTAGATTTGGGGACTGCTGTTGATGATATTTATCAGTGAGTCCATTCTCATTTGAAAGTGGTGTAGAAACGGTTATTGCACCTCTTCTTGGAAGATTTTAGAATCAGGTATCTTTTCAAGCAGCCCCTTAGACATCGAAAGATTTTCAGGAGTAGGTGTGATGTACATTTTTTGAGAATTCTTAGTTTTTTCTTGAAGATCAGAACATAAAACCTGAGCCTGTTCAAATTGGGAAGAGCCTTCTTCCTGGGTGATATTGGTTCTTGTCAGGATAGTTGCATCTCTGACCTGGAATGGGAATTGGTTCGGAGGTGTTACTAGATGAGGCTCACAAGAATCTTCTGACTCATAAACATAATTAAGAATATCCATACAAGGCTGGCATGTTTTCTCAGAATGGCCTTCATAGTGGACTCTACACCAATTTGGGAGTAACAAACTCCATAGATCAACCTCTTTTCCTAGAACCAACCTATCATGTTGTAACCTTCTAATCAAAACTTTTTTGTTAACATTTTTCATTGGATCACTATGTTCTAGAGGTTGTAGGGTATCAGGATTGAATATTGAAAAGGTCATGCATTCCTTTTTCTTATATACTCCTATCTCTATCTCACAATAGGATACCTCGTTAGGACAATCGTATTCAGTGATCATGTGTTTAAGACAAGGCTCACTTTCAATCCTAATTTGTGTTGCTACTCCCTTCCATGGCAACCATATATGTGAAAAGTCAAAGGATAAGTAGCCCCCAATACTCTTCATTAGATCTTGGCTTAGAAGCATGCCATATGTCTCAGGAATATCAGCTAAATGGATATCCACGTGAGTTTGGATCCTTGGGTTTGACCCAACCTGTACATGAATATTTTTTAATTCCCTTACTATGTTAATCTTAGTTTTGTATAGTTGTATTACCTTCTTATGAGTTTGGGCTAGACTTAACCCCAAATTTTTACAAATGGAAAAGGGCATGACATTACCTGAGGCTCTAGAATCCAAGAGGAAATTGTGTAGATTCTTTTTGAAAATCCTCAAACTTAACAGGAATGGTGGAGTTCCTGCCTTTCCTTTGCACAACGTTGTGTTCATTTCATTGGTTGGAGTCGCCTTTCTTTTTCCTTTCAACTGATTTTCTTCTTCTAAATCCCTCAACACGATGCCACATTGGGTAGGGCACCACTTCAAGATGCCATATAATGACAACGAGGTCCTTTGCTTCTGCATCTTTGAAACAAAATCAAATTCCATATCATTTTTCATTTGATATTTAGGAACAAAAGATGAATTACCTTTATTTTTTATTTTAGGTGGACCTTTGGGTGGACGCAGGTTGTTATCTGCATTATGATTGGGTGGAACTATGGTATTTGGAGGAGCAGATGTGGTGAATGGGCCCTTACTCTGATTTCTCAGGAAGTGGCCTCCTCTGGTCTGGAAAGCCTGAGCATCATAAGTATCATATTTTGGTTCATTTTCTCCTTGCATGGGAAATTGGTACTGTTCGTCAATGGTTTCAAAATTCATGGATGTATCTACTCACCCACCACCTGGGTTAGGATTCCCTTGTGGTGGGTAAGAATCAACTTGTGCTATTTTGATGACCTTTTCCATCTTCAGGCAGTTAACTTCAAAATGCGAGTCGTATCATGCAACCTACACCAATTTTTTATTAAGTTTAGATTTACAACATTTGTAGTGTGAGGCTTTTCCTCATTGGCCTGATAATTATGAGATACCCCTCCATTATTTGGGCCCGTATTCCACTTTCTATTTTTATTTGAACCTTGATTGTATCCCCTATTACGTTTTGGTAGTTTTGATTAGGGAAGTTTTGTCCGTTGTAATTCCTCTAGTTCTGGTTGGAATTTTGATTCAAGTAATTATTTTGATTTGAAAACTCTCCTTGATTTTAGTGACCCTGGTTTTGGTTTTGGCCTTGGGAAGGGTTTTGGCCATTTTGTTAGTCACCTGTGATAGGGTTTTCTTAGGAGTCTTTACCTTAGATGTCAATTGGGTAGTGTGTTTACTTTCTACTGAATTTATGACAGGTAAGGGAGTTGGAGGATTGGATCCTCCACCGAAATTGTGTGAGTGTTGAGCTTGCTGCAAAGGGTCAGGGGCCTGGCTATTAAATAAATTTTACTGTGATGGGGATTGTAGCTCAGTTAATGGTCCATAATCTAAGTGAGACATCCCTGGAACTGTATTAAATAGTGGGGGTGGATTTTGTATTGGAGGGTAGGCTAAGGGAGGAAAAAATGCTCAAAGGCTACTTGATTGCGAGCTGATTTGTTGTTTCAATTGATTGGAAAGGTGGTAAACCTTGGAGAGCGAATCAATTTTCGCTTCAAGGTATGTTCTCTAGAGAAACAAACCAATCAATGGGTCTATGGCTTTTAGGTAAGACCGAATGGCCATATTCTCTGCCACCAGATATGGATCCTACAACTGTCTATACATCCATTGAAAATAGGTGTCAAAGAGTGGAAAAGGCTCATGTGGTTCCTTCCTTATCATTGAAAATTGATGATATAAGATAGATGAATCTACATAAACCTAGAATTAATTGATAAAGGAATCTTCTAGGTTTTCCCAACTCAGAATAGATCTAGTGGGTAAGTTGAGCTACCAATTGTAAGCCATATCCCCTAAGGAATATGGAAAAAATTTGCATGAAACATCATGATGGGCTATTTGAGCTCATGTAGAAGCATCTTTGAAGGCTTGTATGTGCTCTTCAACACTTCTAGACTCTCCATGGGAATACCCAGGATATAATTTTTCAGGATTCTTAGGCATCTCATGGATACCATTGGGAATGACTCCCAATGGTGAAGGTTTATTGGAAAAGAATGCCATAGGTCATGGTGGAGGTGGTTGTGCTAGTGTTACAATCTATGGGAATCTAGGTGGAGTGGGTGGTGGTGTCAACACCCTATGAGTTCTAGGCCTAGTGGGTTTTTAGAGTTCTAAAAATGGATTTGGATTCCTAGAAGATCTTAGAGTTCTTTTGAACCTTCCTAATGAAAATGACCCTATTCGCTTCAGTTTGTTCCTTCAAGGCCCTCCTTCTAGCACTAGTTTTGTTGATGGTCAAAATAGTACAACAATGTTAAACAAAATATTTCTATTCTATTTCTCGTAAAAAAGATAACTGATCTATAACCACCTATCTCCCAAGGTCTTTATAGTTGGTTCTCAACTGTGTTGTTTCATTCAGTAGTCCATGCAACTATAATATTGAAGAGGCCTATTGATAAAAAGGATAAGAACTGAATGATATGAACTAATCTAACATTTTGGGGTGTAAAATAAATAGAAACAGATAAAACAAAGCACAAAACAACAAATCATAAATGTAAACTCCTTTCAGTTCAGACATATAAATCTCACAATGAGCCTTTCAAGTAACTAAGAAATTATAAAATGATACAATCTATATACTATTATACACCATTATATTCATTCACAGTGCTAATTCAAGATGCACAACTATGAAACCTCAACAATCACACAAGAACACATTACTAGCTCATCATTAATTCATAAATCAACAAACATAAAAGAATCCCATTTACAAATAATTTAATGAAATAGCTTTAAATTCAAAATATTCTATTGATTTGCATCTAGTAAGAAACACTTATGCACAACATTCACTTGCACATGAATTTCTATGGTTCATCAACATTATCACTATACAATATTCCAGAAATAACATAGCTTGTATTGAAAACTTTGTAAAAAAAATGTACCCAAGTGTATTTTGCATAAACTATAAAAACTTCTAAAACTATAAAAAAATATTTCTTAAGTCTCCTCTAGGTGGCTAATCTTGCTTCAATGATCCGACCTTTACAAAATGGAGAGAAATTGTATATATAAACATTTCAGCACTAATCTCTCTCATCAAAATCTAGATCCACAAATCATGCAGGCGATTGGAACAATGTAAGAAGAGTTCCCATTTTGATCTGCAATTGCAGATTGAATACACTTTGTCAAAACTTGCATCCAAGAAAGGAAAGGAGAGCTTGTTGAGATCCCTAGTTTGAACTAATGTCACAATCCAGGAAAATAGGAGGGGAAACTATCTAGTTAAGCATGCCTCCTTGATGCTAATCTGGCCAAGGTATAGATGTATGGGTGCCTTAACCTTGCATTTTCTGCTCCAACATATACTCATCATAATTGGTGATAACCTGTTGAAGTATATCTATCTCAGGTCCATCCACCCAGTTATCTTCAAATTTTATTCTTGCTAGCTCAGAAGAGGCAAATTCTTTCATATCCTTAAGTTTGATGAGTTCCCTCCTGGTAGCCTTGACTTATTTCTTAACATCCATGAGATTATCCATTTAAAGATCATCATCATTATCCCCTTTTTGCATCATATCTTCAAATCTACCACTCCATTTTTCCTTGAGTTTATTAGGGAGGAGGCCATCTATTTCAAGAATATCTTCATTGACAAGTATAGTAATACTTGCTCCTAATTCTTCAATTTGTTCATTAAGATCTTTCCTATCCTGTTGCACCTTATTCTTGTGAGTAAAAATGAATGAAGACCTAAATATGATGATGTTGATGGTCTTTTCCATAAAATATGCATTGTCTTGTTCCAGGATGGATTGTTCCAACAAAGTTTTCTTGGGAAGCTTATTAATATCTTTCAACTTCCTTGCATTCCCTTCATATTATTCCTCTTGTTTCTCAATAGTTTCAACATGTGTAGCCATGTCATTAACAAGTTACAATGCTTCTTTATGAACCCTGCAACCTCCAACAAATAATTCTTCTATTTCTTGGTTTAGTCTATTAATCTATCTATCCATCATTCCTACTTTCTTCCTCATTTCCACCAAGTTATTTGCATCTTTCTTACTTAGCAAAATGGGTGTTTCAAGAGCAATAGACTGTGAAGAGATAGGGGAAGATAAGTCCTTCAGGAACTTATGCAACTGATCAAATTGATACTTAAGCCATCTTTCTTTTTCTTTTCTTGGATCATTCTTGACTTGATAGAAGGAGCCACAATATCAATCAAATTCATCTGTTGGTTTCTGGTAGGCTCCCCTAAATTGACAGTGCCCAATTGGTAATCACCTATTTGCATATATTTCTTATCCTTGTCAACCATAGGGATGACACATTCAACAATAATTTCCCCAACATCCGTTAATCTGGTAGAATGGAGCAATCTAGCCCTTTTATTTGGTCTTTCCTTTTCAATCTCCTTTCTAAGATCATCCCAATTAAGGGGTTGTGGTTGTACTATTTGCTTCTTCTCCAGATTAAGTTTCAACCATGTTGGGGCAGCAGGGGGAGTTATTACCTAAGTGGAAGAATATGTGGTAGGGGAGAGAGGTTTCCAAAGTGTTTCCTTGGGCTAAGAGTCAACCTCTTGTTGTTTCTCCTTCTTTGTTTTCTCCTTAGCCAATTTTTCAGCCTCATCTTTTTCTTTCTTTTCTCGCTCTAGTTTGGCTAGTTTCTCTTCTTCCTTTCTCCTTTCCTCCAAAAATTTATTTCTTTGGTCTTCTAAGTCCCCTACCTTGGCCCACAATTTAGAAGCTTCTTGATCAATTTTGGCTTGTTCTTTTGCCTCTATTCTTTTTAGGTCCAATTCTTCTTCTTCTTTCTTCCTTCAAGCCTCTTCAACTGCTTTAAATTTAGCTTCAAAAGATTCCTTTTCTCTTCTTTGCTGAGCCTTCTCTTCCTATAACTCATGAATATTTTGTAACAAAGCCAACTTATCTCTCTCTTCCTTAGCCTTTTGCTCTGTCTCATTTTGCTGCAACAAAAGATCTACTTTCTCCTTTTGTTTCCTTGCCAATTCTTCAGGTTTTGCTAAAGCTTCTAACTATCGTTGCTTGGCAAGCATATCAGCTTTTTTCTTGGTTTCCAATTATTTTTGTTTAGCAAGAGCATCTGCCTTGGCTTTAGCTTTTTGTTCTAGTTGTTTTGTAATTGCTTCAGTTTGTGCCTTAGCATTAGCTTCTTTCTTTGCATCTTTGAGCAACTTCATTTTATCCTCAGGAGTTAGAACGTGCTAAGTGTCAACTTGTTCAATGTTATTAGTAGATTTAGGTACAAGAGGTTGGTTATCAAATTGGGTGGCCTCTGAGTCAATGTCAATATCATGGACTTCAGTCTTCTTCTCCTTTCCCTTCATAGTTTCTACTTCCTCATGAAGACTACCTGTTGGTACCCATTTACTAGTTTCTTTAGTGAGGGAAGTTTGAGAAGAGGAGCCTTCCCCAAGTGTTGCTGTCTCCATACCTTGTGCTTCAAGAGCTTCTTCTGCAAGCATTTTAGGAACAAAATCCCCTTCCGAGATAGGAGGAAGATATTCCAATTATTCTTTGGGGGCTGCTCTCCTCTTGGTTCCTTGATAACCCTTGGTTGCCCTTGCTTTTATCTTCTTTGAAGATTGATCCAGTGGATCCTTGATCCTCAAAAATACCCATTGGATACTTCTATGCATTATTATCCTAGAAATCTGCCTAATGTCAATGAACTCTTCCTCATCCTAATTTATTGGGTCTAAGCCTTTGATGCCAATTTTTGCTGCTTCATACTATGGGTCTAAAACCACACCATCATTTGATAGTGTGTGAAGGATATATTCCTTCACCCCATACTCAATCATTTGTGGGATGGGTAGCCTTTCATAGCTTTTCCTCTTGACATCAATGCCATCCTGCAAATCAATCCAAAAATCCTCCAACAAATTATAATGCTTATAAAAAATGGTGGGATTCAAGGTATGCATCTTCTTCTCTGGATCAAAGTGCTTCTGAGATGTGTAGAGTCCCAGCTTGAAGTAGCTCAACTCTTAAAATACTTCTTTTTTAGCCACATTGTGAAGAGAACAATATTCTCACAACTTCATGGGAAACTTATAGCACCCAATTTTGTGCTTGTAGCTGAATTTTGCATTAACTTCCAAGTCTTGATATATAAACTCGATGAGGATTATTCTATCAGTGCAACACCTTGGCAGTAGGTGAGGATGTCCATCAAACCCTACTAACCTAAATTAAGAGAACTTGGGGTATTGGATATACCAATTTCCCCATTGAGAAATGAACGCCATGACATCCCTACTTAATTTGAAACCAACATCACCAGTCAATAAATTTATAATGACATACATAAATGCATCATTGACTCTCCTATGGTGTTATTCGGATGTTTGGAAAGTTAGTTGGTCATAATGGTTCCATAATTTTTTCTATCTAGGAGCTTCTCCCAACACCCCTACTGCATTCAACCCCGGGAAGATACCCATCCTCGTAGTTGCATATATGACATAATAGGTCATATAGAAGTTCTTTGTTTCCCTTACATTTACCATCTGATTGTGTAAATTTTCAGACAAGATGGATTGTTCCAGAAAGCTTTTCTTGGGAAGCTTATTAATATCTTTCAACTTCCTCGCATGCCCTGCATATTCTTCCTTTTGTTTCTTAAGAGTTTGAACATTTATAACCATGTCATTAACTAGTTCCAATGCTTCTTTATGAACCTTCCAACCTTCAACAAACAATTCTTCTATTTCTTGGTTTAGTCTCTTAATCCATCTATCCATCATTACCACTTTATTTCTCATTTTCACCAAGTTATCTACATCTTTCTTACTTAGAAAAATGAGTGTTTCAGGAGCAGAAAATTGCGAAGAGATAGGGGAAGATAAGTCCTTCAAGAAATTATGCAACTGATCAACTTGATACTTAAGCTCAACCTTCTTTTTCTTGTCTTAGATCATTCTTCACCTGGTAGAAGAAGCCACAATATTAATCAAATTCATTTGTTGGTTTCTAGTAGGCCTCCCTAAATTGCCCAATTGGTAATCACCTATTTGCATATCTTTCTTATCCTTGTCAACCATAGGGATAACACATTCAACAAAAATTTCTCCAGCATCCTTTAATCTAGTAGAATGGAGCAATCTAGTCCTTTTCTTTTGTCTTTCCTTTTCAATCTCCTTTCTAACATCATCCCAATTAAGGGGTTGTGGTTGTACTATTTGCTTCTTCTCTAGATTAAGTGTTAGCCATGTTGGGGCAGTAGGGGGATTTAATACCTGAGTGGAAGAAGATGTGGCAGGGGAGAGAGGTTGCTAAAGTGCTACCTTGGGTTGAGATTCAACCTCTTGTTGTTTCTCCTTCTCTATTTTCTTATTAGCCAATTTGTCAGCCTCAACTTTTTCTTTCTTTTCTTGCTCTAGTTTGGCTAGTTGCTCTTCTTCCTTTCTCCTCTCCTCCAATGGTTGATCTTTTTTTTTTTCTAATTCCCCTACCCTGGCCCATAGTTTAGAGGCTTCTTGATCAATTTTGGCATGTTCTTCTGCCTCTATTCTTTTTAGCTCCAATTCTTCATCTTCTTTCTTCCTCTGAGCCTCTTCAACTGCTTTAAATTTAGCTTCAAAAGCTTCCTTTTCTCTCCTTTGCTTAGCCTTCCCTTCCTCTAACTCATGAATATTTTGTAATAAAGCCAACTTATCTCTCTTTCTTAGCCTTTTTCTCTATTTGCTTTTTGTTGCAATAGAATATCTTATTTCTCATTTTGTTGCCTTGCCAATTCTTTAGCTTTTTCTAAAGTTTATAAGTATCATTGCTTGGAAAGCATATCAACATTGGCATTGGTTTCTAATTATTTCTATATAGCAAGTGCATCTTCCTTGGCTTTAGCTTCCTCTTCCAGCTATTTTACAATTTCTTTAGCTTGTGCCTTAGCATCAACTTCTTTCTTCGCATCTTCGAACAACTTCCACTGATCTAAAAGAGTTAGAACATGCTTAGTGTAAACCTCTTCAGTGTTATCAGTAGATTTAGGTACAAGAGGCTCATTATCAAATTGGGTGGCCTCTTATTCAGTGTTAATATCACGAAATTTAATCTCCTTCTCCTTTCCCTTCATAGTTTCTTCTTCCTCATGAAGACTACCCATGGGTACCCCTTCGCTAGGTTCTTGAGTGAGTGGAGGTTGAGAAGAGGATCCTTCCCCATGTGTTGTAGTCTCCATACCTTTTTATTTAGGAGCTTCTTCTACAGGTATTGTAGGAATAGTATCCCCTCCCAAGATAGGAGGAAGATATTCCAATTTTTCTTTAGGGGCTACTCTCCTCTTGGTTCTTTGATAACCCTTGGTTTCCCTTGCTTTTCTCTTCTTTGAAGATTGATCCAGTGGATCCTTGATCCTCAAAACTACCCATTGGATACTTCTATCGATTATTGTCATAGAAATATGTCTAATGTTAATGAACTATTCCTCATCCCAATTTATTGTGTCTAAGCCTTTGATGCCTATTTTTTCTGCTTCATACTCTGGGTGTAAAACCACACCATCAACTAATAGTGTGTCAGAGGTATCTTCCTTCACTCCATACTCAATCATTTGTGGGATGGTTAGCCTTTCGTAGCTTTTCCTGTTGACATCAAAGTCATCTTGTAAAAGGATCAAAATATACTCCAACAAATTATAATGCTTGTCAAAAATGCTAGGATTTAAGGTATGCATCTTCTTCTCTGGATGAAAGTGCTTCTGAGATGTGTAGAGTCCCAACTTGAAGTAGCTCAACTCTTCACATACTGCTTTTTCAGCCACATTGTGAACACAACAATATTCTCCCAACTTCATGGGAAACTTGTGACACCCATTTTTGTGCTTGTTGCTGAATTTTGTGTTAACTCCCTAGGCTTGATATGTAAACTCCATGAGGATCATTCTATTAGTGCAACACCTTGGTAGTAGGTGAGGATGTCCATCAAACCCCACTAACCTAAAGTAGGAGAACTTGGGATATTGAATATACTAATGTCCCCATTGAGCAATGAACTCCATGGAATCCCTACTTAATATGAGACCAACATCACTAGTCAATCGATTGATAATGATGTAAAAAAATGCATCATTGAATCTCCTATGGCGTTCTTCTTATGTTTTTCAAGTTAGTTGGTCATAATTGTTCCATTCTTTTTGCTGTCCAGGAGCTTCTCTCAACACCCCTGCTACATTCAACCTCGAGAATATACCCATCCTTGTAGCTATATGTATGACATAAGAAGTCATATAGGTCTTTATTTCCCTTCCATTTACCATCTGATTGTGCAAATTGTTAGACAAGATCATACACCAATCAAATTTCTATCTACCATCAAAGATAGCTTCAATGAATGGGAAAATCCATTCCTTGAAGCATGTAGAGTCCTTTTTCCCAAACACTCTAGAGAGCATCAGGATTAGGTCACTCACTTCCTTCTTGAAATCTCCCCTTTTGGGCTGGTCAAGCATCTTAGTTAGGTATTTCTTTTCAGTACTTAACCATTTCTTATTCATGTGGTTCCTGTTGACATCTTTGTTCTCACTGAATCTTTGCAATGCATCTACCTCTGTCAACTTCCTTGGATTCTTCAGAGCAGGTGCATTAAAAATCAGTGTCATCATTTGTGGAGATAATTCAATTATGACATTCCCTTGCCAATTCATGCATTGCCTTGCCATTGCATTATAAGCTCCTATCGCATTGAAAATGAGCTCTGGGCATTGGACTAACAAAGGAAGGAGTGTGATATGAGGAATTCCAACTTGAACTATCCTTTCGGTCCTTCTAGTAACTTCCTTTGCAAAGGTTTCTTCAATCAACTCTTCACAATCAAATTTTCACAAGTTGGTGTCTGTGATATCTGACCACCCCAAATCTAATTTTTGGCTATGGGAGTGATCATTCAATTTTTATATCTTAATGTATAAGGCAGTTGTTCCACCTTTATCCTTTTGGGCTTTACTTGCTTTGAAATTTATTTTGCTTGGCCTTCCATCTTCAAAGCTTCTCTAGTTTTTCTTGACATTATTGGTTCCTACAAGACAACCTTGGATTAGATTTATAAAAAACTTGAAAAGTTATCTTTAGAAAATTTACCTCCCTTATTACCATATCCCTCTTTAGGTAACCTCTTACACTTAGTACAATTTGAAGTTCATCGGAGGTGGAACCAAAAAAGGAATTGGCATCGACAAGCTTTTACTGTTGGTAGGATCAAGGTCGAGACCATCATTAGAGCTGGAACGGAAACCAAACATGACATCATCACTAGTTTCAAGTGCTCCCTTTATTCCAGTTCCATCTCTGATGGTATAAAGGATGTGAGACAAAGTCAAAGACTCATCGAGAGTGGGTTTGGAACTAGAATATAGAACATTACCAACAATGTTTATGAATTGAATCCATTCCTAGTTCTACTTCCACCCATTATTAGTAAGCATGACGCCATCCTACTTGAGCACTCAGTAGTTTGAAACAAGGTCATATAATGATCTAGGGATGCTTAAAGTAATAGAATAAGTCCATCCCTCATATGACTGAGGGGAAACCATCAGCTAAAGCATGATTTTAAATTGAAATCACACAACAAACCCTAACCTTACAACCAATTGATTTAGGAATTTAGGGAATTAAAACCCTACACAAAAATCATCGAGCCAACAAATGAAAAATATTGGATGGGTCAATTAATAGATCAAATACCTTTAAGAATCCTCAAATCTCTTTGAAAAGGATACCCCAAACAAAGTTAGGGCATGATAGTACAAACACGACCAAATGTGAAAAACGATCGCGGTGAGCAAAACAAACCAGAAAAGACATAAAAGAGAATGAGAAAGACAGAGAGAGAAGAAACAAAACAAAGAACAAAAGCAACACCGTGAAAAAAAATGAAGATCATTGAGAAATATCATGAGCGTGCAAAGAACACAAGGCAGAAGCGAAAAAAAATGACAAGGGAAGCGGAGTGGGAGAAACTCCCACCTACCTGAAATGCTATCCAATAAGTTGAAACCTGATCCAATCCACGTGCAAATGTTTGCTTCTTAACTAAATTGTGATCCTTCTTTTCTTTCTTGGCTCTGGTTTGCTATCACCATTTAAAACATTAATAATAAGGAGCAAATTAACCTTAACTAAGGTTAAATTTTATTTCACATGTGTGGAGGGCTTGCAATTAATGCCATTAATGCGGTTGGTTGGGCACAAGATCATGGAAGGAAAATGAACATAACTATCATGTAACTAAAGTAGAGTGAAGAAAAACAAGAAAGCAGGGATGAGATTGGGATCAAGACCGGCCAATGAGCTTTTATAGAGTTCCCGATTTCATTCCGGTTCCGCCAAGGACGAAGAAAATAGGAAAATGACAAAAGAAAGACAACAAGGCAAAGATGAGATTAGAAGGACTGAACCCAAAATGAAACAAACAAAAGAAAAAGGTGGAGGTGGGGGAATGACGAGATCCAAACTTGGAACTTGTAAAAGTTTCGAGTTCAAAATCCATTCCAGATCTGACTCCTTGAAAGGAAAACAACACTAACCAAAAATAAAAACACAAGGAAACAAGTGGGAGCAGGATCAAGTTAAGAGATGGAACCTAAGTAAGTTCCAATTCAAGGTTTGGTTCCAACTCCGGTTCTGCTAGAGCAAAAGAACAAAGACAAAGACTTAGGAGAAAAAAAACAACTCTTGAGTCCCAAATGAAAACAAACAAAGACAAGAAACAAGGGGGACCCATCTTTTCCATTTGTAAAATATGGGGTGGTTATGCAAGGTATAATAGAACCCATATTATTACATGGCCACCTAGCATAACACACTTTTCTTGCTAGTGGAGCCATGTCTTTCATGAGTTATGTTGCATAACAGAACTTGCTAGTCCTCATGAGAGCTAACATTTATTCGATGGATGATGTATGGTATTTAAGACAACATAAGAATGAGGCATCTTTGTCTTACCAACTTGAATCTTTTAATACTAGACTTGTGTTTTTTGTGTGTCTTCGTTGTTTTTGTTTTCATTTTTTCATCATCTTTATTTTCCATTGTTCCATGTTTTTTATTGTTTATGCTTCATGTTTTCTAATATTTATGTTTGAGTATGTCTCTTGCTATGTATCATACATGCGTCTTTTCATTTGTGCCTATGCTGGTTCACCACGGGATCTTAGATCCTTAGGGCTTGATCATCTCCCTTGATCCTTAGTCATCCCATAGTTTCAACATTTGGAAAATTGAACCCCTCTTAACATAAACTTCTCTACTTTAGTGTGAGTCTAAGTGTAAGTTCATACTCTCAATAAAGTGGGGGCTAAATGTAGTGTAGAAATTTTTCACACTTAAAAAATTCACATTATGTCTTGTCCCCCTAATTTATTGGACTTAATTAAACTCCTAATTTTCAAAATTATACATTCCAAAGCCTAATTTTTATCATTACTTAAAGGATTTCAAGCATTGAATAAATGCACCCAATTGTTTTTTTTCTCCTAAATAAGTGTGTCATGGAAATTTGGGCCAAGACCCATTCACCCATGGGTGAATGGGTCCCCCCTTCTTAGATAGGACCCAAATTCAAATATGTTGTTGACGGCATTTTAACATTCAAAATTCAAATTTCAAGTGCCATATTTTAGCTAGTTTTTGGGAAATTAGAATAATTCAATATAAATGCCTAGTATTTTCATCATTTGAAAGCTAACAAGATCTATTAAGGAATATATTGGAAAACTTATGATCAAGAGAACTATTGATCAAGTCAAGAGAAATATTTTAGAGCTTTATTGTAGTAATTGAAGATCCAACATCATGTTAAATTCTATGTGTGTTCATGTTGTCATGGTTTTGTGAAGGCTAACATATTTTTATAGGTCTCCAAAGAACTCAAGCATTCAAGCAAGAAAGATCCAAATCCTTGAGGATATTTGTACGAATTTAGTCCTTCAAGAAAGCCATTGAAGGGTGGTGATTTATAGCACATTGTCATTTCATCATTCCTTCCTTTCCATTATCATTTATCATTGACATTTTTCCATTGTGAAAGTGGAAACACTCACATAAAGTTTGAATGAGGCAAGCCCCTAAAATATTCCAACATCTCTTCTTTTTGTGAATGTGTGGGTTATAGGTTGAGGACGATCAAGGAAAGTTTGAAAGAAATTCATTCATTGTTGCATTTTTTGTCACCAAAGTTGTTAAGCTACAAAAAGTCACCTACAAAATTTATAGATGACACTCTAACAATTCTACAATGGGGAATCGGGAGCTCAGATCCAACATCAAAGGATTGAAAAATAAGTTTGAAGACCTCCCATCAAATACCTATACACCCCTAGGCATCCGAGTCCATCTTGGCATGTCAAATTCAATATTTGGTGATAGGTACACATCACTTTGCCTCTCCCAGATTCACTTACAAATTATTGTTTCCATTTATTCATCTTAGAGATATTACATTTTTCATATTAGGTCATATAGTTCAATTGGGTTAAACTTTCCAAATCATTTCCGATTCATTTATAAGACGCAAAAGGATTGGATCTAGGTTTTATTGGATAACCTTTAAGGTTGAAAATCAATCTATGCACCTCGTTGATTTGCATCCTAATGAAAAGATTGGAAAATTAGAATTAATCTTAGGTTTAGATAATAAACTTAGCATCATCATCCATTTTCCTATGTTTCAAGTACTAAACTTGTGTTTATGTTTTGTGATTAATTGTATGTTATGTGTTTGAATCATGTTGGCATCATGGCGTGATCCCACAATCTTGGTTTACAATTTTTGGACAAACTGGACATTGAATTGATGTTTTTAACTAAATCTTCACTTTCGGGCACCTATAATGGCTAAATCGTGAAGAATTTGAAAATGATGAAAACTAGTGATTTGTGAAATTTTGTTTGTAGATTCTATATTATTTTTTCAAAAATTTTGGAATCAGATTGCACTTATTTTTCCATCTCCTTTGAAAATTAGTTTTTAATAGCAAACACCATTTTTAAAGAGTGACGTTACTGATTAACACATAAGTTTTTTTCTATGAAGGATAAAATTCTAATTTTTTCAAATTTAGATTCATAACTATGATATCTAGTGCATGGAATTGATTTCATAGCATTTTATTGAATATTTTTCTTAATTAAGTTTCCAAGTCAAACCAGTTATAATTTAGAGATGATTTACTATATAAAACATAACTTTTTGTATGTATCAAAATTCAATTTTATTTTTTTTGTTAGATGAATGACATAAATATCAAGTGCATAGATGTTTTTCAATTTTTTTTTGATAATCTGCTATTTTTGCACATGTGAAGAATAGAGAGCTTGATTTTCGATGAAAACCCTACATTCACAAGAAAATAAAATAAAATATAATAAAAAAATTAATTTTATTTAAAATTATACTTTTTGGGAAGCTTATAATAAGGACTACATAATTACAATTGTTTTTTTTAAATGAATTCATTTGATCCCCCAAAAGGTAAATCAAAAATGGTTTTTTATTAGCATTTTGATAGGTGTAAAAGAGACTCTGTTATAGGTATGGTTTAAAACTAGCGGAGTTCTATCCAAGGGGGTTTGATCTAAAACCTCTTCAAATGGAACTTTTCAAGGCTTAAATCATTATATTTTCTAAAAATGTGTGATTTCAACAAAAATCAGGATCTCCTAGAAAGTGTAAACCACTATTGTGGGATCACCCCACGTTTGTGTTCATCATATCATGTTATGTGTCTTCATTGTGTATTATTTTTGTTTTTCATGTTACATTTCACTCCACTTGTGTGTTCCTTTGTCCTTATGTTGGTTTGTCATGGGATCTTGAATCTAGGGGCTTGCACATCCCCCTAGATTCATTTCCATCCCATCTCTCCAAATTTGGATAATCGGACCCCTCTTGACACACTTTCTACTTTACTATGAGTTTGAGCATAAGCATAAGTTCATACTCTCACTAAATGTGGGGGCTAAATGTACAAAATCAAGGTAAAAAATTATTAATTTTCTCCCAACACTTTACACCCCACAAAATAGGGCTAGACAAAGTCGCCCTAGGAAACTTGTTCCCCCTATTTCGCCTCCAAAAATTAATATGTCAAGGATAACAATTTGTTATTTGAATTTCAAATGTTAAATGTCAGCTATCGAGATTTATTTTTTGGGAAATTAAAATTATTGTGTATAAATACCTAGTCATTGCATCATTTGAAAACTAATAAGCCAGAATTGAAATCATTGAGAAAGAAGAGCATTATCAAGTCAAGAGCAGTCAAGAGAATATTCATTGCAACATTTCAATATTAAAGCATCATGTTAAGTTTCATGCGAGTTTACTCATTTTTATGCTATCATTTTATTTGTACTAACCCTTGTAGGTCTTTCAAGAAATAAATCTAATCAACAATCAAGCCTTGAGGTGATGTGCATGAATTCAATCCTTAAAGGATTTCAAATTTGAGTGGTGATTTGTATCCAATTGTTGATTATGTTAGGTCTAAAAAATGTAGGTTTGAACCACGAGAGGTTGCCAAGCTCTCACAACATTTTTGGCTAACATTTAAGACCAAATAATGAGTTTTGAACCTTCTACTCTTTAGCTTCAGCCAGACCTAGGCGGGTGTACCTATATGAATGATGCATATTTGAACTATGCTTCCTACTTGATCAATCTATCCACAATGGAAATTTGACAATGGAAAGATATGATCCTAATTTGGTATAAATTGTATAAGCAATATTAAAGTATAATTCAATATGTTTAGTTAACAAATGTGGAATTCTGAAAAAATGTTTAAGGAATCTAAATGAATAAAAATAGGTGAGACCAGTGCCATGTTGGGTAAAATGGAGTCCAATGAAAGTCTTTGATGGATGAATTCTATTTGGCAGAAATTCTAGTTGTTTGGCACATAGGTATTCATTTATAACTTGTATAAACATGCAAGACAATGATTGACAAACCCTACTAGAGGTAGAAAACAAATCCTAATTATATGATTCTTCTTACTAATCCAATTAACACTTCTAGATTATTGCAAATGACTAAAAGGAATTTAATTATTCTTTAAAGAAACTAGTTAATCATACCACACAGATACAACAAATGTGCACTAATAAGTTGAACACATGCTTGATATATCAACTTAAATAATCGTGAAATATTAAGTTGGAAACAATCAAATAATTGAATAATTTCATCAAACAACTGATACCAAAATGAAACCACTAAAGTAGAAGTCTTTCATTATCTTCCTCAAAATTAAACTTGCATCATGGTCTATGTTGTGTAAACATTCTGAAAATTATTTCTATTCTCTCTAGTTTCTAACCCTTCATTCTATATCTATCTCCTACTTTTATACCTTCCCAGAAAATTCCCCATGCCTTTTGGTCTTGGTATCCTCATATTCTCACGAGAGGCAACAAGCTCCAGACTAAAGGTCGTTCCAATTGATGACAAAAATATAATTGGAATATAACAATAGTAACTAATGAATCAACAATGGTTGCTTTACCGTGTTACCTCATGTCTTCTTTTCCTCTGCTGTGGTGGCACTGTGTTCCACTTTTGCCTTTGCATCCTCTATTGCTTTACCATGGGATCTGCTCTGACTCCTTGCGGTGCCACGGTGGACTTTTATTGTATTCTCTTTATACCACTCTACCATGGGCTAACATTTCTCTCCATGCGGTATGGCGGTATCGGCCTGTCACCGTCTCTGCTTCCTTCACTGCTCCACCCCAAGGTATGTCCTTCCCTCCAGCAGTGCTGTGGTGTTCGCCAAGCTCTGTCCTTTCTACCGCTCTACCATGGGCTACTTGTTGGACTTCCGCAGTATGGCGGTTGTCTTCAAGTATACCACTCAACCATGGGCCTTGTTCTATCCCTCCGTGGTATGGTGGTTTTTCCCTTCACTTCACCGCTGAACTACGACCTCTATTCTGACTCCTTGCGGTGTAGTGGTAAGGGTATAATGTGGATGCTCTTGACCATGACACCATGAGCCATCCTACAAGGGGCTACGGTAAGGAGGTATGAGGTGGAAGCTACAAAGGGTTAATGTTAAGGTATCGATATGGTGGTAAAATGCTTTTTTGGATTTGTGGGTGGCAGTAGAAAGCATTTTTATGAAAAAGATAGCATGAATTTGGATTCAAATGGATAAAAGCCCTTAGAATTTTTTTGAAAATTCTAGTTCTAATAGCGGTTCCTGTTGGGGATGAGTGATTTTCCAATCACCTCAAAGGATATGAAAAATGGAGGAAGTGAAAAATGGAGGAGATGGAAAATGGGGAGATGGAAATGACCCTATACTACCGTACATGGAAAGAAATTTTTTTTCTCAATGAGGGAATTCTGGGATTGTCCATGAACTAGAAAATCCTAGCCCCTTTTGAATTCCTAGACTACTGTGCATGGAAAATAATGTTTTAAGAAGTTTGTTAAGAATTGTCCATGCACTGGCAATCCTTAATCCTCTGGTACTCCTTAAGAGAAGAAATTCTTTAGGAACTGCCCATGTATAGGAAACTCCTTCTCCTCTCCACACATGTTCTACAAATAATAAGAACCCTCCCCTCCTTTTCCAATGATCACAAAAGGACCCAACCACAAAGCTTCAAAATTCCCATGCTTTCCCTTCTTCTGACATCGAGCATTCCACATCAACACTAGATCATTTTCCTCAAATTTTCGATCTTTGGCCTTTTTATCAAAAAGGTATTTCATTGATGATTGCAGCTTTATATTTTTCTTTTGGGCCATTCTCCTTATTTCATCAAGTTCTACAAGTTGCTCCATTCTTTCCTCCATTGGTTCAGATATATCCAAATCCTCTTGCAAAATAAAATTATAAACTGGTAAAAGATTTTGTAGTGGCATCCTAGCTTGGGTTCCATACACCAGTTCAAACAAAGACTTTGCAAATGCCTTTTTCACTGTAATCCTATCTCCCCACACAACCATTCTCAACTTTGAATCCCATGCATTTTTATTTGTATCTAACATCCTCGTTATTATCCTTAAGATAATTTTATTACTAGATTCTTCCTAACCATTTTCTTGTGGGAGATAAGGGGCAGCATAGGAAATAGTAATGCCATATGTATTGCAGAAATCTCTGAATTCATCAGATCTAAAACACATCCCATTATCTATGATCACTCTTACTAGTGTGCCAAATCTAGTTATGATGTTATCCATTAGAAAATTCATCACCACCTTGCCTTTTGCTTGATTAGTTGGGATTGCCTCCACCCACTTAGTAAAATAATTTGTAGCCACTAATATCCATCTATGTCCTCAACTTGAATTTTCTTGTATTTCTCCAATAAAGTCAATTCCCCATTGGTGGAAAGGGTCTTCTACCTATAGAGGTCTAAGTGGTAAGGCTCCTTGATACTTAAATTTCCCTGAGAACATTTGACAAGCCTCACATTTCCTTACATGTGCAAAAGAGTCAGTAAACACTTTAGGCCAAGCTAGCTCTGAGAATCTTATGTGCAGTGGTCTTGGCAGAATAATGACCTCCACACACCCCATCATGCATCTCCCTCAAGACACACTCTACTTGTTATTCATCTAGACACAACAATAGCATTCCATCGCTATTCTTCCAAAATAGGTCCCCTTCTATATATACATACTTAGATGCTTGCAAATTCAAAGATCTCTTTTGATTATCATTCAACCCCTTAGGGCATTTCATGTGCTTGAGATAATACATTATGTTTGTGTACCAAGAAGTATGTTCGATACTTGCAACTGCATTCTCCTCACCCTCTATATTGCAGATTTGGTTTGCTTCAATGTTTGTTTTTGCCATTATCCTAGCCAAGCCCTGTTCCCTTACCAACTTGGTAATCTAAATTTCCATATCAAATTCTTGGATTTTATTAATCCATCTGCATCTTTTCCATGTCACCTCTGTCTGTATTGGGATATCTTTCACAACTGCATGTGGGACATAGGAAATTACTTTAGATCCAACAAGATAAGTTCTGAAAGATTTTGTTTCTTGGACCAGTGCAAAGGCTTGTTTTTCCATAATATCATATTTCAAATTTGACCCCTGCAAAGACTTGCTGAAAAAAGATATAGGCTGCTCATGGCCTTCGTCATTCTTTTGTAACATAACAGCTGCTATGGTGTGAAATGAGGCAAAATAAAATATTTGAAAAGGTTTCGTAAAATCAGGGGACTTTAGGATGGGGGCTTCTTTGATAGCTCTTTTGATAGATATAAAGGCTTCCATGGCTTCCGCAGTCCAATCTAGCTTCTCTCCTATTTTAGGCATCTTGGATATAGGTTTAACAATCTTAGCAAAATTTGATACAAATCTCCTAACAAAGTTAATTTGACCCAAAAATGATTGGATTGCTTTGACAGTTTTGGGAATGGTGATTTTGTCTATGGCTTCTACTCTCTTAGGGTTTATTCTAATCCCATATTTTGATACAATATGTCCCAAAATATTACCCTCTATAACAACAAAGTGACATTTTTTAGGATTAAGACTAATACCATATTCCAAAGCTTTGATAAATATCTTCTCCAAGTGCCCCACATGATCTTCTGCTTTTTTAGAATAAGCAGTAAGATCATCTTGGTACACCACCATTATAGCATTAATCAAATATACAAATTCCACATCCATGGCCCTTTGAAAAGTGGCCCCTACATTCATGAGACCGAATGGAATTCTAACATTAACATATGTCCCCCATGGTGTAGTAAATGTTGTCTTGTATTGCTCAAACTCTTTGAATTTAACCTAGTTATATCCAGAAAACCCATCCATCATTGATAGTAGCTCAAATCTTGTTACTTTGTGCAATATTGCCTCCATATTTGGGAGAAGATAATTATCTTTAAGGGAAGCAACATTGAAATTTTTGAAATCTACACATAATCTAATATCCCCATTTTTCTTTCTTACTAGAACAAGGTTTGAGACCCATGTTGAATGTCTAATGGGTTTAAGAATACCTCCATCTCTGAGTCTTGCCAGTTCCTCCTGCATCTTAGGTTCCAAATTTGGGTTAATAGGCCTCTACTTTTGTTTGAATGGCTTTGTATCTAGTTTAAGTGGAATCTCATGCTTGAAAAGATCTTCTCTGTATGCCTGGAGATCCTCATAAGAACAAGAAAAAACATGTTTGTACTTTCTCAACAATGCAATCAACATTTTCCTGATGGTTGGACTTATCTTCTTTCCAATGTAGACCATTTTTAGTGGTAACTTAGTTCCTAGATTTATTTCTTCAATATCTTCCCTCTTTACTGGTGTTTGCTTCATGAGAGAGTGATCATTCCCATAATACACTCTTTCTAATGCCACAATCCCTTTGGGGAGCTTGTTGGTTTTAAGTTGCAAGACTTCCTTCCCCAATACAGTCTATTTCCCCTCCACTTCTTCCACAAAAGCATTTAAGTCAATTTCCTGAGCCTTGTACTGATCTATGCAATGAAGAAACTTTAGAAGGTTAGTATCATCATTGAAAACTTGCCAACTGTATATGTTGTTAGAGATAGAAAGTCTTGTTTTGAATTAAACCTGAGATATTCTAGCCAAGGTGATATAATCTCTTTTTAGGGCTACATTAGCTAGAAAATATGCCATCAATTTTTATGATCTGTCTATTCAATCCATTAATAAAACATCAAATACCTCAATTATATCCCACACAAAATTTATAGATTGTTTCAATATTTTGTTCTTTGCAACATATTTTGATATGATTTGTGAGACAACCAGTTCGGATTCTCCCAGGACAGCTATCAATTTGATCTTGTGCTTGACAACCATATTTAAACTAATCAACAAGGCATCATATTTTGCCACATTGTTTGTACACTCAAAGGTTAGAAAAATAAATATTTGAATATAACACCTTCAGGTGATATAAACACTACTCCAACTCCATTGCCTTCTTGGCTGCATGCTCCATCAAAATACATTTTCCACACACACTGCTGATCTTTAGAAACATGCTTATCAATTGGGTCAGTATTTTCTAATTCAGGCTGAGATAGTTCCACTCTAAAACTCCCTAAATCCACATCACATAAATAATTGAGCTATTCTTGAGGAACACAATTGACAATCTGATTCATCCTTGGTTCTCTATACAACTTGAATTCTTCACCATCGATTAGTATTGTGGCATATGATAAATAAAACTATACATTACCTCCAACAACTGCAATCCATTTTCTTGACAAAAGCATTCCAAACTGAGGAGGTGTGTCAATCACAATTATATCAATATTATAAGTTTCTTGTGGGTAAGTAGCCAATTTCACTTCCACATCTTTCATAATTCCCACAACTAGGATAGGTCTACTGTCCATGGCTTAACATTTACCCCCTTCAACATCTACCCACATATTGAGTTGTTTCATCACCCCTACTGGCATAATGTTCATAGAAGCACCTGAATCTATCATACAATTTATTTTTAGCTTGTCATTTATGAGTAGGGTAGTAAATAATGGATCAATTTGTGGTGGATTCATCAATGGATCACTTAGACAAACCTCTGGAATTTTTATCTTTTCCTTCTTATTACTAATTTCAAGAATCTCCTTATTTTTAAGGTTTGTACTTTTATTACTTCCACTAGACATTAATTGAATAACACTTTCCCTAGATAATCTTCAATATTTATCATTTCAAGTAATGGGACAAACATCTAACCTGAGACAAAGCTTACATGAAATCAAAAGAGGCACCTTCTGTTCTGATCATCTTCTTTTGCTCTGTTGACTCTCCTCTGTTCTCCTGTTTTTCCTTTTTGTTTGTCTGATCTAACTTTTGTATGTCCTTGAGCAACTATTTTTTCTCCTCCTTATGAGAATGATTTTGTTCCTTTTTATCAAGCTACTTATCATCTATCCTTTTTGAAACTTCCTGGGGCATTTTCTTATCCTTCAAAAATATTCCTCTTGGAACACCTTCATTCTCATTTACTATTCTGTTTCTCAACCAATATCTACTTTTGGCCTTCTCAACTGCTACAATGGTTAATAGTTTAATTTCTTCCTCAGTCGATCTCCTTACATTGAACCTATTTGTCTGATATGATGTACTAGGAGGACATTGTTCATTATCACTTTCTTCATGATCATAAAAAACTTGTTGTTTTGCCATATGAACATTGTACTTTTGGTGATCAACATCAACATCATACCCTCCTTCTTCTGAAGATGAATATCCCTACTCAACAAGGTGAATAGTGTGGGAAGTTAAATATATGTTATGGTCCTCTTCATTTTTGTCTTTCGGTATGTCTTTTCTTAGTATCGACTAAGCTACAATACAATGATCAGGAGAATGTGGCAAGTCACAAACTGAGCATGAAGGACTGTTATTTAGCATATACACCCCTCTTTTCTTTAAAGGATTAGGTGTCTCTTTATTCTTAGGCCTATCCATCGCTGGCTTTCCATCCTTCCAATTTGTATTATACGACATGTCATGTAGCCTTGGCCTTTCATTTATGTATATATTTTCCTGCCTATTAGGAGGGGTATATTGGGGAACCCTAGGATTATCCCTCTTGCTAATGATTCCTACAACTTTCCTATTATTTTCAATAGTTAGTGCTATCTTTTGAGCTTCATCTAAATTCTTGGGACACCTGTTCCTAAGTTCATATCCTGTCTTAGGATCAAAATCTTTTAAATAGATACTTAATGCAACAGGATAAACTAATTTAGATCCAGGAGGTATCTTATTATTCAATTTAGAAAACCTTTGGTTGAAGTCGTATGTTGACTCATTCTGATGCTTCTAGATAGTTACCAACTCATGCAGGGAAAACTTTGGCACACACTGATTCCCATACTACTCAAGGAACTATTCATAAAACCCCTGAATGGAGTCAATAGAAGTTGTTGGTAAACTGTTAAACCAATCTCTAGCATCTTCAATCAATGACATCATAAACAATCTCATTTACACATCCTCATATTACATATCCAAGTCTTGAATAAATGCATTAAATCTCCTTAAGTGTTCTTCATCTGTGACTGCACTACTTCCTATGAATTTTGGGACAAGGATTCTCCAACTGTTATCCATGGGATAAGGATATATTTGAAATCTAGCCAAATCAAATTGTTTGATCATGGTTGAGTATGGTGGATGAAGTGGATTTTGAGGATGTTGGTATTGGTACAATGGATTATTATAAGGTGGTGGCACATATTGCTGACCTTGTGGAGGCATGTGTTGTTGACCATGTGGGGGTATATATTGTTGGTGAGGGGGTGGCTGAGCATTTTGATGTTGTGGTGGAACATTTGGGGGTTTATATTGATTCCTAGACTGATTTTGTTGTGCTTTTGGGGGATTTGAATGTCCTACATTATTATTCCTCTGCCTATGAGGTGGCACATATTTAGGTAATTTATCCATCTGAGCATTGATCCAAGCTTTATGTAACTTCAATTCTTGAAGCTCTTTTATTTCTTGGAGCCTCTACTCATACTCTATTCTTTTTATTTCCACTTCTTGTCTTTCATGTTCCAATCATGCATTTATCTCATCCCAAGCCATGTGTTCATAATTCTCTTTAGAGGATGCTTCATAGCCAAGTCCATCCCGATTCTCTTCAAGTAATGTCATTTTTTTATCATATTCATGTTGTCTCTAGATTCTTTCAGCTTCGAATTTGGCTTTGGATTCTTCTTCTTTCTCGAGGTCCATCTGGTAAAAAGGATTCCTCTTTTCCTCAAGAGTGTGAGGTACTCCAGATGGGTTATTTTCAGTTGCCAGTGTACCATAGGAATTATATGTCTCAAGGTGTGATTTTTATGTTTTGTCTTTATTTGTTAGGCATATCTCATCAGACACCTTCTTTCCCTTATCATTCTTTTGAGTCCATTTACTTTTGTCATTATTAGGATCCCCCTTATACAAAGACATTCTCTCCTACATGTGAGAAATTTTGATAGTCTGAACTCTAGGACGGTTCCTTTCTGATGTATACTTCACTTTATCGGTGTTAATGAACTTGTTCATTCAGAGTTTCCACTCACTTTCCAAAAGTCAGAAAATTCTATAGTTCTTTGTCCCCAATGGAGTCTTCTGCAAGGTATTGACTCCATGACGAAGGCTTGGGTTTAGTTTGAATCCCCGATAGAGTCACCAAATTGTTAGGTCTCAAAAATGCAGGTTTGAACCACGAGAGGTTGCCAAGCCTCATAACATTTTTGGCTAGCGTACAAGGCCAAATAATGAATTTTGAACCTTCTACTCTTTAGGTTCTACTAGACCTAGGCGGGTGTACCTATATGAATGATGCAGATTTGAACTATGCTTCCTACTTGATCAATCTATCCACAATGGAAATTTGACAATGGAAAGATATGATCCTAATTTGGTATAAATTGTATAAGCAATATTAAAATATAATTCAATATTTTTAGTTAACAAATGTGGAATTCTGAAAAAATGTTTAAGGAATCTAAATGAATAAAAATAGGTGAGACCAGTGCCCTTTTGGGTAAAATAGAGTCCAATGAAATTCTTTGATGGATGAATTCTATTTGGCAGAAATTCTAGTTGTTTGGCACACAGGTATTCATTTATAATTTGTATAAAAATTCAAGACAATGATTGACAAACCCTACTAGAGGCAGAAAACCAATCCTAATTATATAATTCTTCTGATTTATCCACTTAACACTTCCAGATTATTGCAATTGACTAAAAGGAATTTAATTCTTCTTTAAAGAAACCAGTTAATGATACCACATAGATACAACAAATGTGCAATGATAAGTTGAACACATGCTTGATATATCAACTTAAATAATTGAGAAATATTAAGGTGAAGACAATCAAATAATTGAATAATTTCATCAAACAATTGATACCAAAATGAAACCACTGAAGTAGAAGTCTTTCATTATCTTCCTCAAAATTAAACTTGCATCATGGTCTTTGTTGTGTAAACATTCTAATTTTTTTTTCTATTCTCTCTAGCTTCTAACCCTTCAATCTATATCTATCTCATGCTTCTATACCTTCCCAGAAAATTCCTTGTGCCTTTTGGTCTTGGTCTCCTCGTATTCTCATGAGAGGAAACAAGCTCCAAACAAAAGGTCATTATGCTTGATGACAAAAATATAACTAGAATATAACAATAGTAACTAACAAATCAACAATGGTTGCTTTATCGCATTACCTCATGCCTTCATTTCATCTATTGTGGTGGTGTGATGCTCCTCTTTTGACTTTGCATCCTCTACCACTTTACTGCGGGCTCTGCTTTGACTCCTTGCAGTGTCATGGTGGCCTTTTATTATCTTCTCTATATACTACTTTACCGTGGGCTAAAATTTCTCTCCATGCGGTATGGCGGTATCGGCCTGTCACCATCTTCACTTCCTTCACTGCTCCACCGCAAGCTATGTCCTTCCCTCCAATGGTTCTACAGTGTTTTCCAAGCTCTATGATTTGCACCACTCTACTATGAGCTACTTGTTGACGTTCTATGGTACGATAGTTGTCTTCAAGTATATTGCTCAACTGTGGGCCTTGTTTTGTCCCTCTGCGATATGGTGGTTTCACCCTTCACTTCACTATTGAACCGCGGGCTTTGTTCTGACTCCTTGCAGTGCAGTGGTAAGGGTATGATGTGGATGCTCTTGAATATGAGATCACAAGCCATCCTGCAAGGGGATGTGGTAAGGAGGTATGAGGTGGAAGCTACAAAGGGTGAATGTTAAGGAAGCGGTATGGTGGTAAAATTCTTTTTTGGCTTTGTGGGTGGCGGTAGAAAGCATTTTTATGAAAAAGATAGCACGAATTTGGATTCAAATGGATAAAATCCCCTAGAAATTTTCTAATTTTTTTGGTTCTAATAGATTCATTATTCCTCTGTCATTTAGCCTCTATCCTATTTGTGTTAACCACCTCCTAGGAGCACAACCTGCAACTAAATCTTCACAGATGAGAGAGAAAATATGTTAAGATGAAATATAGAATACATATTGTACAAGCTTTTTAAAGTCATGAAAAATGTGACAGGTGAACAACTACCCAATATGGGATAAAACCACGAAATTAATTAACCCTATGCTAAACTTAACACTAACACCCCCCTGAAGTGAAAAATTAGGGAGAGTTATTATGAAAAATGAAATGCAAAATGGGTCCCACCTACAAGGCCATGTTAGGTACCGATGCACAACTTCTATGCAATGCAATATCTCACAATAGGAGAAAAGGAGAAAAACCTTGTGGGAGAAAAATACTCTCCAAAAGAGAGAAAAAAAGTTGAAAAAGTGAAAGGATGAAAAAGGTGAAAGGAGGATGACTTCACAAGACCCCCCAAAGACAACTCCCATCATTGATCTTAGAAAAATACTGAAGGAGAGAGACTATGTAGCCTCACCATAGAAAATGCTAAAGATCCCCCCATGATGATGGAACTCTTATGCTAACCTTGGAAGTCTAAAGATATCCCATGTCTGCAAATAACATGCTTCCCTTTAGGGAGAAACAACCACTGATATAAGAGAAAATCTGACTCTAAAATAAGAGAAGGGAGAGGAAAAATCAACATGAAATATGCCTTTGAAAAATGTCTTGATGACTCCACATAAACAAATGTCACATCATGATCAAGTGCAACCTCAACTAAAGAAGGTGGATCAACAAGACCATGTGGAAACTATGAAGAAACAATCTCCAAAGACTCAGATGGTGTGATAGAAGTGCAAATACTATTATAAAAAGAAGGGATATACCATCAAATGCATCATCCAAATTAGAAATGTGAGATTCACAAAACAACTCCGCAAGACCTATCAAGTGACTATCCCACAAAGAATGATCAGAAACATCCTATTGAGCTAAAGAACTAGCCTCTGAAGCAATAAGAGATGAATGAATGTATGTCTGAAGAACTCCAAAGTTCAAATGACCAATCTCTCTCAAGGAATTTCTATCAACACTAGCAAGAGGGGTGTGAGGTTCATAATCATCGTCAACAAAAAAATGAGAAAAGGTAGAGAGACGAGAATCTTGATCAGCTTCACCAACAACAATGACTTTTCCAGTATCAACCTCTCTATTGAAAACATAATCTATAGTGAACTCTACAGTCTTAGGTACCTCACGATGAGTAATATGATAGATGGAAAGTAGATTTGTGTGCAAATCAGGAATATAAAGTACATCTATGAAACAACCACCATTAATCTCAAAATTTCCTATCCCTACAATATCAAAATGCTTACTATCTCCCAACAAAATCTTAGAAGTATTAGTAGGATGAAGAACCAAAAAAGGATAGGGAGTAAAACCCATGTAATGATATGCTCCTGAATCCAAAAACCATTTATCACGACCATAATGAACTGCATAAGTTACCAATGCATGTATTTTACCCATGTAGAATTTATCTTCTTTACCACTTGAAAATCCTATATTCCCTGACTTTCTAGGTTTGGATGATGATGCAGATGGAGATGTAGAAGAAGAAGAAGGAGAATCTAATGAGGGCAATGAGATGTTCTTTTGAAAAAGGTGAGTAAGCTCATCAATCTTATTAGTATAACACCTATGCTCATCATATTTGAATCTCTTGCAATAAGAACATTTGATCTTCTTATTTTATGATGGTTCCTCTTTGGAAGAGGTTTTGGTCTCAAGAGTAGGATCCTTAACTCTCTCATTAGACTTAGAATCCTTATTCTATTTTTTATTCTTTCCACCTGAAGATTGAGCCATCAAGGCATGACTCTTAGGAAGAGCATCTATCTAAAGCAACTTGTCCCCCTCCCTAGTCAATCTATCACAAAACTCCTCAAATTAAGGCATCTTATGATCTCCCATGGAATCCATAGTAGAATAGAAGGTAGAGGAAAACTCTTGAAAGGGACCTCTTAGTTTTGACAAGATCAAGAAAATACACCGCTTATCATTTTTGACATGACCACATCCTTTCAATTATGAAAAAATAAACTTGAACTGTGTAAGGAAATATTGAATAGTGGGAGAGGCTTCTAGGAAGAGAGAGGTGAGATCAGCTTCAAGTTGCAAGATTTTGAATTGATTGAATTTACCATACAACTGCACAAGCTTATCCCATACTTCTTTAGGTGTCTTACACTCCACAATGTGAAACAAAAAATTATCAAATACATGGAGACCTATGATTCCTCTAGCCTCATCCATTTTGTTTCTATGAAAAAAATTCTTAAATTGTTTTGTGAACTCAGGTTGATCGACATCTAACATTTGGGAAAGCCCCTAGATTGTAACAACTGTGATATTTTGAGCTTCCATGTGTGATAGTTTTTTGGAGTGAGCAATTCAATCCTTGGGCTTGAAATGATTTACAAGGACACACACAAAGGACTGAAAATCTCTATACACCCCCCAAAATGGATACAAGGAGTTTTCAATTTCCAACCATGAAATTTTCTAAGAAATTACTTTGCAAAAATGCAAAAGAATTGGCATAAATTGGCAAAAATATTCAAAAGTACCCTGGTAAAAAAGCTCAAATTGGTGGGAAAGTTGCACTAAGAACCAAGTGGCCAAGAAATATTCCAAGTCATGAAGCCCAAAGCCATGTGAGAGGATCTCCAATGTGGGACTAAAATCCCAAATCAGGTTCAAAGAAGCATCCAAACAATCTACACGGGCCCACCTCCACTTCACGCTGCTCAAGCAAAGTTGAAATCCTAAACAAAATATTTGTAAAAACTTTGGAGTTGATAAAGTTTTCACTAAAATATATAACCTATGATAAGTGTTGTGTAGAAAATATTGTATGGGATAGTGTACAACACTCTAAGATCGGTGAATGGAATCAACTCCAACAAAGTTCCCATCACTACATGTGCATGATGTCTGGTTTTAATTTTCACCTTTCACATGTGAATCCTACATTGAATGAAATATTGCATGGGACTTTTGAAATACAGTCCAAGTTTGCTGAAATGAATTTGCACCTTGCAATTTGAAAGGTAAAAAAACTAGAGTAAAGATGAAGGTTTTCAATTGCCAACGATAGAGTGCTAATAGAAAATCCAAACACTGGGATAAGACTTCATAGAGACAACAAACCCAAGCCTTCTATGGGAAAATCGTGCCTTCTTCTGGTAAAAAATATGCCTTGACACAAAATGGGTTATGTGGTTTGTAGAAACCACGACCACCAATGACTAGAATCTACCATAGATGGCCCAAGATAACAACAACCTCAATTTGGTCTAACAACAAAATTGATAAAGATGAAAATTGTTCTGAATGTATTCCATGAATAATGATCTCAAAACAACTCAGATGAAAACTATTAATGGAAGAAGAAGGCATAGGTTTAAGGATTTGATACCATGTTGGTGTTAACCACCTCCTAGGAGCACAACCTGCAAATAAATCTTCACATACGAGAGAAGCACAATCCTATTTCACAAAAGATGAAAATATATTGAGATGAGATATAAAATACATAATGTACAATATTTTTAAAGCTGCAAAAAATGTGATGGGTGAAAAACTACCCAATAGAAGAAAAAACACCAAAGTAATTAATCATATGTTAAACTTAACACTAACATATCCCTCAAAAGGATAAGCTCTATTTTATCAAATTTTCCATTGTGGATGTGGAAACACCAACACAAGGTTTGACTGAGGCAATCCCCTATATGGAACAACCCTTCCTCTCTCTTTGAATGTGTAGGTTTTAGATCTTAAGAATATTGGAGGAATATTGAAGAACTTTTTATAATTGTTGCATTCAAACCCTATAACTTGCCAATATATGAAAAATCAATTATCTCAACATCTAACAAAGATTTGACAATGAGATCCAAATTGAAGAAGCCCCTAATAATGTTCCCGAGGACTATGAAAACATATTTCAAATTTAATTACTAGGACATAGCTTCCCTGGGAAAATTAGTCCTACAAAATTAGGCTCAAATTTGTATAACAAGTGCATGGTACTTTTCTCTTTCTAGATCTACTGTTGAAATTTGGTTGTACAATTTCTTTGTCACTAAGAATTTGCATTTTCTGATTAGGCCATATAGTTTCATCAAGTTGATAAAACCAAATCAATTTCAATCAATTTCCAAGGCATAAAAGGATCAAATCCAAGGTTGATTGACTCACCTACAAGGTTGAAAGTAAATCTAATCCCCTTGTTGATATGTAACCTAATGTTCATTGAAAAGGACTGTTCTTATCTTAGTGATCTATGTATTAGAACTAGGATCCCTTTTTCAACTAAAAAGTACCCACGCCTATAACCCTCTATATTATGTGTATATATCAAAATCCTCTCATATTGTGAGTATCCTACAAAAAAATTTAAACATATATTTTCATGTATATTGCAATAAATTTGAAAACCTTATGTATCCTCCTTCTTGTGTATATAGATTGATATCTTTATGAGTATGTATACCTCCTCTACAACTACACAATAATACATGTTTGTATGGTATGGATTGTACTATCATACACATTTTATATGGTTGTATAAAATTATAGATAGGGAGGATGCAAAGGACCTTGAAGCCCTAAATGTTTCCTATAACAAAAATGGTAAGTGTAATATATAAAATTTTATTTCTTAGCTACTCTAAACTCAACTATGAGATTTATTTCTCTCAAATATACGTGTAAAAATTTGATACCTTAATACACTCAAGAAAGAGTACAAAAAAAGTTACTCAAAACCACCACAAGGCACAAACACAAAAATGGAGTTAGATAAGGGATGATATCCTCAATACAATTAATAGAATGCAATACAATTATTTGAAATAAAAATGGAAATAAAATAGAATGCAAGTTCCTATTCAAACTAGGTAAGAAAAAACCTCAAACAGAGCTCAACAAAAGGAATTCGACAAAGCATAATATTAATAATCAAAGAAAATGTTACCATAGACTCTATTGTTGAATGATTTTCTCTAAATAAAGTTGGTATATGGATTCTCTTTTGCTCGAATTTACATATTTTGACAACATATACTTAGCTCAAATTTGATTGTAATAAAATAGATGAAGAGTGCCTCCATTTATATAATTTTGGAAGGGAAAATGGATGGTTGAGATTTTATGATGAGATCAATGTGTTGGTTTATTTTTGTGATTCCAACTAATTCCTAAAACTATCTAAAGGAGTAGCCAACTCTTATGATCAAAATTTTCAAGGGGTTGGACAATGAATGTGAGAAGTATTTGAAAATATTATCCTCTACACTTTAGGATTTTTAAGACCTAGGAGGGTGGTCCTTTACAATATATAATGAAATAACTCACAATTCATACCAAGATATCACTTACGATATATATTATCTCTTAAAGTGACCAAGAATGACAAATAGAACATACTTGATTGGGTAGATTCTTGATAATTTTTGCTTATTGGTATCGAGAACACATAAATAACATTACCAAATAACTTACAACATGAAGGGAAAAGTGATTTTTAATTTCAATGACCATGCATTTACAACCATAACTTGCATTCAAATTGGTGCCTTAAACCTTGGGAACAAAGTCAAAGAAAATATAATTAGATCCTGGATAACATATTTTAACCTAACTCTGTGAAAGCTCATATATGAATTCCTTACAATGATACATTTTAAAATTTATAATAAATTATTCTTAACAATCCCTATATAAATTCATAACCCTCAATACTTCTTAAATAAAAATTTAACCTCTTACTTGAATAGAAGCTATAGAAGAAACATTCATTTGTAGAAAATTTTCAGTGATGAACAAAAATGATCTTTGATTAATTTGCATTCACAAGTGAAAATTAGTATACAATTCAAGACATAGTTGATTGTGAATTTATCAAAATATGGTCATGTATTCAAAACTAGTATTGTAATACAAAATTAACAATTAAATTTATAATTCTTTCTTATAAAATCTAGTTTGGACTGATACAGACTTAGAATATAGACTCTTTTTTACAAAAATCCAAGATCCTTTTCAAATGGACCTGAATTCCCTTTTATAGAAACAAGAGAGCAACAAGCTTTAGGTCATGGATAGATGTCACATTTTCATTTGAAAATATTGTTCTAGGATCAAACAAAGGTTACAAAAAACTATCAAGGGACAAAAAGAAACATTGCTAGAGGGAAAAGAAGTTAGATTTACTCTCTAAAATGCATCATGAAACAAGAAGGGGAAAACATGTGCACTCGATTAGTTATAATTCTCCATCCACATAGAAAAAATCTCCTCTAACAGCTAATGATGTGAATTAAATTATTTGAAAACTCTCTATAGGTAGCTAGAATATTTGATGTATAACCATGTTATAATTAATATCTCTAGAACAATAGAAATGTTTTCTAATTCTCCTAGAGCATATAGGTCAAAAATGGCCATTAACATAATATTTTTATGTGCATGCTTCCTAGGACTCCAAGTATCAATAAGACCTTGAATCTTATTTTTCAAGACAATATGAGTAATATGGGCTGTCTTAAATTTATTGTAAGCATTCCATGTTACCTTTAGAAGGCTCAAAATACATGACTACCTATGGCCAAAAATATTATCAATCATCTTAGATTTTATTTTTTATATATTTATTTATCTTCTCTTTTGTTTCCCTCTTATCATTCAACTCCCTTTTTAGTTGCTTGATTTCAAAATTTAGGTCTATCTTCTCTTGATCCTCTTTCTCAATCACTCGTAATTGAGGAGGAGGTAATAATATAGACATAAAATTCAAATAATCCTACAACTTCAGTTTTTGGTAATTAACTTTATTAAAATATTCCTCAAACTTTTTTACTCTAGCTTCTGTGAATAATTCCATATTCAGAATCAATGTAGCAACTTGCAATACATTGGTGTCACTCATTCTCTTGCTAATTAAATTTATAGTCAATTCATTAATTTATTCAATGGCCTTTAGCTTGTTTTTTTTATGGAAGATTGAACAAATAGATAGAGTTTCATACCTAGGGTTGAACCATAAGCCAAAATAGAGAGCATATGCATGTTCTTCTGATGTTAGCAATGGGTTGTTTCCTTCTTGTCTTCTGATTGTATCAAATGAATTTGTAGATGATATATCTAACTTGGAAATAGTAGGAAACCACCCTTCTTGACTAGTTCTCTTCCTTTCTAAGTGTCATACTTTCCATTTCTTTATTTTCCTTGTCCCAAGACTCAGTGATGATCTATTTTATTATGTGTTTAGTGAGACTTTGATCATCCAAAGTTTGATGCAGTTCTCCACTCTTGATTTTTAAGATGAAATCCACAAATTATTTTGTTGGAATGAATTTTCATCTTCCATAAATTCAGAGAATGAAAGTACTGTCACATCATCAACCAATTGATATTTGATTTCAAAAATAATCAACATCCTATCAATGGATTCTCTCTCAACAACAACCCTCCTAAGGGGATGCATTACTTAGAGAAAATTCGAGTCCTTTTGGAACTCATCAGAAGCAATAGGATAATCTACCAAATATCATGTAGGAGGATTAACCTACTGTAAAGGTGTGATTCTCTCAAGCACTTGTTAATTTTCTACATGGGTTGAAGAATGACAAGAGGCTTATCCCTCTATGGAATTCTCAAAGGCACATTATCTAGTAGAATAGTTGTGTTATGCAATATTGTCATTATCATCAAGATTAGATCTTGGATATCTGTGTATTCTCCTTTATAGGAAGGATCTACTCCCTTCTTTCTTTATCCATCTGAATCTTGACCCATTTCTCCCATTTTCATGTGGATTTTGAGACTGAGGGGAAATTTATAATTAGATCCTCAATAGGATCAAGCTCGTGAATGAATACAAAGAATTTTTATTATGCTTTCTAATATTATCAAACTTCATTCATATGGAAAAAAATTATTAAGAAATAATTACAACCCTTCTCTAGATGCTACCATGAAGTCTAAAAAGATGAGGGTGGATGGAAGAGTTACATGTTTCTTATAATTTCTAAAATGAGGTTTGTCCACCTCATTTAGTTGCCAAATTATTTCCAAATATGCAATCTTATCTAGGATTGATTTGGGTAAGATGTGAGGAGCCACTAGGGAGCCATAAACTCTAATGATAGTAGAATATGAATGGAAGAACCAATATACCCAGTTGTGATCAAACCCTAATTATGATTGGAGTTTTTTTAGCCTAAAAAATTTCCTTATTTCCTCTAATAAACCCCAATCAATAGCATATCCCAAATTCTTGAGAACACTTCTAACAAAATATTGCTCAAAAATATAATAATTTATAGTGTCACAATTGCTATCCTAGATATATACCAACTCCTGAACTGGGAGCATGAGTCTTTGTTCATTGAAGGATCTGATTTTCATTTTTGGATCCTAAATCTTTCTTCTAGCATAAACAAATATATGACACAATAGAGAATACCACTTGAAGTGGACAATGTTGGAATATTTGTTAAGGTAACTTAAAGCCTTATAGAGTTCCCCAACAACATACCCTACATAATCATATGGCCTATTTATATCCCTACTTTAGATGTCAACTTCCAAAACCATTAAGTTCACTAGATTTTGGGTTTTACAATCGATTCCAAATGCTTGATAAAAGGAAAAGTAGGTCTTCTGAAATTAATCCTCAAATATATCATAGATAAATGGCTCAAGTTCTCCACCAATAAACCTCTAATTTTTTATATTGGCCCTCTAGGCCTAAAATTTGACAACCATTTTACTCTATAATTATCTCTTAACTTTTTATACTCTCTTGTTAATGCCCCTAAATCAATGGGTAGTTGAGAATTTATATCCAAATTGAAAACCTCACATATAATTTTTTATCCAAATTTAACAAAAATTTTCTATCCAAATTTAACAAAGTAGCACCCTTAAAATTAACAATGCTCCTAGTATTGAGATTGTATTCCCTAGCCATGTATTTGATTTGGTCCACATTGATAAAACATTAGGGAATACAAATTGACCCTATCCCAACCTACAAATCTTTGAAATTGGTCTATTTTAAATGAATTTCTTGAAATAATATTTAAAGAAAGTGTATCCATGGATGATAATTATGGTGTCTTTGCAACAGTAATTCTTATCTATAATTTTGTTTGAAATTTTTTTGGACCCTTGACCAAACCTTTGTCTTTTTACAGACCTTGGTAACTAAGCTACAATATCTTGATCAAAACCCCTTTTAACCCCTCTTGAACTTCCAACCATGACTAATAGAATTGGATACTAGGTTTTCTTAAACTAGGATTTTAGAATTTTGAAACTTTAGTGATCATGTCTTTTAAAATGTATGAATTTAAATATTTTAAAACCATAGCTCACTTAATAGGATAAGAATGCAATCTTTCTTGAAATAAATTTGTAGAAAGAGGACTTGAATTCACTTACTACTTTGAAAATCACCGCGAACCATAGAAATATCGCTGAAAACCCTAGCTCATCCAGAAATTCATAAAAAATTATCTTTGGAACCTTTTCTTTATGTTGTAAGAATGAAGGTGTTGTCATTGATGTCAACTGGTCAACTGGTTACTATTGTCATTGATGTCATGGATATAGGTTATTGGTTGTATATGTCAAGGATATTGAGAAAATTATAATGAAGAAAGGTTGCAAATGTTCAGTGTTTGCTCCAGGTTTTTCTCTGGGATTTAATCCTATATGTCATGTGGTTTAGATATTTTGATCATGGTTGTTAAAAGCTGTTATATCTAGATTTTAGGTTTCTATATCATTGTACAGTGCAAGTTATGTTCACTAGTTGTGAACTATGTTTTTCGGGGTATCTTGTTGAGGTCTAGGAGAGATGTATTATCTCTAGATTTATTTTTAGTTGAGTCTTAAGAATTATGGTTCTAGATTTAAGTTGTTATGATTGTATTGAAGATAATTTTGTTGTCTAGAAAGATTGGATTGTGTTAAGGGTTGCGTATACTTAATTGTTCTATGTGTTTTACATTGGTTTGACCAGCCTTATGTTAAAAATTACTTTTGAAGTTCATGAAGTGTGTTGGGACTTATTTGGTTCCTCATCAAGAATGTGTTTGGGTCACCATCATTCTAATTCCACCCTAGAATGTTTTAGCGTTGACCTAATTTGAATTTAAATGATGTATGATTGACTTTGGATATGTTTCAAAGTTGAAGATGGTATAAATATAGGATGAGATATCTGTGAAAGGGATGTAAAGAAATAGAGCAAGATAGATGTGAAGTAGATGTGAAACAGTGTGTATGTGATGCTAGTTTGGTAAATGAGTGTGAAATGAAATTGTTGAGTTTCCTGATGTAGTGAGTTGAAAGTGTACTCTATCATTTATGCATGCATGCAAGTGGTTGAGTGAGTCATGGTGGAAATATCTATTGCATTGATATTGTCTTCTCTCTGTAACATATCTCTTCTATTTCTTTATATCAATTTGGCAACGAGCCCTCTAAGTGGTTAACCCTTGTTGGATAGTGAGTCCTAATTTAGAAAGTGAGTCTTGTTTTGGCACTGAGCCTTTGTAATCAATTTTTATATTCTTTATATTGTGAGCTAATCCTCATCGTAGTTTTTCCCTTATTGGGTTTTCCATATAAATTTGGTGTTATTGTGTATGTGTGATGCTTTTCAGTTTCTTCCTTTGCACTTAATGTTTAATTATTTTATCAGAGTAAAGGATTTCTGATTGATGTAATTTCTGGTGAAAGTTCTAAAGATTAAAATTTGTCACAACTTATCCACCCCCCTCTCATTTGGCTTGTTCAAAACTTTATACCTTGAATGAATTGTAAATATAGAATTAAATGAATTCATATGAAAAATTGGGTAGTTATGGATCAAATGTGCTATCAATATTTGCACATGATCAAACACATGGCCAGTAATAGCTAATTTTTATTTTGAATATGGACCATTGATGTGTTGAAAATCAATGGTGATCATAGGGATTTGAAATCCCTTTCATGAAAATAAAGTCCCATTTAATTTGAATAACTCTAATACACATGTCACAATTTTAGGGACTCACAAAAATAAATAGAATAGATTTGGGGCTTCCTTGATAGTGCTTTCCTTTTTAAAAAACTTAAAATGAAACAAGCATAAAATTTGGCATGCTCTTAGGATTTTTGAGGAATACAAGCTCAAAAAATCCTTTGTTTCCAAAGGTTAAAGCTTGCATTAAAAGGAATTAGATATTCTTAAGACACAAAAAAACACATTTCACTTCTTCACAAAGAGAATTCCTCGAAAATAAAAGCTCCCACAAAGCTTATAATGAGAAACAACTAACCAAGAGATAACACTTGGAAGTGACTAGGATAAACATGGGACCCTTAGCAAACTATTTCTCAGGTGACTTAAATGATATTTAGATCACATGCATTGAATAAAAAAATAAGTCACTAGGGAATAAGGGGCCTTGTAGCATGATAAAAGGGGTATTTGTTAGGAAACTTAAGACTTTACTTGAAAATATAAAATAGGATTTGATTGGTTGGTGACCTTTACATGTCATTCGCATCGAGGTTTAAAAGAGTTTTCACAAAATTGTGGGAGGAAAATAATAACATTTGCTTCTTTTGAAAAATGAAGAAGGTATGCAAAATAATACCACACATCTAGTGGGACCATGTGTCGGCCTCCCATAATTATCTTAATAACTAAGCCTTTACAACCATGATTCAGAGATTGGACATCTAACCTGAATAGCCATTTTGACCATCATGAAGGTACATTTAAATTGTCAACCTAGGGACGTGAACTTGAAATGGGTCAGCACATTATGTGCACTAGGAACTTCAAAGTAGTCATCTTCATTCTACAACTAGGAAAGATTCAATATTGAAAGTAAATTACATGGAAAGGAACAAAGTAAATGCTAAACATCACTCATCAATTAAAATAAGTTGAAAATTCTTGACATTAAATGAAAATACGAACAAAAAACATGGAACTACTTTGTCTTCTTTAGCTGTAGGAACAGTCACAAAATGGAATTCTAGTGGTTGTAGGAATAGTCAGTGCCAAATTTTGAACTAAGAACTAAACAAAAACTAATAACTAATCTAACTAAACTAAGGAACAAATTACTCATGAAGTGGGCCCCCTTGGATGAGTATCCTCTAAAACTAATATAAAATCAAATGCTCAACTCAGAACTTCATCTTATTCATTCAGAAATGCAATTACAAAAGAGTAGCATGTATGGAAATGCTTAGTAAACTATTAGATACAACATCAATAACTTGATAACCTTTAGACTCTCAAACTCTTGAAGAAGGAGAATCCAAACCTTATTTATTCTACCCACTAATTGGGAGGGTGCCCTTTAGGGAAAGCAAAGAAAAGAATGGAGGTTGGCTGCACATACAAGGAATTTGGTCAGACATGCAAGTCCGAATGCAGACTAAATCACTATAGTAACGTCTGCGACTGCTCAACATCATGCAAGATCAATATAAGGTGGTTACATGTGGCTATCAGGGGGAATCTCCACCATTGTTCTCTAGTTGAATTTCAAATATCTCCTCATTAATGACTAGTTGGGGACTACATTCCTAAAATTAGCATCCTCAAATGTGTTTGCATGGAAATGTTAGTACACATAATTATTGCACATCTAAAACCACCTTAAAGAATATTCATCAACCACATGCAAAATTGATATAGATAGTCCACATAATAGCTAATGTCATTAAAATTGGCAGAAATGGAATTAAACCCAATGTCTATGGTTTGAGAGAAACATTATAAAAATACCAACATTTAATTATCAAAGTCCATGTCAACTTCAAAAAATAAACTATGGATTCTACCCAAGTTAAGACCAAAAACTAGGCTCATCACTCCTCCCAACTTAACATTTTGTTGGTTCTCCAATAGAGGAAGAGATATTTTTCTGCCTGGTCAAAGCTCTGAAATTTGCAACTAATAGTTGTCCAATATTAGTGTCTACTAAGTGTGAGTCAGGGTCCTTGTGGAATCCTTCCATTCTATCAAGTCTTTTCCATCTTTATCTTTCTTCAACAATGTCATAATGGTAGAATCTGAAATTTGGAATAGGCCACAAGAGAATGGGTGGCTGAAAAGTCAAGGGAAGCCACTCTCGGCCATTTTCTCTCCCAAGATGAATGTACCTTTCAATCCTCTTTATTGTTGCATGATAGTTTTGGATGGAATGAGGTTCAACCTGTTTCAGCTCATCAGTCAAAGTGTTCCATCTCTATGATAGGTATCCTTTCATGGTGTCCTCTTTTGCTGTTGTCTTTACCTCATGTTCACTATAAACTGATCCAATCCAAGACATAATCCTGTTACCATAACTAGGCCTGAAAATCATTCTATTCCAGTCTCTATAAATATCCTTTGGGTTTCTTGATTATGCTCTAATGGACAAAGGGATATTGGATTCCATCTTCCTATAAGCATTGTATTTCTCTCCCCAACTAATCTCATTTTGCACCAAACACATGAATGCTCTTAGTTGGATATCTTGAACATACAACAATGGGTTCTAGTCTTGGTCTTGAGTTACAACAAAATTATGTAAATAAAAAAAATTCATTTTGGGGGAGGCAATCCTATAAGCATTGAAAAATTTAGTGGGGGTCTCAATTAAGGGATTCAAACCTGAGATGTGTTTTGATAGCTGAAAAGAGAGATAATTTTACTTCAGGTGGAGAGCATAAAATCTTGGAGGTGTTCTACATTCTAAAATTTGTGGTACCAAAATTGCAATGCTGTCCACCCTCTCTTTTAGAGAGGCAATCTCCTCATTCTTATCTTCAATAATTTCATCTCTCTCTTGAATTTCCTTTTTCAATCTTCGCTTTCCATTCTTCCTCTCGCCTTTGTATTTATTTCCATAAATTTAAAATTGTTGTATGCACTAAAAAATTAGGAGGATTATGAATTCCTACTAGGGTTTTTGTTGATGGTTGTGCCCCATATAACATGATTTGTATAGATTCAGGTTATCTTACTGGCTCAGGCTAGGAAGGTACAATTTCTTCTCCCACTTCTTTCTGCATGGCCTCTCCTTCTTGTTCCTATAGTTGTTGTAGGAACTCTTGATCTAACTCTTGGTCTTGCTATAGGAACTCTGGATTTTCCTCATGTTCTCAAATTTCAACTTCCTCAGCAATGGCAATAAGATCCACCAGGGTCATTTTTGCTGCCACTTCTAATACATATTTTTCTTTGACATTTTCCTACCCCATTGGAGCCTCTGTGTTCTCATGTGATGTCCTTCCATGCTTAAGGTTTTTCTGTGAAGGTATATTAACCGTTGGTTTTAATTTCTTGAAAGGTCTTTCACATTTTCCTTTGGCTATAGGATGAATAGTGTCAGCCTTTCTCTTCTTAGGGCTTGACACCTCTCTTTCCATAGGCTGTATTTTGGATTTTATTTTTCCTACCTTTGCCTTCTTCTTTCGTGCCCTAGTTCTTGCTAGGGTTTCCAGTGGAACATCATCATCAGAGTCCGATGAAGAAATTTCTTTTCCAGAGTGCCCTGTTTTAGAGAAACTAATGTCTATGGCCCCTTTTGTTGGAAAATAATTCATACTAGAGCCAAAAACATAGGTTGAAGCACTTGGGGTGGCTTCAACCATGCTTAATCTCCTACTAGACTTGCATGTCTAAGGTAAAGCCCTAGGTTATGGCTGCTCAGGTCTAAATTGATTAACATTTATAAATTCCTCTTAGGTCATCTTGGGTGCTATATCATGCAAAGATTTTTCAACCAACAATTTAATAAGGAAATTGTGTGAGACATAGTTGTCCCTACATTTCTATGTTTTAGCCACCATGATGGAGAGAAGGTTGTATAAGACATTAGGCACATTCATCATTCTTCCATGCCTCATGTGACTCAAAAGTTTGAAATGCACTAAATGTAAATTTGAGAATCGACCTTCACAAGTGAGATACCTAATAATGTAGATGACTACCTACTTCCATGGTTTGGGAAGAGAGGTTATTTTGGCACCCTACTTTTCTATGTTGATTGGAAGGTCACAATGCATTGTGAATATGGCCCTTGCTGACCTGACATCTCTAGAAATAGGGTAATGGTCACCGTCAACAGGTAACCCTGTAACTTCTATCCATTTACTGTAGATTTTCCCTTTGAGAATGTCTGGGTGAACTCAAGTGCAATGCCTTCATTGAAATAATCCAACATTAGGAAGTAGTCCAACTAGCCACAGTTTCAAAATTCAGTCAGGCACTATGCATCCTGTAATAAGGTATCATGAGCCGAAGGCTCATTTCGAATTAGTCTGCCTCCCATTTTCTATAATCACTGTCACTCTATAGATTTATTTTCTTGTAATTCCTGTATGAGAACAAATTCCTTTATGCAACACTTGTTAGCTGAAATTGTCTTGCACCAATGTCGACTGAATTTTCCTTTCTTTTTTTTCTTCCTTTGTAATTCGAGATTATGATAGGGTCAATAATGGAAATGATGAGGTAATAAAAGGAGTTATGATGAAAATGAATGTCAACTACAATTTAGCGTCACATCATAGATATGGTCCGTCCCTCACTTCAAATTTTAAATCGGCTGAACTAGATTTACTGATGCGAAAAATCATGGACTAACATGTTGGCAATGTACCTACATATTTCCTTTCCCCCCAAACCTACATTTGGACATGTGTCCACACATGTGAGATGGAAATAATGATTTGATAAGGGGTATGAAAATTATGTGAACGTCCATACTAATTGTACATCGATTAAATGAATGCAATAAAAAGGTAATTAAGAGAGAAATTAATGTACAAATACCTAAATTTGTGGAGGATACACTACAGAGATCATGGAGAAAGTACCATTCAATTTTTGAGGAAATAAATTGAGCAATCAATAATGATGAAGTGGAATGATGTGAGGTGGAATGAAGTGATGGAAGAGAGAGGTGGTACGGATGGGCAAATGGGTGGATGGGTGAACAAATGGACTTCTACAAAAGTAGAAGTCATTATTATGACAAGTACATACCTTAATTAGCTAGAAGGAGGGGCATTAGGTCCATTACCTTTGGTTGCAAGAAGCTCGAGTGTTGCAGGTTGGTTGAATTTTTGCAGGAACTCTTCTTTGGAAGCTAGTTTATGATACAATTTGAGACGATGACCATTGACTAGTAATTTGAATCTGACCAGATCAATGGTGGTGAGTTGAAAAAATCCATTGGGAAAGACCTCAACAACTTCATATGGTCCTAGCCACCTTGTTTGCAATTTTCCTACATTGTCTTGATATCGCGAGTCATAAAGCAATGCCTAGTCTCTTGATTGAAATTTCTTCTCTTTGATAAATTTGTCATGTCATTTGATTCTTTGATTTTGCATGACTTTAGTGTGGTGCAAAGATATCTTCCTCATCTCATCTAAAACACTTAGCTACATGATTCTTTCTTTTTGTGCCTAAGAAATATTCATCCCTAAGTCTACTGTAGTCCTAAGAGTTTTGTGTTTGAATTCAATAGGCTTTATAACTATATTCCCATACAATAGCTCAAATGGAGTGAATCTTGTAGTAGTTTTCCAGGTGGTTCTATAGGCCCAAACTGCTTCTGATAATTTTTTTCCCAATTTGTTTTGTGGATGGCCACTATTTTGGTTAGGATGGCTTCAATCTCTTTGTTGGTCACCTCAAATTTTCCATTGGCCTGGGGGTGATAAGGAGTAGATTTCCTATGCCTTATGTTATATTCATTTACTAGTGTTGTAACAAGTGTTGAGGTAAACTGAGATCCTTGATCAATTACTATTTCTCTTGGAACTACATATCATGTGAAAATTTCTTCATAAAGAAATTCTACAGCTTTTTTGTCTATGGCATGTTTAATGGACTTGAATTCTACCCATTTAGTTACATAATCAGTGCATACCAGAATATAAGACTTACCGTTTGATGGGGGATTAATGGGTCCCACAAAATCCAATCCCCACTTGTCCAAAGGGAGTGACTACAACTTGGGGATAGAGTGGCATCTCATTTGATTTGGGTGGCCTACCCATTCTTTGGCACCTATCACATTTCCTTGTATATCTTCCCATATCCTTGTGGAGTGTAGGCCAATAATAACCTGTGTTCAAAATTTTCATTGCTATCCTTTTGGCTACAAAATTCCCTCCATAGGGTTCATCATGGCATGCATGAAGAATGTCATATGTCTCATCTTCCTTCACGCATATTCTCATAACATGATCTAGTCTAGTATAAAACAAGCATCCAACAATCCATGTAAAAGGGAAAGAATTTTCAATGAGCACTCTTCTTTATTTTGGAGAGAAGTGAGGAGGAACTCTCCCTATCACAAGGTAATTAGCTATGTTAGCATACCAGGGTGTGTGCACAATAATATAAAATAGATGCTCATTAGGAAAGGAGTCATCTATGGCCTGATTGTCTTCTGATGTGGTGAATCTAGAAAGAAAATATGCAAAAAAATTGGCCTTCCCTGGTTTGTCCATAATTGTTATGTCAAACTCCTGCATCAAAAATAACCATCTGGCTGACCTTCCTGATATCAAAGGCTTGTTCATGAGACATATGATGGCTGCATGATCAATGTGCACAAAGATTTGGTAGCCTATTATGTAGTGCCTGAATTTATTCAGGGCGTAGATTACTGCCAACATTTCTTTTTCGGTGACTGTATAATTGAATTCAGCTCCTTATAAATTTTTGCTTACAAAATAAATGACATTTTCAATGGATCCTTATTTCTATCCTAGGACTGCTCCTATAGCATAATTTGATGCATAAGTGTGGATGTGAAAAGGAATTTCCCATATAGGTCCCTTAAGTACAAGAGCATGATTCAAGGCTTCCTTCAAGTCAGAAAATGTTGTGGAATAATTTTCTATCCACTGTAATTCAACATCTTTGATCAAGAGAGTATACAGGGGTGCTGCTATTTTATTGAAGTCTTTGATGAAATGCCTGTAATATACTCCATGTCCCAAGAAACTTCTAACATCTTTTTGTTTTGCAGGTGTAGGCAGATTAGTAATTACCTCAATTTTTGTAGGATCTATCTGAATTGCTTTGTGGGAAATGTGGTGGCCAAGAGCTACACCTTCTTCCATCATCATGAAACACTTCTCACTATTTAAAGAGAGATTTTGGTCTTCAAATCTCTATAAGACTTTCTTTAGATTCTCCAATTCTTCATAAAAATCAACACCATAGGTGGTAAAGTCATCAATATAGATTTCCATGCAGTCAAGAGAGATATATGAAAATATACTGATGACTGCTCTCTGAAAGGTTGCAGGTGCATTATATAAATAGAAGGGAAGTATTGAATAGGAATATGTACCCCATGGAAATGTGAGGGTTATTTTGTCTTGGTCCTCAGGTGAAATTTGAATCTGATTGTAGCCACTGAATCTATCAAGGAAAGAGAAGTATTGCTTTCCTGCAAATGAGTCCATCACTTGATCAACAAAAGGAAAGGGAAAATGACCTTTCTTAGTAGCAGCATTGAGTTCTCTATAATCAATACAGACTCACCATTTTCCTCCCTTCTTGGGCACAATCACCAATGGGGACACCCACTGGCAACTTTTGCAGCTCTATTTTGACAATATCCCTCAATGCAGGGTTGATTCTTATTTGTGGCTGCCTGACTGGTTGATAATCATCCTTGATATATATCCTATAGGTACAAAGCTTGGGGTCTAGGCCTTTCATATCATGGTAATCCAATGCAAATTTATTTTGGTGGGCCTTCAACAAATTTATCAATGGAATCTATTGTTTTTCTCCCAATTTTCTATTAATATTCAAACATTTTCCCTCAGACACCTATACTTGTGTAGTTAACTCTATCATAGTTGTTTCATTAATACATGGTACCTTAAGTTTATATGGCAGCATTGTGTGGAACATACCTATTGTTGCAGGAACTTTGTCTGCAGGAAGAGTGGCTACAGGAAGTCTATCTACAAAAATAGTGGTTGTAGGAAGATTAGGTAAAGCAAGCATAAGTGTCTTCACGGGATCAATAGAACTACATGCATGAGAAGGTGGCACCTCCTCTATCTGACAATGGTTTTGAAGTATGTTAAATAACACTTCATGTTCATATTGAAGTTGAAGGAATGAGCTTCTACCTAGCATCATAAGCCGCATCACAGAGTTAGCTTCCTCGGCCTCTTCACCTATACGCAGCCATACATGATTATCTTCAACATGGGATGGTTGAGCAGGAGGATAGAGAACAAGATTTTTGGTGCTCCTACCATAAAAAATGGTCATGTCACCTGACTGAAATCCAATATAAGCATTTGTTGTTACTAACCATGGCCTTCCAAGGATGATAGGATACCCACCTAGTGTAGCTTTAGGAGAAAGATTCGTGAAGTTGACTAGATACTTCCAAGAATCTAGAATCACCACAAGGTCCTCTACTATTCCATCAGGCTTAATAGTGGAACTATAAGCAAGATATAGGATAGTAGGAGTGGATCTCATACTCACAATATTTAGTTGTTGTAGGATGTCTTTAGTCATAACATTTATTTCTGCACCCAAGTCAATCAAAGCATTATGTGTCCTATTGATAATAACTTCAACCACAGGGCTACTTGGATCATTGTACTTGGGGATAGTCACTTTTCCAAGCATGATGACATCCAATTGTCCTGCTACATGAACTAGAGTTGGGTCTTTCTTTTTCCTTCCTGATTTCTTGAGGTATGTTTCTCTGATTGCTTTGCCATATATAAGGACATCTTTTATGGCCTAGAATAGGGGTATCTAGACACATATATGCTTCAACTGGTCTAGAATGTCAAAAGTGGTGTCCTCCTTGTCTTCCTTTTGTTTGGCAACTTCAAATCTTTGGGGGAATGGTGGTTCTTGTGCCATTTATTTGGCTAGAACCGGTTCAAGATTTGTAGGTGCACCAGGCTGAATGGGAACATTCAAAGGTTATTCTTCTTCCACATGTAGCTTAGTGATGATAGGTGTAGAAGGAGTTGACAGAGTGGTTCTTGAATGAAAAAATATGTTACTTAAACTCACAACATATGCAAGAAATTGATTTGGATTAGAAGAGTATACATATTGCTACTGTGGTTTATTATTTGGGTTAGATGTGGGCTGAGCTAGTAACTAAGTGGGTTTAGGAAAATTTGTTTTGGGATTGGCAGGGGGAGGCATGATAGCAGGTTGCTAGGGTTGAGAAGATGGTTTGATGTAACTGGTTGTTTGATTTGGCCACTACTATCCACCTTTCCATTGGGATGCTTATTTCCAGTTTCCTGGAGGTGGCTACTAAGGTCCTTGAAACTACTGCCAATTTCCCTAAGGTTGCTACCACTGAGGTGCAAAATTTTGATAATTGGGCCAAGCATTTGGAGAGTTACCTCAAGACTATAGTGGATATCCTCCATAGTTGGATGGACATGGGGGCTGCCACTACTTACCAGATGAATAAGAATTAAAATATGGCCCAAAAAAAGATAGTGGATATGGTGGCATACCTTGTCTTGGAGCCCATGACCTTTTTTGTGCAACAAAGTAGACTTGATCTTCCTCAGTCTGGATTGGTTTGAACTCAGGTGGAATATTCTTGCTATCAATGTTGGCTACCATCTGACATCTATAGTCCTTCTTTTGTCTACAATGAGGGAAATATTCTATTAGCATTACCTTTGCCTCCTCATGTTTCTTCTTGGCCTGAAGTGTATCCAAATGAGTAGCTGGATTGTTTATGATATCTTTCTTGAAATCTTCCAGCAAATGAGTAATCTCAATCCTTGAAAATCCACTAGTGGATGGCTTACCCATAGAGAATTGGTAAGCTCTCCCTTTCTTTGATACTGCCCTAGAATAGTTTTGGCATATCTTCTTAATATCCTCCCAAGGAACTTGAGTGACATGTCCTCCTACCATCAGGTCCAAGGCATCAGTGCATATTTTATTAATTAATCAAAATAAAAGAATCTTTTGTGAGGCTTCATTGAGTGTGGTGTGGAGATTTTTGGAAACAAAACAAAAACCTTGAAATGAAATCCTCTAGGATTTCATCTTCCTTTTGTTGCATTATGACAATGTCTCCTCCTCTCAAATCACTGCCCCTGCAATACTCTTTATATTTCTCAAGGAACTTAGCCTTCATTTCCTCCTAATTCTCCACAAAATCTCTGCCAAGGCTCATAAACCATCTTAATGGAACTTTTTTCAAAGTGGTAGGAAATAGCTTAAGCCTATGGGTATCAATGGTATAGTAATAGCTTCTGTAGAGTATATCGAACTCAAACAAGAATGTATCAAGATCCTCTGTGACAAGCCCATAGAATTTAAGAAGTACTGAAGCAGGGATATTTTTGAGGTTGTCTACTTCATTTTTTTGAGCAATGGGAAAAGGAAAATCTAGTTTGTTTTTTCTATTAGGCCTATTTCCATTTGCATCAGCCATGCCTACTTGATGAAGTTCCAAAGTAAAGGGTTCTTCGACCGGATTTTGATCTTCAAGGGAATCTTTAGAATTGGTTAAGTCAAGAAATGTATTAGCAAAGGGATGTGGCTCTTCTTCTTCTTCTTCATTTCTGGGCAGATTTGGAAGCTCTACTAGCTGAAATGGTTTTGGATTATTAGGAAGGAATCTCCCATAAGCATATCTTCTTCTTCTATGCATGCGATATCACTTAGCATTAGTCAACTCACACAAAGAATTGGTGAAATAATAGTGGATCATAACTTCTAAACACTAAGAGAAAACTCTAAAAAAATACTACAACAAAAATAAAACTAGCAATGGCTTCAAAGAACTCCCTAGTTTGACACCATCCACGACAACAGTGCCAAAAATGTCATCCTACTACAATGATCTTAATAACTAATTATTTATAGCCGTGATTCAGAGATCGAAAATATAACCTGAATATCCATTTTAACCATCATGAAGGTACATTTAAATTTTCAACCCAGGGACATGAACTTGAAATGGATTAGCACAATATGTGCAATAGGAACTTCAAAGTAGTCATCTTGATTCTACAACTAAGAAAGATTCAATATTGAAATTAAATTACATGGAAAGGAACACAGTAAATGTTGAACATCACTCATCAATTAAACTAAGCTTAACATGCATGATAGGAATGAAAATATGAAAAACAAATAAGGAACTATTCTATCTACTTTAGCTGTAGGAATAGTCACATAATGGAATTCTAGTGGTTGCAGGAATAGACTATGCCAAATTTTGAACTAAGCACTAAACATAAACTAATAACTAATCTAACTAAACTAAGGAATGAATTTCTCACCAAGTGGGCCCCCTTGGATGAGTATCCTCTAAAACTAATGTAAACTCAAATGATCAACTCAAAATTTCATCATATTCTTTTGGAAATGCAATTACAAAAGAGTAGCATGTCTAGAAATGCTTAGTAAACTATCAGATACAACATCAATAACTTGGTAACCTTCAGACTCTTGAACTCTTGAATAAGGAGAATCCAAACCTTATTTATCCTACTCACTAAATAGGGCAGTCAACTCCCACTAACTAAGAGGAATCCATTTAGGGAAAGAAAAGAAAAGAATGGAGGGCAGCTACACATGCAGGGAATCCGGTCAGCCATGCAAGTCCAAACGTAGACTTAATCACTAGAATAATGCTGAAGGCTGCTCAACATCACGTGAGATCAATATAAGGTAGTTACATGCAGCTATTAGGGGGAATCTATGCCATCATTCTCCTATCGACCTTTGAACGCCTCCTCAATAATGATCAGCTAGCGGCTACATTCCTAAAAATAGTATCCTCAAGTGTGTCTGCGTGGCAATGTTAGTATGTATATAATAATTGCACATGTAAAACCACCTTAAAGAACATTCATCAACCACATGCAAAATTAATATAGATAGTCCACATAATAGATAATGTAATTAAAATTGGCAGAAATGGAATTAAACCCAATGTCTATGGTTTGAGGGAAACATTATAAAAATACCAACATTTAATTATCAAAGTCCATGTCAACTTTAGCTAATAAACTATGAATTCTACCCAAGTTAAGACCAAAAACTAGGCTCATCACCATGCAAAGTGTAGGAGTTAAAATTATTTTAAGAGAAAATGACAATAAAGAGCACTTTTGGTATCTTAGGATATGGAGCTGATAAAAACACTAAACAAACGCCTTTAAATTATAACTTAAAGGACCAATCAATAGAGCTAGGCAATTAACACAAGATTAAAAAAGGAGTACAATGGTGCTACTGAGGCTTAGGAGTTTTTGTAGAAAACCCTAATGAATACTCATCGAAACCCCTATAAAACAAATTTTACTAAACACCACTAATCAAAAAACACCTGTTAATGGTGTTTTTATGCACTTCACAACACAGGTAATGCGTAGGTGCATTACCTCTCTTGAAAGACAATCTTCCATAGTCAAATTGTAGAACACTATCCCAAGGTCTCTCGGATGTCAGGTCATGACGATGCTTGGAATATTTTAGTTGATTTATGTGATTTGCTGGAATCACAAGGTGGCCTTACGAAAGTTAAAATTGTAGGAGAATCGGGTTTATGAGTTAGAATTCTTTAGATGGGAAATTACTGCACTTTATTGCAGGTTCAAACAACAGTCTTGAAATCCATTGTTTCATTAGATTTGGCTTTAGAATGTGCAATGAACCTTAGCATAGGTTGTTTCTTAAAAAAAGGAAAAAAAGGGTAGGGAAGAAGGAAGGTCCCTGAATCTGCAACTATCGATGAACAATGATCATGCAGGTTCCTGCTGTGGATAGTTTCCTTAAAATAGGATTTCACTTAATCTGAGTTCTCACAATATCATGAAATCTATGCTATTTTCTAGGGATTGCGGATATTTCATCATTCATTCTCCATATAAATGTGAACAAAGACAAATTTTAAAGAGCAACTATGAGATTATAGTCTAGACTAACTTTACACAGTCACCTACCAACAACAAATGACTAAAAGTATGGACAAGGAAAGCATACACACAGCAGAAAACTCTATAACCAAAGACAACATACTAAATCTACCAAAGTCAGCTAAAGGAAAGTAGAAAATAAAAATAACTTTAAACTAGAATTTTAACTAATGGGAGAAGAATCATGAAACATGTGGAGAAATCCAAAATACACCAATAAGTCCTTGTATTTTCTATTGCAATTTCTACAGCATGCCTTTACAACAACTCAAATCTCTTAAAATGAGGAGGAGAGCCCTATTTATAATCTTCAAAAATCAAAATGTTTGGCCAAGATTCAATTCTATTGTGTGGCCAAGATTCGTTTTACACTAGGGTTTCACCTACCCCAAATATATTACATTTTTAACACATCTTTCATCCTTTCCCTATTTTGTCTTTTTGTTGTTTGCCCTTTGTTGTAGCTACGCTTTTAGAAATTCCTCATCAATGACAAGGTTTCCCTCTTACTTCTTCAAAGCTGCATACTCTAAAAAGCTCAGGATCATTAGATGAAGCTTGTCTACTTCCATAATGTTAGATTGTAGCACCTGGTAACTCCATTCTTGGGAGTTGTTAACGAGATTCTTCTAGTCATTGTCATACTTGGCAGCATTACTTCTGAAAAGCTCAGACTGGGTGAAGGCTCGAGCAAAAAAGTTCATGAAATCCGTGGTAACCTCAACTGACATCCCATTTTCCATGTTCTTTAAGAAATGAGGCTTTATGCTTTCTGGATTAATTTCAATAGTAGGCAGCTCATACCCCGTTATCAACTTGAGGTATCGAGTAGAATCTCCCCTAGCCTCCTTGGCCCATTCGATATCTAGAACCACTCATTCCAGGATCTATTCCAGCCTTCCCTTTCAATGATCAAAATCTCATTTCCACACATCCAATAACTAGTGGTCATCATCCTTGAGGGAAAGGTCCTTCTCCTAAACCTCACTCAGTAGCGCAAGGATAGCCTCGATCTTTGGGTAGGTGGACCTGTACTTTTTTGAGAAATCCTCTCAGATTTGCCTCATGCCCATAAGAGTCCTCTGTACCTCCAAGAACTTATTTGATGTTCGGACAGACAAGTCGATGCCCATGTTCCCCATGTCTAAGACTTGCCAGAACTAATTTTTCGTGGTCTTATCCAAGTTCCTGGATCTTTCCAGCTTATGGATTTTCTCTTCAGACAACAAATGTGGCGGGGTTGATGATGTGGTGGGTAGCTCATCCGGGGATGACCATTGTTGAATGTAGGCTGTCAGATTGGCCACCTATGCTTTACGTTCTTCCTTTGAGACCTTACCTTGTTGGATAGGGTGCACCACTATGGCTATAGATTCATGGAGGTGGTCAACCTTCTACTCCCTAGTGGCCACTCCCAAGTCGCTGGTGGAAATGTTATGTCACTCCTTGTTCTCTAACCATCGACATGGCTATTTATACTACCCTAGATTCGGAGGCATCCATGGTTACTTTTGATCTGATTCTTGGCCTTTTCTCCTTCTTAGTTCTTATCTGTGCTCTAGCCAGTATTGCCTGTAGCCTCACGTTAGGATCTTTTATGGTGGGAGTTTTTTGCCTAAGCTAATTCCCTAGCCAATCGAGCATTTGGGGCCCCTCCTTGGGTGATTCACATTGATCCTTGCTGCCCTCCACCCCAAGCTCAATGGTTTTGACAACAAGGGCCTCCTTCTCAACCCTTACATCCTCCTTCTCCTTGTTGGAGTCTTGTACGAGCATTATACATTTGGTAGGAGACCTGGTGAGAAATTGCTTGTCTGAGGGATCTTCCCTTTCAACATCTTTTCCTTCCTCATCTTGATCATACTCATGTTCCCCTGCTTATCTTCTTGTTCATCTTCATGGAGGGATGCTTCCTCATCATGCTCCAGGGTTCAATCATGTCTTTTAGCTAGAGACCTGCTAGTCTCAATCTCTGGAGTGGTAGACCCTTCAATCATAGGCTGACCTATAGCCTTTTGGTCCTCGATCTCCTTGAGCTGTTTGTTCCATTCTTCTTCAAGCTCTAGGTCAGCTATTTCTCAGATTAATTATGTGTCCAGCTCCATGCTGCCTTCAATGGAGGATTCATAGGCCACCTCATCGATATCTTGATGCTCGAACATCGGGTTTTCATGGTATTCCAACTCTTCATCTTCGGGCCTATTGGTAGCCTCTAGCTGTTGTTGATTGAGCTCATCTGAGATCTGCATTGTTAACTCCATTCTAGGTGGTTCGGTAGTGGGAGGGAGAGCTAGAGCATTAGCCATAGCTTGGGCTATTGCGACCTGCACTACTGGATTTGTAGGCATACCCGAAAGCTCAGATGGCACATTCTACATGTATTTTATGAAGGAATCTGGGAGACTGAGGACAAGCATTGTAGTAGTAGAAGTGGATGAAAGGGAAGGAGATATAGAATATGATGAGATTGACAAGGTCATGGTGGAGGATGAATCCACCGATGTGACCTGCACGATCAGAGAAGTGAAGGCAAGGTGGACAAAGATGTCCTCCGCAGGCATAGAGGAAGCAGATACTGCAAGTGAAGTAGGTGGGACAATGGTAATAGCAGCAGATGGAGACCTTGGTGGGTCAACCTCTTCCTCTCTTCCCATGAGGAGTGGATCTTATGGTATTATAGGCATCTCCACAACCCTGATTGCTTTTCTTTGCTTTTAGGAAGGCTCGCCCTTCGAAGCCTTTTGAGCATAAACCTTTGGGTTAGGAAATTGCTCACTAGCTTCTTTTCTCTTCTTAGTTTTGATAGATGGTGGGGATTTGGAGGTTTCCTTGGTTGTAGTAGTAGCCACCCCACCATCAAAGCCACTTGGCTCACTTTCAAGTCCCTTAAATGTTAAGGCGAGTCCTTGTTGCTTCAGTTGGGCCACTTGTTGGTTGATCCACGAGTTCGTTCGAACCTCCATGGGCTTGGTGAGTATGTCGAGGTCATCAACCTCTTGCTCATCCCAATCAATCAAGGGAAATGGCATATTGGCGATGACATTATATCCCAGATCGATCATCGTTCTTTCATCCTCTTCAAGCTGATCCGGAAACGGACACAAGTTGACTATTTGCACGTAGAGGGCAGTCATGCATTTATAGTGTCATAACCGTACTTAAATATCATCTTTGTAGCTGGCCTAACAATCCTCAACATTATGGAGGTGGGAATACTTAGATCCCAGTGCTTTTTTGATATGACCATATGGTTCAATTCGAAGCTGAGCTATATACTGCCTAAAGTGGTACTCGGCCAGCTCCTTTTTTGAATTACCCGCATGTTTGGAGGTATGAATTTTGTACATTCCCTGGCCAAGGCCAATAAGATAAGTTGTCCTACCAGATGTTTACTACTTAGAACATTGTGAATGTGTTGCAGTTGCCAAGTTAGCTCCAATAGTATGATCCGGTCATTGGGGTACTAGGGTAGCTTGTTCGGCCTTTCCATGAATCCTTGGGTGCGCATGTAAGTGAACTTAGGGAATTGTATATACAGGAAGGCGTAATGCTTGAGGATGGCTCTAACACTGTGGGAGACTCTTCTCTCAAAATCTTCTCCAAGCAGCCGGATGATGTAGGCAATGAAGGTATCATTTACCCTACAATAGTCCCTCTTGAAGTTTCTGTATCGCAATTGCGGATATTTATTGTAAGGCTTAAGCTCCCTTCCTAGCGCCTCATTGGGTATTCCAATCAATATATGGTAATGCCGCCGATCGACAAGCGAATAGACCAAGTAGGATGTCATGTAGAATTTTGATGTCTTCTTCACATTGATAAATTGCTCGTGAAAGAAATTGTTAATTATTTCCCCCCAATAAAAGGCAATGTCACTCCCACAGAGGATTTGTTCTAGAATGTACAACATCCACTCTTGAAAGAAGGCCGTAGCAGGAAGACCCATTACTCTACTCGGTAGGGTAACGATGTCATGGTAATCCTTGAAGAAATCACTGTGAAAGAGCTCCTGTGGGACTTTGCTTGAACTGGCCCACTTATCCTTCAACCAGTACTGATTAATCAATTTCTTGCATCTCATAGGATCTTGATCCCATAATGCCTTGCATTCTTCTACAGTTGGGGTCTCCGTGCTTTCAAAGGCGGGGATGTGGAAAGCTGTAGTTATCCCTAGAGGGGACATATCTGCAAGGATGTTTCCATCTTTATCCACTATAGTTCTGGTTTTCGGTTGATATGCTTCCCAGCATGCCATTACCAACTCGGGGGCCACCAGAGTTGGCGAGAAGCTTGCAGCCTTGGAAAGTCCGCTGCTTCTGATTAACTTTGCATTTTATGTTTTTAGGTCCACCTTGACCCTCCATGTAAACTCATCAATATCGACATGCCCGATATTAGTATCTATGATGTCCCTCCAAAGAGTGGTGACTCTAGAGTGTAATGGCACGCCCTGGAATTTGTACCTCATTTGATCCTTGTCCTCCTTGCCTCGAGGTGCCTTGGTAGTTTCTTTTCCCTTTTCCTTAGTGACATCGAAGGCTTCTTTACCAGATTCCATAAATCATGCAGAAAGAGATGTGAATTAGTAACATTAAACAAGTTGAGAAGCAGCCTCAGAGAAATCCTTGCACATCAAGGTTAGATCCACAGTCATCATTTAGAAAATTCCAACACTTGATAAAAACATCTTTAGGAAGAAAAATAGGTAAATTGGGTTCCCAGGGCCGAAATTCCCTTGGTAGAATGTTGTTTGGAAGGGAAAATGAGGCAAGGCACTCCTCATGACCTTTCCAGTCATGGATTTGATCAAAAAAAGGTTGGGCATGAAAGAAGGCTCAATTTTAGCAAGTGGGTCGAAGTTCGTTTTGGATTTGGAGGTCATTTGAGCCCTCATTTAGGTGTTTGAGTTTTAGCTACAGGGAGGTTGTTTAGAACGGTGCAGGGAAGATGACACTCTGGGTGCCAGGCTCTAGAGTTTGGGTTGCCGAGGTTGGGAAGTTGTCACGGGATAGCCATGCAAAAAGGTGAAATGTAGGTGGCAATCCAGGGACAAAAGTCTGAAGGGTAATCCCCGGGGACGAATTCATTAGTTAAGAAAAGTCGGGCGGTGAACCAAAGGTCGGGGCTTGGAGGCCAGAAAGATGGTCAGGTTCGATTGTTTGGAACGATGAAACCAGAACGGAATCCCGAAGATGGAATTCTGGAGTCCAAAGGCCATTTGGACATTATGTTTTTTGTTTATATTTTATTTGGTGAAGGGGCAACCGGGGTCCGAGAGTCAAAAAAACGTCCCGAGATAGCCGTGCAAAACGGCGAAGGTGACACGAAATTCTGGGGGTTGGGGTTTAGCTACAACTTGGACATCTGGTTTTTTCTACAAGTTTTCTAAGATGGACTTCATGTGCCTGGAGACTAAGGGTTGGGCAGACACTCGAGGAAGGCTATTCGGAATGACGGGGGTGCAACATAAACCCAGGAAGGGAATTCCGATGGCCGAGACCTAGGGAAAGTTTGGTTTCAATTGTTGATTTTCCCACTTCCAACTTGTGGGTTTCTAGGTTGGGGCACTACCTTACAAAATTCTTGTTCATTTCATCATTTTTACCTAATTTAAACCATGATTTCAAAGAAAAAGAGACAAGGCATGCGGATGGTGAACATACCTCAAAAACCCGAAGAAGACTTCTACTGAATTCGTGAGGTATGGTGAAGCAGAGGTTCGGGCACGAAGGCAAAAATTGTTGGGGCGGTGCTGTCCTTTTCAATCAGTTCTATCATGTGAAAATGACAGTTGAATAACTTGTTTATGTAACTCTAGTGTCATTAATACCCGATTAAATGCTCGATACGGTGATAGGTGAGGTAGTTGAATTTAAATTTTGGGACGGCGGCGAGAGGACCGGGGTCTGGTGGCCGGGAAGATGTTAAGCCATGACTGTTTCAAAAATCCATTAAGTGAAATGCAAACGGTGACGGGAGCTCCGGGGTCCGACGTCTGGAAAGACAGAAGCTGGCGGCTGTTTGGAATGGCAAATTCCAAAGGAAAACCCAAGAAGGGAAATCCGGAAGGTCAGGCTTGGCAGGCCGAAAAGACTTCACATAGGTGCTGTTTGGAATGGCGGAACCAGAATGGAAATCCAAGAGGGGAAACCCGATGGTTTGGGCCTGGAAGGATCCGTGAACGCCAAAAATGCCAATAGACAGGAAAAAACTTGAAATGGATTAAGATTTAGCATTTTTCAAGGGGGTCAATTCGGTCAAACTTAAAATGTGACTTTTGAGAATATGTTGGCCTTTTCGGGCACAAAAATGGGCACGCAAAATAAGGCAAAGCAAAAAAAAGGACCCGAAAAGCAAAAGAGGAAATAGAGGGTCCCTGTTCTGAATGGGGCGTGTGTGCGATAGGCACAACAAATGGTGAGTCCACTGGGAGAAGGCTCCCGATGTTCTAAAGATAAATATTCACTCCAAACCCATGATCTCTGGTTTCACATGCCAAAGTTGATTTTCAAAGATGAACAAAGAGCAGGTTAAGGAAGGCAAGATTGAATCTGTCACGACATCATCATGGAGGTGTGTGCGTGGTGAGTTCATTTATTTTCCTTGGAGACAACATGAGCAACCACTGATTGGGAGAGATAAGCTACGTAGTTCGCCTGACCCCAAAAGTAACCTGGACATTGCTCTACTGCTAGTCAGGTGTCGATAGTCCCAATGGAGTTGTTGTTGTGACCCCATGAACATAGATCTACTACCAGCCAAACATCCATAGCCCCGGTAGAGATATTTGCACACCCATAAGGTTGTTATTTACACTTTATCTATTCTTTTCAATTGATATTTCTTTTCAACATTTTTCTCTTTTTCTTTTTGTTCAACCATGTAAGCAATGAAGCTCACTATGGGCTTGGGAATCACAGTGGTTATTGGAGCAGACTTTAGATTTTTCACTTATCTAGCCTTCTCAGTAATCACCATACCATTCTTTGGAAATTTTAAAATGTGTTTCTGTGTGTTTCATGATAAATGTAGGGAATTCAAGCGGATAGCCCTCCTAGGTCAGTTTAGAGTTTGAAAGTTGAAAATCAATGCTTAGGGGCTTTCAGAGGTTAGCAATAGGGAATGAAGGCTTATCTAGAGAACATCGCAAGAGTGGGTAGTAGGGAAAACCATTTATCGAGCTGACCATGGCCACCATAGCATAATGGGAAGACTCTTCCAAGGTCCAAACAAAACAGCCGGGAAAATGAGCAAAACCGAAGGACGAAGCAGGAAACCTATTCTACCCTATGTACAGGTATTTACACAAGCAACTCTGGAAGAGGTCAGGCCTAGAAGTAATGGTTAAGGTGCTTCCCATTGATAGAAAATGAGACATCTTCACCAGTCAAAGTCTTTAAGCGAAAAGCATTATCTCCAAGGATTTCAGCAATCTGAAAGGGGCCAAGCCAGAGCTTGTCAAATTTGTTGTGTCCCCCTTTCTTTTTATGGGCCTTGTCCCAGTAAAGGACTAGATCAAAAATGTGGAAGGCCTTAATTTTGGCTCGGTGGTCGAACCATCTTTTTACTACACCCTGATGTTTGGCAAAATTTTCTATTGCATGGTATCATATTTCTTCAAGGTGCAATAGCTTGGCAAGGCAAGCTTCTCTGCGGTCTCCTTCGTAAAAATAATTGATGAACTAAAGGGTAGGTATTTTCAAGTGTATGGGAAAGATGGGCTCCAAGCCATAGATAAGATGATATGGGGAATCTTCGAGGGCAGCCTTGTGATGGGTGTGATCCGCCCAAAGGGCGAAACGAAGTTGGGTGTGCCAGTCTTTGGGATTCCTATCTAGTATCTTCTTGATCATAGTGATCAAGTTCTTGTTGGTTGACTCAACAAGGCCATTGCCTTGAGGATAGTAATTGGATGAAAATTTAAGGGCGATACCATAATTGAAGGCCCAACCCGTGAATTTTAATGAAGCAAACTTAGGGCCGTTATCACATACTAGAGCATAAGGACAACCAAAGCGATTTAAAATAAAAATTTCCTAAAAATTAGTTACTACTTCAATTGTACATTGCCTATAAGCTATTTCCTCTATCCACCTAGTACAATAATCAGTAGTTGTCAAAATTTACCTGTGTCTAGTAGATGATGGAGGGCTTACCAGACCAATGAAGTTGAGACCCCTTTGTGCGAACAACCTTACCTCTAAAATAGGTTGCAATGGGACAGCCACATTCCTTTCTTAGGTGGCAATAGTCTGGCACACATGGAAAGTTTGGACATGACCATGAGCATCCTTGAAAACCATGGCCCAGCAGTAACCAACTCTTAATATCTGATGCGCAGCTGATAAATCGGAACCGTGGCCAGTTCTGAACTTATCATCGAATTCCTTTAGAACAAGATCAACCTCTTCTTTACCAAGGCATCTCAAGTAGATACCTTCATGATTCCTCTTATACAATATGGTGCCCTATAACATTTAGCTATTGCTTTTCAATCTAAGGGCTCACCTTTGGACTCCCTGCAGATGAGGCAGACATTTATAATTCAGTAGTTAATACACTATGTCGTCATACCATTCCCCTAGAAAGACTTCCTCCAGTTGGTACTGCTGGACTGTGAGTTCGGGTCTAGCATCAATAACCACCTCCACCATTGTTTTGGCAATTCCCTGTCCTCTCACTAGCTTCATCGATTGGATTTCCATATCATACTCCTATAGCAATGCAATCCACTTTTCCCTTCTTTCTCCTAACTCGTTCTGCATGAGCAATGTGTTTACCACGGGGTCAGGAACTATAGCGAACACCTTGTTGCACAAGATATAATTCTTGAGCTTCTTGACTCACTTAACAAGGGCATAGGCTTGCTTTTCGATATTGTGATAGCGTAGTTCAACATCCTTCAGAGGGGTGCTCATGAAGGTGATCAGATGTTCTCTCCCCTCGTCATCCATTTACGTCAAGATACTGGCACAGGAATGATATGAAGGAAATGAGTAGATGTAGAAGGGCTTCAGATAGTCGGGGCTGACCAACATAGGGGCATCAACAATTGCCTTCTTGATTTCCTCAAAAGCCTGCTTTGCTTCTGGAGTCCACTCGACCTTAGCATCCTATTCTAGCATAGCATTGAGTGGTTTGACGATTTTCGCCAAGCCTATGCTGAACTTATAGACAAAGTTGATCTTTTTGAAAAATGATTTCAATTGCTTTTTGCTGCTTGGTAGCTGAATCTTCATGATTGACTGGATACATTTGGGGTCGATAGAAATTCCCTATTCTGATAGGACATGTCCAAGGAGCTTCCCCTCAGTGACACCGAAGATGAACTTCTTCAGATTAAGGGAAACCCCGAATTCGCAACATCTTTTGAAGACTTTGTATAGGTCGGCGACGTGATTACCTCGCTTCTTTGAGAATACTGTCAGATCATCCATATAGATGATTATGCATTTGCTGATCAGGTCCTTGAATGCAATATCCATGGTGCATTGGAAAGTGGCACTAGCATTGATTAGTCTGAACAACATTTGCCTATAAGCGAAATTTCCCCATTTGGTGGTGAATGTCATCTTGTGTTGATCTTTATACTGTACCATAACTTGATTGTATCCCAAATATCCATGTAGGAAGGACATCATCTGGGAGCCATTTACTATCTATAACACCTCATCCAATGAGGGTACAAGATAGTTATCTTTTTCTGAAGCTCTGTTCAGATTGTGGAAGTTGACGCACAATCTGGTTTCCCCACTTTTCTTTGTAATAGGAACCAAATTTTGCACCCATGTGGAGTGTCTAATTGGGAAAATGATCCTGGCTAACAACAAATTTTGTACTTCCTTATATATTATTGGTTCTAGCAAAGCATTGATAGGGCGTTGCCATTGCCGAAATGGCTTCACATCTAGTCTGAGTGTGATGGTGTGGGTAATGATTGATGTATCATACATCTTGAGATCATCGTAGCTCCAGATGATGACATCGTGATACTTTTGCAGGGCCTCAAGTATACCTTCTCTTTCCTTAGGAGTGCACAGCTTACCAACAAACACATTTTTAACATTCCTGGTCATTGCTAGATTATAAGTGTCACACTGGCCACTGATGGTATCCTTCTTACCCTACCGATCCTAATATCTGATCTGATCAAGGTCAAAGATTCATTCTAATTGGACCATTCCCCTAGGGATGGTATTGGTCTTTAAGTTAATGATCCTTTCTATATCTAGGTCCACCTCTTGAGGTTCGACCTCATCGCGTAGAAAACACATCCGAACTAGTGATAAAATCTAGGATAAGTTTGTCATCATTGAATACCTAGAAATTGGCTACATTATTTGGCACTAATGGGACAAAGGTGAGCTCCACCATGAATCTTCTGAGGCCAGATAGGGATAGTGGTTGTAGCATGCTTGCTACCTGTGCCAAGGCATTAGTAGTATGATTCTGAGCGTGCGGGATCAATTGAATATTGAAAGTGTCCAACCCTTCCAGTAGATCCCATACGCGGTGCCTGTAGTTGGTGAGTCTTCGATCATAGCAAGAATCAAGCTTCCTGACTTGCTTTACGACCAAATCCGAATCTTCGTACACTTGGAGAATTTTGAAACCCTTTCTTAATGCCATTAAGAGGCCCAAGACTAAAGCCTCATACTCTGCTACGTTATTGGTACAATAAAACTGAAGCCTATGAACAAAAAAGTATGACTTACCTCAAGGACTGATGAATTCAAAACCTGCCCTAGTTCCGTGCTTGGATTTAGACCCGTCAAAGCGCAACGTCCAGAATCTAGAAGAATCCCTGAACCTAGAACCAATAGATCTAATTTTCACCTTCGGTGGGGAATTCATTTTAGTAACTGTTTGGGGGGTGCAGGGATGAAACATGTTTGTTCAGGGGTTGCTGACCCAAATTTCTCCTTCGGCGCGACTTGTCTTTTAACGTGTTCAATTGCTGTTTGACACAAACAATAGTCAAACTTTGAGTGGGCAGCATTATGTACTTTGCACCAATTGGGGAGCAAGAGTTCCTAAAAGTTCATTTGGGCCCCCAGACTAAGCTGGTCATGAACATATTTTTCCATGAAAGCTTGGAAGCCATCCAACAATCCAAGACTGTTGTCCTCTCCTGGCTCTTCATCATCAAATTCTATCTGCACTTCAGTGCTCTGAGAGGCATTGGCTAAATTAGTAGGCGAGTTGCATAGTACGAGGAAAACCTCACTTGTTCCCTCATCTTCAAGGCATTCCTTCTCATTCTGTTATGATACTGGGGAATGATTCCCCAAATCCATTTCAGCATAAAACACCTCGTTCATGTTGTTGTACTCAGTGTTCATGAATCTCATGTGTGGTTCCTGATCAATCCGAATTTGATTTGGAATTCCTTTCCATGGTAGCCACATGTGTGAGTAATCAATCATAGTGTATCTATTCAACACCCTTGTGAAATCCCTTCCTAGGATTATACCATACGTATCCGAGATATCAGCCACCTGAATGTCTATGGTTCATTGGATTTGGGGATCAACAACAATCTGCATAGGTATTTTGTTAATCTCCCCCACTATGTTGATCTAAGTTTTATCAAGTTGTGTCACCTTTAGCCAGGAGGTATTTGGTGTTATTCGAAGTGCCTTGCACACGCTCAAGGGCAGGACATTGGTCGATGCGCCCAAATCTAACAGGAAATTGTGGAGGTTCTTCTCGAACATGCGGATGGTGGTTAGAAAGGGAGGAATTTCAAATTTCCCCCGAAACAATCCCCCAAAAACATCCACTTGGGCGACTTGGCCTTTGATTTCTCGTTGCCCTTGTTTTGGGTTGGTACCTGATTAGTTACTTTTTCAGACTGCTTGTTTGCTTGCTGACTTGCTCGTGGGTCAGCCTTACTATTGAAGATCTGCCTAACAACTGACTCACTTTGCTGATTGTCAAAGGAAACCCTCTTTGTTGTAGTTTCTTGAGTTAACCCCTATGATAGAATCCAATTTATCATTCTAAAAAAGTCATTCCTGATGGCAGACACCTTTAGAAGTTCAAATGCGGACACGCTTAGCTTTACCTTTTTTAATTGCTCAGCAATATATTCCCCCATCTTCTCAACTTCTTGATCACAGGAAATGCTTTGGGAGGAGTTGGTGACTTGGCTTTGGCTATTTCTCTATTGTTTATTCCTTCTGAGATATCATGTAGGTGTATGGGGAAAACCTAGATTATTACTTGCATTTGGATCAGGAGGAGTGCTGAAATTATTCGGTGGAGTGGAGTTCATAAAAGGGCCTCTAGCATGACCACCAACCTGTCTATTTCTGAGGTTGTATGGGGTAGTCCATTGGTGAAACATCTAGACTTCATCTTCCATAGGCTCTTCTTCATCATCTTTAGGAACATTATCTATTGAATCGAAAAGTCGAGCCAAAGGACCTTCAGAACTTACCTCTTCCGCTTTATCGCAACTATTCGAATCAACACCCTCCTGCTCTAGTGTGTTGCACTTCGCCTTTGGGAAAGGAGCCTGGTTCACCACCAACACTGAGGAGTCATATGGGTAGGATGGGAAAATGTCTCTGCACCCTGAATTTTCCATTGCATTATGAACTTTAACTTGGAAAATCTCAGCAGCAATTTGGAATTTCGGACAATCCAGCTCAGAGTGGTGACTGATTTTGTGTATGCGACACCAACCAGATAGAGCAGCCTCTGCCAAGTAAACTTTTCTTGCAAGGTTCTCATTGCTACTAGGTTGATCAAGGGGTGTGGGAATTCTGCCATTGTTGGGTCTTGTGTTCCATGTCTAGTTTTTCCTTTGGAAGGGCCTTCTATCAAAGTTCTAGCCCGAATTCTAATTTTTGTCATAATTCTATCTAGATGACATACTAGCATCCCGATTGTCCTGATTTTCATGATGATTTTGGTTATCATGATTAAGGTTAGCCTAGATTTTCTTTTGTGACACTTGTAGTTGGTTATTCTAATTTCTTAAGTGCATCATCTCTGTGGACATCTTCTTGATCATTTCTATAAGCTCGTCAATCCTGTCTTTTTCGGCATTGTTTGGTTGTGGTGCGGTGTTCTAGAGGAACACAAGCTATGCAATCAACTGATTCTGATGAGCAGGTGGGAATTCAGCTGCCTGGAGGTATGCCGACACTTGGGATAGCTAAGAATGGGAATGTTGCTACTGGGGCAGCAAGTAGTGAGGTATCGGATGCACCTAATTCATTGGCTACCCAGGGTGTTGAACCATAGGTAGCTGTGGTACTGGATTCAACAAGGGTGTTTGATGCTACAAGGCTTGAGTAAGCCCCTGAATCTATGTTGGATGCGCAGTTTGCCCAAGAGAAGGCAGTCAACTAGAAATGTTCTACCCTAAATATGTGCTGGCAATAATGGACTCAATGTATGCATTGACCAATCTGGTAGGTGGTGGTCTCATTCTCTTTACTAGAGTTGAAGTGAGGTTATCAGATGCTGCATAGTAAACAGGTAAGATGAAAGAATCATTGAAAATGTATGGGGTCTCTAGCCCATTGTACGCTCTATGGAAGCAATCATTGACTGAGCTAATCGGTTCATTAATCTCACTTTGAATTGACATGAAGTGTCAGTATGAGTCCACAGGGCTGACCGAAGTCTTGAAGTTCTACAAAAAAGCATTCTTCAAAAGGTCCCATGTGTTGATAGTTTTGGCTAGAAAATTGACGTATTAGTAGAAGGCCTCCTCCCCTAAGGATTAGGAAAAGAGCCTACAAGGCACATCTTTGTATATGATTTGCATAGTCTTCAGGGCAATCTCAAAAATCTTGACATGCTCCTTGGCTGTCCTCTATGGATCCTGAGAGTTGAACTTCATGTAGAAATTCTCGAGATTCTTTCGCATATCGTGGTAGAGACTTGAAGGCCAAAGGAGACAGGTTATTGCCTAGCCATGCCATTGGAGGGGGCGGTGGAGGTGGCTGCGCCAAATTAACTTGTAACTACAAAGGGGAAACAACAACCGATAGGACAACAATAGGGCTAGAGACTATGTTCGACTGAAAGGCAATGTTCAGCCCAGATGGAGTGGTAGCCTAGAAGGCTGTTTGGATCAGGTGAGTGGAAGGTGGTATTGCCAATGATGATGGAAAAGATAGAGGTGAAAGATTAGTGAGCTGGTCGGGTGAATCTATGATGGATGGTTCCCTTCGTTTAGCTCTTTTAGCATGGATAGGGGGCTGTAATTCTTGGAATTCTCCCTTGTTTGGTGTAGATCTCAAGACTCGATGAAATCTCTCAGGGGAGAATGACCCAATTCGATCTAACTTTATCTCAAAAAAACCCTCCTTCTAGCGCCAACTCTATTGATGGTGTTTTTATGCACTTCACAACACAGGTAATGTGTAGGTGCATTACCTCTATTGAAAGACAATCTTCCACAATCAAATTGCAGAACACTATCTCAAGTTCTCTCAGATGTTAGGTCATGACGATGCCTGGAATATTTCAGTAGATTTATGTAATTTTATGGAATCACAAGGCGGCCTTATGGAAGTTAAAACTGTAGGAGAATCAAGTTTATGAGCCGAAATTCTTCAGATGGGAAATTACTGCACTTTACTACAAGTTCAAACAACAGTCTTGAACTCCATTATTTTGTTGGATTTGGCTTTACAATGTGCAATGAATCTTAGCATAGGTTGTTTGTAAAAAAAAGAAAAAAGGCCAGGGAAGAGGGAAGGTTCGTGGATCTACAACTACCGATGAACAATGATCATGGAGTTTCCTGCTATGGATAGTTTCCTTAAAATAGGATTTTAGTTAATCTGAGTTCTCACAATATCATGAAATCTATGCTATCTTGTAGGGACTGCAGAGATTTCATCATTCATTCACCATGTAAATGTGAATAAAGACAAAGTTTCAAGAGCAGCTATGAGGTTATAGTCCAGACTAACTTTAAACAGTCACGTACCAACAACAAATGACTAAAAGTATGGACAAGGAAAGCATACACACAACATAAAACTTCATAACCAAAGACAACATACTAAATCTACCAAAGTTAGCTAAAGGAAACTTGAACAACAAAATAAATTTAAACTAGAATTTTAACTAATGGGAGAAGAATCATGAAATATGTGGAGAAATCCAAAATACACCAATAAGTCATTGTATTTTCTATTGCACTTTTTTCAGCATGCCTTTATAACAACTCAACTCTCTTAAAATGAGAGGAGGAGAGCCCTATTTATAGTTTTCAAAAAGCAAAATGAGTGGCCAAGATTCAATTCTATTGTGTGGCCAAGATACACTTTACACTAGGGTTTCACCTACCCCCAAATATATTACATTTTTAACACGTCTTTCATCCTTTCCCTATTTTTGTCTTCTAGTAGCAGCACTATAGCAGTTTTGTCTTTTTGCTATTTGCACTTTGCTGCAACTAATCTTTTAGAAATTAATTATCAATGACAAGGTTGCCCTCCTGCTTCTTCAAAGCTACATACTCCACAAAGCTCAAGATCATTGGCTGAAGCTTGTCTACTTCCATGATGTTAGATTGTAACACCTGGTAACTCCATTCTTAGGAGTTGTTAACGAGCTTCTTCCAGTCGTCGTCATACTTGGAAGAATTACTTCTGAAAAGCTTAGACTAGGCGAAGGCTCAAGCAACAAAGCTCATGAAATCCATGGTAACCTCAACTAACATCCCTTTTTCCACGTTATTTAAGAAATGAGGATTTATGCTTTCTAGATTAATTTCAATAGCAGGCAGCTCATACCCCATTATCAGCTTGAGGTATTGAGCACAATCTCCCCTAGCCTCCATGGCCCATTCGATATCAAGAACCACTCATTCTAGGATCTGCTCTAGCCTTCCCTTTCGATGATCAAAATCTCATTTCCACACATCCACTAACTAGTGGTCATCATCCTTGAGGGCAAGGTCCATCTCCCAAACCTCACTCAGCAGCACGAGGATAGCCTCGATCTTTGGGTAGGTGATTCTGTACTTTTTCGGGAACTCCTCGCAGATTCACCTTGTGCCCTCAAGAGTCCTCTGCACCTCCAAGAACTTATTTTCTGTTTAGATAGCCAAGTTGATGTTCCTATTCCCCATGTCTAAGACCTGCCAGAACCAATTTTCTATGGTCTTATCCAAGTTCCTGGTTCTTTCCAGCTTATTGATTTTCTCTTGAGACAACAACTTCGGCGGGGCTGACGACGTGGTGGGTAGCTCATCTAGGGATGACCATTGTTGAATGTAGGCTGTCAGATCGGGCACCTGTGCTTTAAGTTCTTCCTTTGAGAACTTATCTTGCTAGATAAGGTACACCACCATGGTTACAGATTCCCGAAGGTGGTAAACCTTCTGCTCCCTAGTCGCCACTCCCAAGTCGATGGTGGAGATGTGATAAGTCACTCCTTATTCTCCAACCACCAATGTGGCTATTTGTACTGCCCTAGATCTGGAGGCATCCAAGGTTACTTTTGATCTGATTCTTGGCCTTTTCTCCTTCTTAGTGCTTATTTGTGCTCTGGCTAGTATTGCCTTTATCCTCGCTTTAGGATCTTTTAGGGTGGGAGTCTTTTGCCTAAGCTGATTCACTAGCCAATTGGGCATTTGGGGCCCCTCCTTGGGTGATTCAAGTTGATCCTCGTTGCTCTCCACCCCAAGCTCAATGGTTTTGACAACAAGGGCCTCCTTCTCAACCCTTGCATCCTCCTTCTCCTCATCAGAGTCTTGTATGAGCATTATACATTTGGTAGGAGACCTGGTGAGAAATTGCTTGTTGGAGGGATCTTCCCTTTCAACATCTTTTCCTTCCTCATCTTGATCATACTCATGTTCCCCTGGCTTATCTTCTTGTTAATCTTCATGGAGGGATGCTTCCTCATCATGCTCCAAGGTTCGATCATGTCTTTCAGCTGGAGACCTTCCGATATCAGTCTCTGGAATGATAGACCCTTCAATCATAGGCTGACCTGTAGCCTCTTTGTCCTCGATCGCCTTGAATTGTTTGTTCCATTCTTCTTCAAGCTCTGGGTCAGCTATTTCTTAGATTAATTATGTGTCTAGCTCCTTGCTACCTTCATTGGATTCATAGACCATCTCATCGATCTCCTGGTGCTCGAACATCGGGTGCTCATGGTATTCAAACTCTTCATCTTCGGGCCTATTTGTAGCCTCTAACCTATTTTTGCTCGAGCTCATTTGAGGTCTACATTGTTGCCTCCATTCTAGGTGGTTCAATAGGAGGAGGGAGAGCTAGAGTGTTAGCCATGGCCTGGGCTATTGCGGCCTACACTACTTGATTTGTAAGCATCCTTGAAAGCTCGGATGGCGCATTCTACATGTATTTTATGAAGGACTCTGGGAGATTGAGGACATGCATTGCAGTAGTAGAAGTGGATGGAAGGGAAGGAGACATAGAAGATGATGAGACCGACGAGGTTGTGGTAGAGGATGAATCCACCAATATGACTTGCACGATCATAGAAGTGGAGGCAAGGTGGACAAAGATTTCCATAGCAAGCGGAGAGGAAGCAGATACTACAAGTGAAGTAGGTGGGACGGTCGTAATAGTAGTAGATGGAGACCTTGGCAGGTCAGCCTCTTCCTCTCTACCCTTGAGGAGTGGATCTTTAGGTATTACTAGCATCTCCACAACCCTGACTTCTTTTCTTTTCTTTTTGGAAGGCTCGCCCTCCAAAGCCTTTTGAGCATAAACCCTTGGGTTAGGAAACTGCTCACTAGCTTCTTTTCTCTTCTCAGTTTTTATAGATGGTGGGGATTTGGAGGTTTCCCTAGTTGTAGCAGCAACCACCCCACCATCAGAGTCACTTGGCTCACTTTTGAGTCCATTAAATGTTAAGGTGACTCCTTGTTGCTTTAGTCAAGCCACTTGTTGGTTGATCCACGCCTTCGTTCAAACCTCCACAGGCTTGGTGAGTATGTCAAGGTCATCAACCTTTTGCTCATCCCAATCAATCAAGGGAGATGGCATATTGGCAATGACATTATAATCTGGATCAATCACTATGCTCTTATCCACTTCAAGCTGATCCGAAACCGGACACAAGTTGACTCTTCGCACATAGAGGGCAGTCACGCGCATATAGTGTTGTAACCATACTTCAAGTTCATTTTTGTAGTTGGCCTAGAAATCCTCAAAATTGTTGAGGTGGGCATACTAAGATCCCAATGCCTTTTTGATATGACGATATGGGTCCATTTACGGTTGAGCTGTATACTGCCTGAAGTGGTACTCGACTAGCTCCTTTTCTGAATTACCCGCACATTGGGAGGTATGAATTTTTTACATTCCCTTGTCAAGGCCAATAGGACAAGGTGTCCTTGCCAGATGTTTACCGCTTAGAACATTGTGAATGTATTGCATCTGCCAAATCAGCTCCAATAGTATGATCTAGTCATTGAGGTACCGGGGCAGCTTGTTCGGCCTTTCCTTGAATCCTCGGGCGCACATGTAAGTGAACTTAGGGAATTGTATATACATGAAGGCGTAATGCTTGAGGAGGGCTCTAGCACTGTGGGAGACTCTTCTCTCGAAATCTCCTCCAAGCAGGTGGATGATGTAGGCAATGAAGGCATCATTTACCCTACAGTAGTCCCTCTTGAAGTTTTTGTATTGCAATTGTGGATATTTGTCATAAGGATTAACCTCCCTTCCTAGCGCCTCATTGGGCATTCCAATCAATCCATGGTAATGCCGCCGATCAACAAGCGAATAGACCAGGTAGGGTGTCATATAGAATTTTGATGTCTTCTTCACACTGATAAATTGCTCGTGAAAGCAATTGCTAATTATTTTCCCCCAATAAAAGGCAGCATCTCTCCTGCGGAGGATTTGTTCTACAAAGTACAACATCCACTCCTGAAAGAAGGCCGCAACAGGAAGGCCCATTACTCTACTTAGTAGGGTAATGAGGTCATGGTAATCCATGAAGAAATCACTACGAAAGAGCTCCTATGGGACTTGGCCATCACTGGCCCACTTATCCTTCAACCAATACTGATTAATCAATTTCTTACATCTCATAGGATCTTTATCCCATAATGCTTTGCATTCTTCTACAGTTGGGGTCTCCATGCTTTCAAAGGCGGGGATGTGGAAAGTTGTAGTTATCCCTAGAGGGGACATATTTGCAAGGATGTTTCCATCTCTGTCCACTATGGTTCTGGTTTTTGGTTGATATGCTTCCCAGCATGCCATTACCAGCTCGGGGGCCACCAGAGTTGGTGGGAAGCTTGCAGCCTTGGCAAGTCCACTGCTTCTGATTAACTTTGCATTTTCTATTTTTGGGTCTACCCTGACCCTCCATGTAAACTCGTCAATATCGACATGCCCGATATTGGTATCTGTGATGTCCCTCCAAAGAGTGGTGACTCTAGAGTGTAATGGCACCCCCTTGAATTTTTACCTCATTTGATCATTGTCCTCCTTGCCTCGATGTGCCTTGGCAATTCCTTTTCCATTTTCCTTAGCGACACCGGAGGCTTCTGCATCGGATTCCATAAATCTGGCACAAAGAGACGTGAATTAGTAACATTAAATAGGTGGAGAAGTGGCCTCAGACAATTCCCTGCACATCAAGGTTAGATCCATAGTCATCATTTAGAAAGATGCAACACTCTATAAAAACATCATTAGGAAGCAAAATAGGTAACCTGGGTTCCCAGGGCAGGAATTCCCTTGGCAGAATGTCATCTAAAAGGGAAAACAAGGCAAGGCACTCCCCATGACCTTTCCGGTCATGGATTTGATCAAACAAAGGTTGGGCATGAAAGAAGGCTCAATTTAAGCAAGTGGGTCAAAGTCCATTTTGGATTTGGAGGTCATTTGAGCCCTCATTTAGGCATTCGAGTTTCAGCTATAGGGAGGCCATTTGGAATGACATAGGGAAGATGACACTCCAGGTGTCGGGCTCTAGAGTTTGGGTTGTCAAGGTCAGGAAGCTGTCACGGGACAGCCATGCAAAATGGAAAAATGGAGGCTGCAATCGAGGGACAGAAGTCTGAAGGGTAATCCTCGATGATGAATTCATTAGTTAAGAAAATCCTGGCGATGAATCGAAGGTTGGGGCTCAGAGGTCGAAAAGATGGTTAGGTTTGGCCATTTGGAATGACGAAACTGGAACAGAATCCCAGAGACAAAATTCCAGAGTCCGAAGTCTGAAGGGCGTTTGGACATTATGTCTTCTATTTAGATTTTATGTGGCGAAGGGGCGACCGGGGTCCGAGAGTCAGAAAGATGTCCTAGGACAGCAATGCAAAATGGTGAAGGTGATACAAAATTTTGGGGGTCGGGGTGCAGCGATAACTTGGACGTCTGGTTTTTTCTCTAAGTTTTCTAAGATAGACTTCACGTGCCCGGAGTCCGAGGGTCGGGAAGACACTCGAGGAAGGTCATTCTGAATGGCGAGGGTGCAACAAAAACTTGAGAAGGGAATTGCAGTGGCCGGGACCCTGGGCAAGTTTGGTTTCATTTACAGATTTACGATGGACTTTGTAGGGTCAGGGTTCGAGGTCCAAAAGGTCGTTTGGAGTCTGCTATTGGGAATGGTGAAATGAACACGAAATTTCGTGAACAGAAATCCGAACATTGGAGCCCGAGGTGAGGTTTTCCTTTGGACTAGAATTTAGGCCAAGTTCATAATGGCCACGAAGGGGTCCGTGCTCGAAGGATGCGGCCGCCTGCTCTAAAGAACAATGGCAGGGAAGTTAGGTTCCGGCCGAGGAATTTGATGGTGTCAATTGTCAATTTTCCCACTTCCAACTTGTGGGTTTCTAGGTTGGGACACTACCTTACAAAATTCTTGTTCATTTCATCATTTTTACCTGATTTAAACCATTATTTTGAGGAAAAAGAGACAAGGCACGTGAATGGCGAACATACCTCGAAACCCCGAAGAAAACTTCTATTGAATTCGCGAGGAACAATGAAGCAGAGGTTTGGGCACGAAGGAAAAAATTGCTGGGGTGGCGTCGTCCTTTTCAATCGATTATGTCATGTGAAAATGAAAATTGAATAACTTGTTTATATAACCCCAGCGTCATTAATACCCAATTAAATGCCCGGTATGGCGGTAGGTGAGGTAGCTAAATTTAAATTCCGGGACGGTGGCGGGAGGATCGGGGTTCGGTGGTCAAGAAGACGTCGAGCCATAGCCATTTCAAAAATCCCTTAAGTGAAATGAAAACGGCGACGGGAGCTTCGAGGTCTGGCATTTGGAAAGACGGAAGCTGGCGGCCATTTGGAATGGCAAAGTCCAAAGGGAAACCTGGGAAGGGAAATCCGGAAGGTCGGGCCCGACGGGCTGGAAAGACTTCGCGTAGCTACTGTTTGGAACGATGGAATCGAAAAAGAAATCCGAGAGGGAAAACCTGATGGTCCGGGCCCGGACGGAGCTACGGATGCTAGAAAGGCCAACAGAGAGGAAAAATCTTGAAATGGCTTAGAATTTAGCATTTTCATGGGGGCCAATTTGGTCAAAATTAAAATGTGACTTTTCAGAATATGTTGGCCTTTTAGGGCACAAAAATGGGCATGCAAAACAAGGCGAAGAAAAAAGGACCCAACAAGAAAAAGAGGAAAGAGAGGGTCCCTGTTCCGAATGGGGCGTGTGTGTGATAGGAACAACAACACCCAAGGAGCCAAATTTTTCCCAAGTACTACCACAATGGTGGAGGATGAATTAGAGGATTTACCTAGGATCAAGGAGAGAATTTAGGGTTGACATAGGGAGGTTGTTGGAATGTGGAGGGCTAGGTGTTGGAACACAACAATCTACTAAGAGGGGGGTGAATCAGTAGATCTATTAAAATCTAGCCCTTAGTGTATAATGCAGATTAATTCCTTTTACAATTTTATGTGTAGATTAAGATTTAAATGCAAAAAAACACACATGCATAATAAGTATCATACAACACATGATATACATGGAAAAACGAAGATGGGGAAAACCACGGTGAGAAACACTACTAGGATCTTTTTTCCTAATCTAGTCTCACAATCAAATACTTTGTTACAATGTTTAATGGCACTAACCCTAAGGAGACACCAATCCCTTGATTTTAGGATAACCTAATCCAAGGAAGAACCCACTCCCTACCTTGATCACCTAGCCAAGTATTTGATGGCACCCACTAATCAGATTTACAATGTAATTTATTACAATTTGTTCAATTGAACATAGTTTAATGTTGCAATTCAATTTTCAACTACTCAAATATATGTTGCAATCTCTGCAAATCACTCTCTTCTTTGCACCTTTATCTATCTCTTCTTCTCTATGTTAACCGTCATTTTAATCTCTAATTTTTGTTTAGGTTCTACTCACTCAAGTTAGTGCAGTCTTTGTTTGAAACTAAGCTCACACTCTATTCTATGCACCTTGCTCTATCTCCTCTTCTCTCTATTAACCTTGATTGTAATCTCTGATTTTTTTTTGGGTTCTACTCATTCAAGTTAATTCAATCTCTATCTACAACTTATCTCACACTCTCTACTACATGTACTTCTCAACTCAATTTTTTTTTGTGTCTCTCTTTTTTCTTTACCCCACCAATCTGTAATCAATGCCCCATGCACCATTTATACAAATCTTCCTAACAATATTTTGTCACTAACTTCCTCAAGAAGTTTCATGTTCTTTAAGACACAACTATCAAATCCAGATTCTGGTTTAGTAGATTTTACTAAGTATGGCGATCTTCAAAATCCAAAACTTGATGTGCATTAAATTTTATTTTCTATTTATTCGATCTGCATTTGATCTCTTTCATCTTGGTGATCCATGCTACCACCCTACAAATAAAATCCCTAAACATCTGATAGTTGGAGTAGATAGACAATTTATTTTTCATCCTCTATCTTGGTTACCAAAACTAACCCGCATTTAGAAAAAGCTAGCCATTTGTGATCTTCAAGTTTAAACCTGAGCCATCGATTCACTTGTTTGCACCATGATATCTTGACCATTTTTTAACTCTATCAACTTTAAAATAGGACCATCAAATTTACTCTTTTAATCTGCACCATTGATCTTATCCCATCACATATTGCAGCTTCATCTAACTCTTTAGCTTCTACTTTTGTGATGTGAATGGCTATATCGATTGGTCTCCAATCATCTTCATTCAATCTTCACCATTGACAACTCATCACATTCCCTTTGCATATTCCAACTGGTGGAAACCCTAAATTTTTTTATGTTCCACTAACACTCGATGCATATTTTGCTTTCTTTTTTGGTCAAGGATGTGTCTTGTAGCTTAGGTTTTTTCTTTTACCTATGTTCTATGGTTTTTTTTATGCCCTAAACCCCTTGAAAAATCCTAATTATTGACACCCTTTTACTTACATTCTAATTTTCAGTTGACTTGTGCTAGCCTGTTCCTATTTCCTCACATTATAACTTGAGTCATCAAAATTGGTCACTTAATGAACCTTGTTGCATAGCCTATCAATCGTTACCCATTGAATTATTTTAAGTCATATCAAATATTATGTGGGTCTAAAAGTCTTTTAATTATTTTCCATTTATCATAAGTCTAAATCCATAGTATGCATAAGTCCCTTTACCTTTTAAACCTATAAAATGACCTCCTCTTAAGTCATCAATAAACACACATGTCTATTAAAATTCTTAAGCAATGGTCATCGGGTCCCACCAAATATTTTCCATTGGTTGCCCACTAGACTATGGCAATAAAATAATTAGATAAAGGAACCAATGGGGCAGCGAGAAGGTGACACCTGTCCATCCTTGTAGTGGGTCCTACCATTCTTCAAAGGCACCACAGGTAAAAAGAATTTAAATCAATGGCTATGATGTGATCTTAAGGATGAATCTCAACCATTCCCTACCAGCTCATGAGGGACCCACTATTTGATATCGACTCTCAACAAGGCAATGTGCGAATGCAATGTGGCAACATCACCACCATCAAAAGGACTAAGGAGGACATAAATGTTTGATTAAATATTTCACGATGACTATGGACGTGGCAAAGAGTGTGCTAATAAATGGATTTTTGAACACATGCACAAAACCTCTACGAGATGTTTAAATCTCGATTGTTCATCACAAAAGGAGGTTAATAGCCTAGAAGTAGGCTTATGAATTAAAGGATGAAAATCTTATAGGTTTCTGAGTTGATCTGGGTCATTGCCCGCTAGCTCATGACCATAGATCTAAACCTTGTAGATTCTAGAGGCTTGTAGGCAATTGCCACATGAAATTTCTCACGACTTGTAAAGCATGGTGGGGCCATGGAGCTAATGATGAAGGTGTACACATGGTGGGAATTTTGTCTAGTGGATGTTGAGTCAAAAAAAATTAAAACATTCAAAATTATTTGACTTCATTTGAGCCACACACTAGTCCACATCACGATGAGATCAATGACAAAAATTCAAAGTTACTAAAAAGGACATCATGGAGTCATTCCGGTTTGCGTGAGTGAGTAGTAATGACAAAGTTGATGTTTTTCAACTGAATTGAGGGATTTTTTCACCATAAAAGTTGGTTTTAAAGCTTATAGTTGATTAAAAAAGAATTCCTAATGCATTCAAAACCTGTTACAATACATGTCAAGTTCTTGTCATCTTCAAACTAGGGTTTTCCATGTCAACAAACCAATAAGTTCAAACTATACCTCTTGAGCTAAATTTCCTCCTAGTTTTCATTCAATTACTATTGTTATCATCCGAGTTAGATTTTAGGTTTTCTTTTAAGGTTTGACATTCATTATAATTGCTACAAATTTGACAATTGAGCTAGTCTTTGTATCAAGATTTCCCTTGAAACCTAAAAACCCTAGTCCTAACTCGTGGAACCCTGAGTCAAATTTCTCATTAATAAAATGGTAGCAAGAGTCCTACCCTCTGGTTCTAAACCTAAGAGGAGGACTATAGTTCAAGACTTGCTTGATCAATTAGCATCCTCAACCATTGAGAAACATATAGGTAAAACTTTGTTTCATAGCCCTAGGGTTAAGGATGGTATTGTCGATTGATAATGCACTATTAATGATGCTACATTGTCATATACCAGGTGGACACGCTTTCAGTGCTAGTTGAGTAATATGCATTCTCACATCCCAATTTGCAACCCATAGAGGTTGGATATGGAAAATTTTATCATTCTCAACATGTATCTATACATTGACCTCCTGACAACCATTGCAACTAACTATGACCCTATTATTAGGGTAGTTAGAACTCACTCTGGGCAGGAGATGGTTTGGGTTACAAAAGAGGAAAATGCAGAAGTGTTCAAATTAAACAAATGGAATAGGGAAATGGAGGAGATTGATGACAAGAAACTAAAGGAAGAGTATGACAAGGTGAGACGTACATTCAAGGTCTCAGTGTTGGCTCACTTGCTGGAATTAGCAGGAAAGGGAAAAGGTAGAATTGTACATGGACGATCTAATAACGAACCCTTTCCAATAAATTAATTTTTTCTCTACTTTCAAAAACATTTTACTCCCTATTTCAGATTCTAGGGTATGATCCATCCTCAAGCATGCCAATTGCACCAATGTATATGGCTGCCAATATTCAACATCCCAACATAAACACCTTGTATGATTTTTCTACATACTTATCAGAAGAGAAACATAAATTCCTAGTAGCATTGAAGAATGGGGGAACAATAATAAGGTTTTGGTGGTATTATTTGTTTATTCATATGTTCTTGTTCAAGGGTGCAGATTATTTTGGTAAGGATATGAAGTTGAAGGGAGTGGTGGATGGTTTAGTGATGTCTATTCAATCATGGACTCCCTTGTTAGACAAACATGAGTAGAAAACTAGTTTTTTGGTTGCCACAAATATCTTTTCCTCCAAATTGAAAAGAGCTTTGATTGTGGATATGCCAAGGATTCCTACTGAATTACATGATTTCTTTAGGCTAGTGGAAAGGAGGCCTGATTTGAAAATTAGACATAATTGGGGAGATGTAGTCCCTTATGAAGATTGCACAATTATTAGAGTATACAGAACAAGATAAACACCCCATGTACTTTCTAGGGATGTACCATTGAGGATTGGTTTTGTTGAGGGCTTGAAACAACTAGGTGATGTAGAAGATAATTACTTGTTTGATATGAGAAAAGGAACCTTTTTCCATGCCTACATTGTTCTCTCAGATTTTGTTATGAAAAATAATGGATGAAAGAAAATCATTGATATGATCAAATGCTATGGAATAAATTTTGAGCATACAAGAGCTATGACCCTGAGGGATTTATGGTTTGGTTATTGGATATAATAAAAGGAGGGAAGTTTGATCATACTTTGTCTTTCCCTGATGACATCATCAAAAATGTTTTTAATTTTCTAACACAAGAGGATAGGCTAAGGAAATGGATTATTTTTAAGAAGTTGGAGAGAGAAAAAAGGGTGCAAGATCCTCAATTTATAGCCTTGTCTAATATTGAGAGTGTAATTTTGAGAACACAAATAGTTGTGTAGAATTTTGATAAAGTTGATCTTGCAACTTTGAAAGAGGAAAGAGTGGTCTAGGATAAGGGTAAAGTAGTGGTTATTGAATAACATGATAAAGGAAAGGCCCTCATGAAAGAAGAAAGACCAAATTACCAACCACCAAGAAGACGCATATATATGTAAGGAAGAAGAGTACTATAAAGAAACAACTGACAATTTCCACTCCCACATAATGAAAGGAGTCAAGGGAGCCTTCTCCATAGTAGAAATTACTACCATTTTCACCACAACATTCTTCCACCACATAAATAATTGAGTTGTATTTCCCTCCTAGAGGACCATCTCCTCCTAAGGAACCACCAATAGAAAGGAAAAGGGTTGAGTCAGATGGCCTTGTTGATTACCCTACTGATGAATTAGATGAATAGATTGTTGTTATAGAAGATGAAATAAGGCAAGCTATAATATCTCCCCAAAGATACATAGTTCCACAAACCTTGAGTCTCAAGCTGAGAAAGGAAGACTTGAGTGGATAAATAGTTTAGAGGATGTTAGAGATAAAGCTTGTGAGAGATTCATGGATGACGATGCATTTGTAAAGACACAATAATTTTAGGAGTATGTATGGAGGGAAATGAAGGAAAAATATATTATGACTGTATAAATTAAGGCAAGCAAGAGCCTTGAGTTTCCAAAAATAATTATAGAAGGTCAAGTCTATGAAGATATGAGAACCAAGTATTTGAATATCACTACAGTTGAGGGAAAAGAACGTGTTAGAAAAAGTGGTGTATTATTATTACCAGAATGGGATTTGGCATTAGCCATTAAATTTGATACATCCAGAAGACATGATGCCCCCATCTGCAACACATAAGAGGAAGTTAATTTGGCCTTACAAGGATCAACTTTTAGTTCCCAATGGGACACATTAGCCATTTAGGATTTAGCTCCAAGCACTAAGAAGCAAGAGGTTGCAGAACCGACTATTGGAGTTAGAGGAGGGTTAATCATTAAAAGAGTTTATGATACATCAGCCCTAGAAGTAGCTACAATGAATATTAATGTAGCTCAGTTCACCAAGGCCACAATAGAATCTCAAACTAAAGAAAGGGAAAATTTCAAAACAAAGTATAATGATATAGTGGCTGAGTATAATATGGGGCAACAAAAAATAGCTGAGATGCAATTGCAGATTGCATTATTGAAGGAGAAATTTTAGTCCATGCATGCAACAAGCCCATATCAAGCTACAATTCTTCCTCCCCCTTCCCCAAAGGAACAAAATCCACCTTCTCCCATTCTTTGACCACCTCCAATCCCAATTGAGGTTATTCCTTCCATTTCTGAGGATGTTCCCATTGCATAATAAATTCTAAGTACATCAAAGGAACCTCCAACATAAGAAGTTATCAAGGAAGAGATTATAATAAGCTTAAGAATTTTGAGGAGAGATGTCAAAAATTTGATAAATTAATTCACCTGAGCAACATGAAAATTGTGACTATTGTATTGGAGCACTTGAATAAAGGGATTGAGAGGAGATTAATTAGCATTCATTCAAATTACTTTTGTATGTTTGATGCAATAAGGAACTTTGATAGGGATAAATAAGTTTCCATCCCATTGATGGATAATTAGATCCCTAGGTTCTAGGAATTAATAGATATGGCGATTGGATCAAAACATGATACCAATCAGCCACCTAGCATTATCCTGAATTTCAAACTGGTAAATGCAATAAATGAATTCCAAGGGTTGATTGAACCATTAGAAATGAAAATTAGAGAGCTAGTAAAGAGGTTTGATGAGTGGAGTTTTAGTTTACTCCTAGATATTTTGAATGAAAATGGTTAATTTAAAACTTTGAAAGAATGGAAGGACCAAGCAAATAAGGTGATATCCACTCAAGCCAAGTTAATTTATGATGGAGTGGATGTGGAGATGTTGAAGAATAGTATGTATAGGCTCATCCACATAGTCATATTCCTTGAAGAGTTTGACAAAGAGGCTAACTAGGTGGTGATTAAATACACTCAATAGAGGAAGAAGGCATACCAAGTTATTATATTTGAATGGCCTTCTGAGGAAGAATTTGAGCTCTAGAAGAGAAAGTATGTTGATATCCTAGATGAGTAGGCTACTAAAATGGTGAAATGGTGATTGAAAATTTGATCTTATGTTTGCAACAACAAATGTTACAGTAGGAGAGGTATAATACATGGCCTAGAACTGGTACAGATTAGGCCTTAGATACATCAATGTTTGGATATTGTATTCTCTCCATTTCAAATTGATGACATGGAGTGGATACATGAAAATACTTTGGTGTATTCTTCTTTATTTATTTTGTTATTTTCATCCTCAAAGTTTTGTATCGCATGGAAAAGGGTGTGTTGCTCATGGAAAGAATAATTTACACCAACTAGACAACCTTTCGGAAGGTGGAAGAGGCTTCATCAAAAAATGAGAAATGTTTTTTAATCTTATATGCACATATACCTTTAGTTTGGGAAAATATAACTTCCTTTTGAATGTAAATGCGAATGTCAAATGAAAATGACATGTGTGCATTGGCACGAAACTTTTTTTTCTCCCTTATTCTTATAAAAGGGAATTCAAGGCCAATTATATGGGGTTGTTAGTTGATTGATATTAGAGAAATTTTGTAACCAGGCCTAGATAATATAGTATGAGTCTTCTCTAGGTTTTAAGAGTTTTTGAGTCATGTAATGGTGCATGCGATAACAATATTGTCATATTTTGTGATATAAATAGAAAATATTTAAGGCCAACATTCTCTATTGTATACTTTGTATAGATTGTGAGTATAAAGGAATCAAAGATTAATTCTCTTCATCTTCTTTTATTTCATTAAATTTTTATTCATTATTAATACACTTGTTCAAAGAATGAGTCAAATTTGTTTTGACACGAGTAAAGGTTTATGTGAATGTATGCATGGATAATTGAGTATTGTTGCTTAAGTTTCTAGTATCAATGGTGTAAGGAATAATTGATAGGCTTTGTTATGATAGGAATAATTTTGTTAGATGTTTTCAAATATATGATTTAGCATTCTCCACACTAGGATAAGGAACTAGTTATGTTATGTTACAATTTCCTAGATCTTTCTTAGCAACTACATTCAAAATCAATTTCATTATCCATTTTTTGTGTGAATATATGCCAAGCCAAATTTATAACACTTTTTCTTCAATGTGACATTACTATAATGATTAGCTAGATCTTTAAGGTTTCCACTTGTTAACAAATTAAAAGAGAATGTATCTATTTAATTTACAATGTATATGATAATTGGCACAAGAGTATCTTAAAAAACATTGTAGGAATCACCCTCCCGGGTTGTATAAAGACCCAAGTGTAGAGGGAAAGCATAGCAAGCTTTCACCTATTCATTATTCAATCCATCATAGTTGTTGATAATTGAATATGGCACATTCATAGATAACTAGTGAGACAAGCTTGGTTCATTAAAAATAACCAACACCAACTTTATTTATGAGAAAAGGTAAGCTAATCGTGATGCAAAGAATCCTCACGATATATATAAATCATGCCACTGGTCTTAAGTTACAAATCATGCGTTTAACATATCATAGGGCTGAGCCAAGGACCCACCAAGTCCACATCGAGATAGTAGGTTGTTGCAATTTGTCCACCACTTATGTAACATTCCACTATCCTCTATCATTCATTGTGCATCGATAAATTTGTTTATTAATTTCACTTCACAACAATGATGTGAAGTGACCGAGTGATCTTCTGCCACGTGTCCATGATGTCATCATCAACTTGTAGATTCTTGACCCACATGAAACTACTTGTGCATCATACAATCATCAACCACTTGATCTCCACCATTGCCTGCTATCTTGTGGGGCATAGATGGGGACCCACCAAAACACAACGGGATAGCGAGCACTATCGATCTTCCAAGGCTTGATCACAACCACTTATCACATATCACACAAACACTTCTATGCAAAAGACACCAAAGCATGATTTCAAGGATGGTTGTGATAGTCATATGATCTTCAAACTTCAACGTGCACCATTGATCTTTCATAGAACCTCAAAATCAGATGAACCCATAGTGCTAGGAAAGAGGACCGATCACACCAATGACTTTGATGGAATATGAAATAACTTCAATGACTTCTCACTGCCAATACCTTGTCAATGTCAAAATATAAACTTGGTTCATCATCATGGATATTTAGACATTATGGTTTATCTACAAAAACCCTAATCAAACCAAGAGCACAAGTAATCCATTCCTGAGTAGACTATATATCCTTTGGACCTACAATTCAATTTTTTGATAAGTTCTCAAAACCCCATGTAGAATTTGGCCATAGATTTCACTTTAGACTTCTAGAAGAACCCTCTACAACAATATGCCAATATTGCATGAAAACATTACAACAATCTGAGAAACTTTGTAACAATTTTCAGAACCATTCTTTTGATCTTTTAGAAGTAGATCCACTACATTTCTTATCTCTTCTTTGACATAAAGGACACTTTTTACATCAATGAGAACTAAATTTCAAACAATCTCCCCCTTGTTATTGATGGAAAAACCAAATGCTCAAATAACTCTGAACCAATTAGTTCTAATATCAATTCTAGAGGTTGCAATTTTTGCTATGTACCAATTAAAACAAACAACCCTTTCTTGACCATTCACAATTCTCTCCCCCTTACTTGTGCATTCACACAATTTCTCCAACTCCTTCTTGAGAATTTGCTGCAATTTATCCCCCTTTGACATCAATGGAAAAGGGTTACACTACTCTCCCCCTTTGACAAAAAATTCAAGGAGAACAAAACACTTTTGAGTCTGCAACCATCAAGTCATTAGAAATTTATAAAACCAAGTTTACCAGACTTGATCTTTTCTCCATTGCCAAGGATAAATGAAGTATCTATGAATCTCCCCCTAGATCCATGCCCTATCACTGGAGTCTAGTAATATTATGTGGGATAAATTACTCCCAAGTTCTCCCTCAAATATTCAAATCTTTCCTTGGGAAGTGGCTTAGTAAAACTGTCAGCCACTTGTTCTTTTGTGGGAACATATTCCATGTTGACTTCCTTATTTGCAACCTTTTCTCCAATGAATTGATACTTGATTGAGATGTGCTTTGTCCTAGAGTGCATCATAGGATTCTTTGAGATGTCTATTGCACTTGAATTATCACAAAAAATAGAAATAGGATCTTTGTACTCCACTTTGATGTCCTTGAGTGTTTTCTTCATCCATAGGACCCGAGGACAACATGTTATAGCTGCAACATATATTGCTTCTACTATGGATAGTGTAACTGATTCTTGATTTTTTCTCATCTAAGAAACAAGTTTATTTCCCAAAAATAATGCTCTACCACTTGTGCTTCTTCTATCAGCTATACTTTTAGCCTAAAGAACATTTGTTTATGCAGTTAGAGTGACATATTTTCTCTTGGGGTACCACAAACCATAATCAATAGTGCTCTTGATATATCTAAAGATTATTTTCATTGTATTGACGTGAGACTCTTTTGGTGCAACTTGAAACCTTGCAACCATACACATTGCTTGCATTATGTTTGGCCTTGATGCAATTAAATACAAAAGGCTTCCAATCATTGACCTATACATTGTCTGATTTACATCTGGTGATTCATCTAATTTTCTCAATTTGCAACTAGTTATCATGGGGGTACTGATTGGTCTACAATCTTCATACCAAACTTCTTAAGAATTTCCTTAGCATATTTAGTTTGAGATATAAATATCCCATTATCAGTTCATGTAATCTACAAACCAAGGGAAAATGAAAAATATCCTAGTATTGACATCTCAAATTCATCTTGCATATGTGTAGCAAATACTTTACACATTTTATTATTGCTACTAATAAATATGATGTCATCCAAATACACAACAATAATAATCATGTGCTCACCTTCAGATTTGAAGTACAAATTGCTATCAACACATCCTTTATTGAATCCTTGTTATTGTAGGTATTGGTATAACCTAGAATACCACACTCTTGGTTATTTCTTTAGACCATACAAATATTTCTTCAATCTACATACATAATCATCATCTTCTGACAACTAAAAACCTTCAGGTTGTTCAATGTAAAAATTCCTCTTCCAGGTTTCCATTCAAAAAGCAATATTTGACATCCATTTGATAGACTTTAAATCCCTTGTAATCTTAGAATGCAAGAAATAGTCTAATAGCTTCTAATCTTGCAACAAGTGAGATTTTTTCTTCAGAGTATATACCTTAAACTTGTGCATACCCCTTGCACACCAATCTTGCCTTATTCCTTACAATAGCTCCATCCTCATTCAACTTATTTCTAAACACCCATTTATTACTTATGATGTTTTTTCTTTGGGGTCTAGGGACCAATTCCCACATTTTGTTCTTCTCAATCTGATTTAGTTCTTCTTCCATGGATTTAATCCAACTTTCATCCTTGCTAGCTTCTACATATCTTTCTAGTTCAATTTGAGACAAGAGAGAAAAGTTTACTTGTTCCTTATTCTTTGCAAGCATTATCCCAGTTTGAACCCCTTCATTTTTGTCACCAATTATTTGATCTACATGATGGTCCTTCTACACATACTTTGTAGGTTCTCATTCAACCTCTTCTTCACATTCTTCTTCCTCCGCATTTGTATCATCTTATTCATCTTTTGATTCAACTTCAAAGTTGTTCTTGCTGGGCTTAACATGATTCATATTTCCATTAACCTTGACATTGATGCTTTCCACAATCTTGTGCAACCTTTTTTTATAATAAGCCTTTCTTTGGGTGCAATACCCTAAAAATATTCCTTCATCATATTTGGAATCAAAGCTTCCGAAGTTTTCATCTATTTCTTTATGTATCATTTTCTACCAAACACCTTGAAATACTTGACAAATGCAGTCTTGCAATACCACAGTTCATATGGAGTCTTACAACTATTTTCTCTTATTTGAGCTCTATTCTAAATGTAAACTATAGTGTGAACTGCATCTCTCCAAAATGTGTCTACCAATTTGGCCTCACTCAACATTTCTCTAGCCATATCTTTAACCATTCTATTCCTTCTTTTAACTACTCCATTCTATTGCGGAGTTCCAGGTGCAGAGTATTGTCTCCTAACTCCATGATTTTCACAATACTAAATGAATTTTCCTAATATGAATTGTCCTCCTCTATCTAATATTAAGCACTTAATTCTTTTGTTGGTCTCCTTCTCAACCAATTTTCTAACTATCTTGAACTTTTCAAATGCTTCAAACTTATCCTTAATAAAGGTTACCCATGCTATTCTATTATAGTAATCAATTAGCATCATGAAATATCTCACCTTTCAATCCCCTTGTCCTTGTGGCACCACACAAATCAATATGAAATAATTGCAATGGTTTTGTGGTAGAGTAATCCTTTGTTGGAAACTTAACCATTATTTTTTTTCCCTATTGACATTCTTTGCATATGGTGTTTGTAGGCTTAGTTATCTTAGGCATGTGTCTAACAAGTCCTTTTGAGCTTACTTTTACCAAACTATTAAAATTAGCATGCCCAATCTCGTATGCCACAACCAAATCTCATCTACCTAACTTATTAGAAAATTTTGACCTTCTACTTCACAAAGATTGTAAAGATTGATATAAGTCCTTACTCCTTGTGCAATTTTCTTACCATTCTTTCTTATCTTGTAGCCATTGTCACACATTTGGCTGAAACTTAGAAGGTTATGTTTCAAATCTTCAACATAGAGAAAATATTTTGTCCTATTCTTGCCATCTATGCTCAATTTTCATTTTCCAAAAATATTCACAATAGTATTATTACCCAAACTAACTATTCCTTATTTACATTTCTTTTTTTCAATGAATTTTCTTTTTTCTCTAATCATATGCTTGGAGCAGCCACTGTCAATTACCTACAGAGTATGCTTTTTAGCATGCAATTTTATTTGTGAAATCATTGATTATGTGAGGTTATGTTATTTATACTTCCACGCATTCTTAGGTTTATTTTCCATCCTCTCTTTTTCTTTGTCAAGAGCCTTAAATTTATTTTTCACTTTGGGAGGTATATTTCCCTTTTTCTCAAACTGAACATTTTGTCTTATAATTTTTTCTCTACAATTTCTATCCATATGATTGAAATTATTATAGTTGTAACATATTACATTCATATCCATTAAAGGAGAAAAAAGATTTATACTTACAAAGTTTGTACTACTTTTAGAAATTACTCTACATTCTCTAGCCCTATGACCAAATTGATTACAAGTATATGAATACCCATAGAAGAATGATGAGTACCTAGTCACAATATTTCATTGAGATGGTTGATGGGGTCTTCTTTGTTTTGGATTCATCAGATCGCCTAATCTAGTGAATCCATCAACATCAAACCTTCTTGTGAGCCCACATAGGTAGTGGAGTTGGCTTGGGCCGTGCGTTTGCTCCCCATAGGTTCTAGGTTCGACTCTGAGGCTCAAGCTTACTTGATGTATGTGGTTTGTAGGCTATTGCATGCATCCTTAGGGGACTATTCTTGCCTCATCTTTCCCTATAAAGGTAACACATTGGGTTGAGTCGAGGGGACAACCTTGGGTTACCAAAAAAAAAATCAAAGCTTCTTGTGTTCTACTTCTTCTTTTGTTGTTGATTATTCTTCTTGTCTGCAAACAACTTCTCTTCATCAAACCTCTTCACCTCAATAGATATCTTTTCCTCTTCAAATACATCCTCCTTGCATGATTTCTCACCAACTAATCCCGACTTTTCTTCCATTCTAAATTTTTCATCAAGTTTTGTAGAAGCGTTGATTAATAAACTCTTTACTTTCTCCGACCCTTAACCTGATTTCTCTTTGTTAGCTGGATTTTGTGAGCTTAATAATCCATCAAGGATCTTTGAGCCTCCCTTAAGCTTCAATCCTTTTTCAATGTATTCTCTAGCTTTCTCCAATTCTTTCCTTAAAGTGACTACCTTTGCATCAATCTTCATACATTCATCCTCATTAGATTCCAATTTGGATTTTAGCACTTATTCCATTCTTTTGGATTCCTCCACTTGAAGTTTCAGACTTACCACCATCAAATTGGATTCCTCAAGATATTTAGTTAATTGCTTATTCTCCCTTTTCAGGCCTTCAACCTCATCTCTCAAATTGTCAATTTCTTCTAAAGTACTGATGAGCTCTCCCTCAAGATCAATTTTAGCTTCCTCTTCACCAAGTTGTTTACCCATGCCATGTTTCTATTTTGCAAAGTCTTTGGCTATGAAGAGAAATTATTCCTCTTCATCCTCCATTATAAGAGCATGATCTAGTTCATCATATAAAATATCAATAGCATTAGATGAGTCACCTTCTTCGTGAATGCACAAGCTCTTCTTCTTCTTTCCAGAGCTCCTCTTTTAGGATAGTAGGATTTCTTCATCTTATGATCTCCTTCTAGTTCAGAGTTATCCTTCTTACTGTAAGGGAATTTAGAAGAAAAATATCCTATTTTACCATAGTCAAAGCACTTGAAGGGTAATTTATCTCTATACTTGTTAGATCCAATCCTTAATTTTCTGATAAAGTTTTCTTCTTCCTCATCAGACTCTTCATGTTCAGAAGTAGAGGCTACTTCCTTGTCTTTCTTGTGTGCCACATCATTTTCTTTGTTTGTAACCTTGAATGCAACTTCTCTTGTAGATGGTTATATGCTTCCCATTCTCATTTTGTATGCAATGAATATGTCGTGCAACTCATCAAGAGTGAGTTTTTCCACTTATCTTCCTTCTTCTATAGTAGAGATCTTGGAGTCATACTTTGCCTTATTGAGCTTAGAACCTTTTGCAAAATGACAACTTCTTTAACTTCTTCTCCAAACCCTTTAATAAAATTAACTATATCTTCAACTCTTATAATATATTCTGCAATATTTTCTTCTTCACCCATCTTCAGACCTTCAAACTTAGCTCTCAGAATTTTTAACTTTTCCAATTTTACCTTGCTATCTCCTTCATAGATTATTTTCAACTTCTCCCAGACATCATGTGCAGTTTTACAATGCATAACCTTGACAAATATTGGTCTAGTCAAACCACGAAGAATGACATGCTTTTCTTTTTCATTTTTTTCATAATCCTTTTTACTAGCATCAATAGGAGGTGTTTCCGATGGTGTATATCTATTCACAACTGGCATCCACACATCAAATCCTAAATATCTCAAACATGTCTACATCTTAACACTCTAGAAGGAATAATTTGCTCCATCAAAATAAGGTACCTTATTTGTAGAGGAGCCTTCCTTACTATAAATTGTGTTTGTTGAATACCTAAAATAATCAGAGGGGGGTGAATTAGTATTCTATTAAACCATTGAGCTATAAACCATCCAATTTTTGAAGCATATTTAACTATAAGAAAGCATGGAGAAATTAAAAAGAGCATGACACCATAAGACACATAAACACTAGATTTTTACAAGGGCTCATTGCCAGGACACACTATCCTTAAAAAGGCTCATAGTATGAAATAGTTTAAAAAATAGAGTATGGCTCATTGCCAAGAGATGAATTGAGATAGAATGCACCTTCCTTGTGCTAGAGTTTAGTTTTGGTGAAGCATAATATATGAAACACTTCTTTGCAAGTGTATACAACACATCTATATGCTTATTCATACAACTCAAGAAATTTTCAATTCTCGATCACTCTATTGTTCACTCACACACACACCATCTTATGCTCCCTCATATCTTGATCTCAAAAGAGTTCACATATATACTATATATAATCAAGTACATCAATTAAATTGGCTTAATTAAAGTAACCTCATTTCAAATCAAAATTAAGGCTGTCAAACTTTTCATCTTTGCATGATATTACTCAACATGAACCTATCATATATCCATTTAACATTTTTAGTACATATTTAAACTCCTTAACACCAATTAATAATTATGTTAGCCAGGGTTAGACCTAAAACATAAAACCCCCAAATTTATATGCAATTCATCAAATGTGTAACACAAAATCTTGTTAACACATCAAATTATTCTTTAGACAACACCAAAAGACATCTTCAACACCACTAAACAAAAATAATTAAACCTGAGAAAATGCAGAATCTCCCATATCAACATAATATATATAACCTTCACTATAGACTTTAGATCATAACACTGTCATTCATATCTTATGTATGCCTTCACATATCATCACAAAAATTTGGTGTAAGATGAATCTTCTAGTCGTAAGCCTATGTACAAAGTCTTGTAGAGATATCTTTCTTTGAGGTGGAATCGAGACAAAAAAACTAGATGAATTGAACCAATAAATAAGTAGAACATTTTTTTCCAAACTACTAGTAACAATATCTTTCCAACCATAAAACCTAGTCAATTGAAATATTTTCAATAGATACAAATGATGTCAAGATAGACCATAATATTAGCTTCTAAAGGAATCTTACAAAATGAGATAGTCCAGACCAAAATATCAGTTTAACAGACTTCCATTACTGGAGCAACTACTGAACTATACAAGTAGTGTATAACACTAATAATCATCCAAATACCATTGTTTGACATCAATGACAACCTTCCAATTTCCAAAAATCTCCCCATTTGTCATTGATGGAAACACATGATGTGAAAACCATCAGAAATTCATTCTCAACTTTCTCACTTTTCTCCTCAAAATCTTTTCCAAAAAATTTCTTAGAACTTCTCATTCCCTACTCTTTTCACATTTCATTCTCTCCCCCTTTAACATCAATGGGAAATGATAAAAAGGTATTGAATCATTTAACAAATTCTAATAAATACCTAAATACTCCCCTTGAGGAGTACATCCAAGACAACATGTGAGAGTAATCAACTAGAGGTGGTTGTCCATTGAAGTTTGCTAAGAGTGTCTGTCCAAGAGGATTTTACTTCATCCCAAAACTTCTTGACTTATGATAGTGCTCTGCATAAATATTTAAGATCAACAAGGATGTCCTTTCCTTCAACCAAAGTCCTGGGATAAACATTTGAGTTCAAGATCCTGTCATCCAATGAGAGAGCATAATAGACAAGTGTTCACTTAATCATGATTAGATCTTTGAGCATACTATACTATTCAATCATCTCTCCTTTCTCCTTATGTGAAGCAAGATATTCTTCATGTAGTTCTTTTAATCTATACAGGGTTTGATCATCTAGATCAAGAGCTGGATTTCAGGTGCTGGAAGCATATTTTATTTGAGCCTCTATGGTGTCCTCAACAACATTGAATCTTTGAGGAGCATAAGGCCATGTCCAACAAAATGAAAATAAAATTCTAGCATATTCCTCACACTCTTGAACCTCTTTAAGTATGTCAAGTGCAATGCAATGTGTAAATTTACATCTATCCACAATTTTTAATAATTCTTTTCCTTCAACCCAAGTGACTGTATCACTTATAGCTTGACTCTTGAGTTAATGAATTTATGCTTTATCCAATGGGTTGAGAAGAACTGGTAACTACTATAGGAACAATATGAAAATATTTCTTTCTCCTTGCTAGCTACTTAAGTCTCCTTGGAGCTAGCTCAATCTGAGTAAGAAATGCATGTACCTCAGTGAATTTTCTCTTCTCTTTGAAGGTGAACATTGATTTACTGAAGATAGACTCATATTTCTCAAGCTAATTTAGTGTAGGTTCAAAATCTAGGTTTGCTGGAATCTTGAGTGATATTGATTAGCATTTTAATATAGCCAGTGACATAGTCCTTTTCAATTTCATACCCCAACTTATGAATCCATGTGATCCTTAGTTCAACTTCCTTGATAATGCAACTATATGTGGTTACCAAAAATGTTATATCATCCTTATAATTTGTAATTAATTCTCTTGGAACTCTCCTTCTATTCATTCATCTTTGAAACTTTCCAAAGAATGCAGCAAGATCATGTCCTTGTGCATCCAAATCACCAATATTTCTCATTAGTTCTCCAATTTGATGAGCTACTAGTTTGGTATTTTCCCAAACAACTTCTATTCTAGAAACTTCTATCATGAAGTAGAAGGTTATACATAATATCAGTGTTCCATATCTAAAAGTGCATTTCTTTTTCTTAATATCATTCAAATTTTCCACCAGCTATTACTAGAGAAACTCACAAAGATCATACTTTGTCCTCTTCTCAACCATTTCTATAGCTAAATCAATTGCGAAGGTAGAGACATCATTAGCAGTTCCAATACTTGTGTTCTTCATTAATCCTTTGCCTTTGTCAAGATCATGTTCAGGAGTGGGTCTGGTGGATAATAACTTAGTACCATCACTAATTGCTTCTCTAGATATCATATGTGAATCGTCAAGCCACACAAATTCATCATAAAATCTACTAAGAGCTAGTCTAATACACCTCTATGCATTACTAAAGTCTAGAAATCGATGTCACATCCAATTTCATCTCTATAAGTACATTGTATTCTGGTTTTAGGGTAGAATCATTTCCAATCAATTCTTCAGACCACAATATATGAGATTTTCCATAGTTAGGTTTTTATTTTCCATGAATATACATTCCAACATCTTCAATCAGAGTAACACCAAGGGAAACATACAAAAATACACCCAAGGGGTCAAGTTCTAGGGTTTTAACATGATACATTTTAAGTTGCGGTTTTGTCCTCACTAAGTTGTCTACTACTCATGGTATATTTATCACATTCAACCAAATTCAATGAACAGTTCAGAGGGAATGTCTAGCAACAATTACTTACCTATTCTTTCCACACCAATGCCAAACATTGTGTTTCTGTAGTGTGGAAACACTTTGGTTTCTTCAAACTTCCTCTGCATGCTTCTTTTCTTCCAAAATTACCTTTCAACGAATGAGTTTTCTTTAACATACTTAAATTTGTTTCTTTGATCTCAAATGCTTCAACAATAAATGATTCATAACACAAGTAGATGTCCTAAAAAATAGTGTATAGTTCCATCTTTTCAAGTTTTGTAGAATTCATTCTTCACACATGTGCGCCTACAAATTCCTTTTGCATGAAATATGAATTTTTACCTTAATAAATTCATCTATGTCATGATATGACATCATATATCAACATGGGGTGTATTATTTTTTTTTATTGTTACTCCCCCTTAGCCACTACCTAATTTAATTTTTGACAGGATTTTCTACACCGGGGGATGACATAGATAATTTTTTTGATTCTCCTTGATTTTTAGGTTCTCCTTTTCTCCAAATCCTTTCTATTTCCTTCTTAACTTATGTCAGATCAATCTTAATGATTGCTTCCTATCTCTTTTTTGGATAGTCACTTTTCATATTTCTACTTCTACAGTCTCTGGAAAAGTGTCTTAGATTGCTATAATTATAAGAAACAACATTCTTCCATCCAAATTATCCTTTATTCAATCTATATTTTCACTAGTGAGCCTTGTGTCCAAATGAATTGAAGTGATAGCAGTAGCCATAGAATGGATAAATTATCTTGTTCAACTTTTTACTTTTGTACTCTATAGCTTTATGTCCAAACTTCTTTCATTTGAAACATTGACTGAAGAATGATAATGAATTTTGATTCATTCCATCATTCTATTTTTCTCTATTTTCACAATCTCTTGCCCCATGTCCAAATCTATTGCAAGAATAACAAACACCAATAAAAGAAAATTACCTTTGAGAATTAGGTTGTTTGTTATTCTTTCCTTTTTCTGGATCTGATTTCAAAATTACCACATCTTGTTCAAGCTTTGCATATTCATCCATCTTCCTTTGAATTTCAACTTTTTGATAATCTTCAATTTTTTTCTTTTCTTCCAACTATTCTTTTAGTTTGGTGATGTCCTCATCTACTTTCTTCAATCGATCACTTACTTCTCTATATCTTTCCTTCAAATTCTTAATCTAATCATTTTCTTCTTTTAGCCTTTCCTTCAAATCTTCATTTTCTTTTGTATGTTTAGTAGGGATCTCTTCCAAAGGAATAAAATCTTTTCTATCTTCCATGTATTCAAATTTTAGGACCTTTCTAAGGTTGTTAGAATTTTTCAAGGGAATGAATCTCTAATACCAATTGTTGAATACCCAAAATATTGAGAGGGGGGGGGGGGGGAATTAGTATTCTATTAAACCATTGAGCTATAAACCATCCAAATATTGAAGAATATTTAACTACAAGCAAGCATGAAGACATTGAAAAGAGCATGACACCATAAGACACAACAACACTAGATTTTTATGTGGAAAACCTAAAATGGGAAAAAACATGGTGAGGATTAACTCACAATATAATATATCTAGATATAGAATATTACAAGGGCTGACTGCTAGGACACACTATCCTTAAAAAGGCTCACAACCTAAAATAGTTTACAAAATAGAGTATGGCTCACTGCCAAGAGATGAACTAAGATAGAATGCACCTTCTTTATGTTGGAGTTTAGTTCTAGTGAAGCAAAGTATATGAAAAACTTCTCTACAAGTGTATACAACACATCTGTCTGCTTATGCATACAATTGAACACACATTTTCAATTCTTGATCACTCTAGTATTTTCTCACACACACGCACCATCTTATCTTCCCTCATCTCTTGATCTCAATAGAGTGCACATATATATATAGTATATAATCAAGTACATCAATTAAGTTGGCTTAATTAAAGTAACCTCATTTCAAATAAAAACTAAGTATATCAGCCTTAACCACAAAAACACTTTCATCTTCGCATGATATTAGTTGCCATCAACCTATGATAGATCCATTTAACATTCATAACACATATTTAAATTCCTTAACACCAATTCATAATTAGGTTGGCCATGGTTAGACCCAAAACATCAAACCTCCAAATGCATATGCAATTCATCAATTTTTTAACACAAAATCTTGTTAGCACATCAAATTATTCTTTGGATGATACTGAAAGAATTATATTCAGCACCATAATACAAAAATAATTAAACTTGAGAAAATTTAGGATCTCCCATATCAACACACTATACATAATCTTCACTATAGACTTTAGATCATAAAAATGTTATTCATATCTTTTGTATACCTTCACATATCATCAAAAAACATCGGTGTAAGATGAATCCTATAGTGATAAGCCTATGTACAAAGTCCTATAGAGATATATTTATTTGAGGTGGAATCTGAACCAAGAAACCAGATGAGCTGAACTACTAAATTAGTAGAACAATGTTTTCCAAACTACTGGTAACAATATCTTTCCAACCATAAAGCCTAGTCAATTGAAATAGTGTCGGTAGATACAAATGATTTTGAGATGGACCATAATATCAGCTTCCAAAAGAATCTTACAAAATGAGATAGTCTAGACAAAAATTTTGTTAAATATCCAATATACTAAGAGGGGGGGTGAATCAGTATATTCTTAAAATTATTTAACAAATACCATCCAATCAATCCAAAGAATATGATAATTATGATAAGTAGAATCATCAACAAATCATGGAACACAATACACAAGAGACACCAAAATTTTTACGTGGAAAATATAGAGTGGGAAAAACCACGGTGAGGATTAACTCACAATATAGTATAACCGGTTATAAGATATTACAAAAGGGTGGCTTACTCCCAGGACTCATTGTCCAAAATGAGAGGCTCACTGCCTAAAAAAATGAAGTAACAAAAATGGCTAACCGCCAGAATTGAACTGATAGAATTACACCTCAACTGCAAATTCAATTCCTTTGTAATTCAGAAGAGTTCTCTTGCTAGTAGATCATACTTTTCCTTTTTCTCTCCCACATGTAGTCTGCTAATATTCACTCAATCCCACACACATTCATTCATTCATCACAACTCTTACAAAAGTATCTTGTATATATATCTGATTTTCAAGAATAACAATCAGGTCAACTTGAAAAATATTCTCAACAATGATTCAAATGTGTGGCATGCTACAACTTGTTGGCATGGATTACACAAACAAAATTTAATCCATTATATCTTTATCCGCTTGATATGTCGGCTAGCAATGAACCTAATAGAAAAGTTGCAAACAAAAAAAATGATACTGGAGATGACCACAGACAATTATGCTCATGAGTTCCTGTCTGTGTATGCAATTCTCAATCACAAACCATTTCCCAAAATTTGAAGTAGTAGCTATTTACTAGAGAGGGTTCTAGAGAAAAATATTGAAGGCATATCCTGCATTACCGGTTCAAAATACCGGATTGATGTGACTTAGAGTCTTGCAATTGCAACTCATATATCATGGTGACATCAATGACAACAAAACTGTTAACAAGGGATATGATCTTCTTCATTCTTCCAACAATATCCCCCTTTGTTATTGATGGAAACATGTGCCAAAAATAATATACAAAACTGTACAAAATATACTCTATTTATCATTCCTCTTCTCCCCCTTTAACATCAAGGACAAAGGTCAAACAAAAACATGAAAGATATGTACACATGGTCCAGAATGTTTAGACACAAGGAATAAAACTTTTGAACTCCCCCTGAGAAGTTATCTCATGCAGTGTAAAACAAAAAAAAAAGTCCTGCCTAGAGGAGGAGGCATTTTACAAATCCCGAAGAATGCCTTGCCATTCTGTTTTGCCATTCTCCCAACTCTGCCTCGTAGATACCAGAGTTTTTTTCAAGAATTCTAAAGAAATAAATTTTCTTCAGCTTCATCAAGAGTATCCAGAGTCAGATTTATCTTGTGAAAATTCTTAGCATTAGACAAAGCATTGGCTACTAAAACATACTCCATCCTCACGTTATCACCAAGCAAGCTGAATTTTCTAATTATGTCTTCCTTCTGATTTTGTAACATAAAGAACTTTTCTTGGTGTGCAGAAATAACATTCCAAGTTGATCTATCTCTATCCATTAATTCATTATAGGTGTTGGAGACAATGGTCAACTAGGACTCAATGGAGTCCATGAGATATTTTATGCTTTGAGTGGCATCTGGCCACCTTAGACAATATGCAAACATAGAATTAGCTTCAGCTTCACAAGCCTTCACAACTTCAAGGATTTTCTCTACATTGGAATGTGCCGAGGCACATTTTTCGTGAAGGATCAATAGCCTTTTCTCATTCATCTTCTCTTCCACATCCTATTTGTTTTCTCAACAACTCCTATAGCATGCTCCTTGAAGGAGTCCAATAGAAGCTTCAAGTTCTCAATCAGAGAGAGAGATGTATCAATAGATGTATCCAGAGTAACATCCTACAAAGCCTTAATGATGTCTTCAATAAGCTCACTCCCTTTCAGATGCATTTCTAAGATTTCTCTCCTACTAGATGCATGAAATACATCACCCATCACCAATTTATGTACTAAAGAAATCTTGTTCAAGTTTGCATAACCTTGATTCATTAGAATTTGCAAGAGTTCCAGAGGAATTACCAGTTGGAATATAATTTGTTTAGACAACAATCCCTTCTAAACATCATCACCAGAGGAGGGTTCTCCAGTGGAATTCTATGATTCTACAACTTGTTGGGATACTTCTTCATTCTTTCCAATGATATTGATAGATTCCATATTTTTGTTTTCTACTTCCTCCTGTGTTTTTTTCCTTTGCATTCTTCTCTTCCATTTCCTTTTTTTCTAATTTTTCTTCTTCTTTTTCTTCTTCCCTTTTCTCTTCTTCCTTACCTTTATCCTTTTCTCCAAGGTGTACCGAAGGGGTACCAACATGAACTTCTGTCTCAATATTTTCTTCAACATGTTTATTTTTTTTTGGATTCTCATTAGCAACATTGATTTTCGGTAGAACATATGTACTACCTATTTCAAAAGGGATATTGGTTTCATTCACTTCCATAGGTGTATTATCATCAACAACACCACAAGGAGGTCCTTCCATAACTTCTATACAAGTTTCTTTTCTGGATTCAGATGCTGAATTGGATGCACCAATCATGCCATATTTTGCTGCAATATCCTTGATAGTGCTTATTGTTTCCTTCCTTATTCCTTTGATTTATTTCTTATCTTTTGTCATCAAAGTATTAACTATTCTTTTCACCATAAAAAATTTAGCACAAATATTCTTCAAAGATTATAAGTTATCCGAATTTAGAGAGGATGCAATTTCTTTATATGCTTTATTTCTTATTTTCTCTTCTAGCTCAACTACTTCTACTCTTCTTTTCATCAGAATTTCCCACAAATTTTCAGAAACACCACATCTAATGTTATCCCATTTAGCTTCAAAAATAATAACATATTTGATGATGGCCAAAATTATTGTTTTTTATCCTTTTCTCCTACTAAATTATACACTTCCACTATGGACTTCACCATGTTGTCTTGATTCACCAAATTATTTACCAAAACATCTAGTTTAAGAGGGGAACCAGGTCTTACTAGAGAGGCATTCTACTCTTCCTAGTTTGATGGAACTTCTTCTGTATCATTGGCATTATTTTCATTATCATTAGTTTCCTCTTAGGATGACACAAGGTGAACCTTCTTTGAACCAATACTGGTCTCTTGTTATGTACCTTCATCGGAGGAACCACTCACCCTTCTATTTCTTGCCAATTTTGTAGCTGGATCCTCTTCCTCTTCTTCTCAATCATCTGTATCACTCATATTATTTTCCCTAGTATCCTTTTATTTTCTTTGTTTGATAGGGGCTATTGGAGGAACACCTTTCCTTTTCCTGATCTGGTAGTAGGTCTGGAAGGGGCTGAGCCTTTTCCTTTATCAGTAGGGCTAGGCACAAACTTCTTTGTGGATGGTCTAGAAGCTAGTATAGAAGGAGAGGTCCTACTGGATTCCTTACACTAGGTAGTTGTTAAAAATTTTGTCCTTAAACAACTCTTCCTCAAGCTAACTCTTCAAGTGTGAAACATTGCTTGAGCATTTCCTCCACATTTTTCTTACTTTTAGCTTTGTTGTGCTCTAAATGAATTTCCCTATATTTTTCTACATAAGTTCCTATCCAAGGTTCATTTAGATCTTTAGGACTCTTCAACAAGAGTTGCACATATCCTTCAACATCATCTTCTAAGACTTCATAACCCAAAGGTTGAATCTAGATGGTCCAAGGTTCAACCACTTCTATCATACACTCATCAAAAGATACATGAAATATAATCTCATTTTTATACTTCTCCACAATCTTTCTCAAAATTCTATCCCTTTCATTCATATTCTTCTTAAACACATAAAAGAATGTTGTCAAGGCATTTTCTACATTGTTCACATCTCCCAAACTATGCATGTGATCGAAAATCTGATGTGCCACCGGTCGGGATGGATCCCAATACACTGTTCTTGTAGACATTGAAAATATCTTGATTGATATCATGCACCTGATCCTGATTTACTAACATTGTTTCTTCTTGAATCACATCTTACTAACCAGTTAATTAAATAATCCTCATTTAATTAATTAATCATAATTCCTCTTTTAATTAAATAAATCATCTTATTTGATTAAATCATTATCCTCTTTTAATTAAATATATCATTTTATTTAATTAACTCTAATATGTCCTATTTGATTAAATAAGCACATTTTATTTAATTTTAATGTTCCTCTTTTAAATTAAATAGTTCATGTTATTTAATTAAATCATATTTCTTCTTTTGATTAAATACATCACCCTTATTTGATTAAATCTAAGATCACCCCTTTTAATTAAATAAATCAAACTTTATTTAATTAAATCTAATATCTCAAATTCCTCTCATTTTGATTTAAATAAATCTAAATATATAAATCTAATGTCAAATCAACTAATCTCCATGTAAATTAATTAAATCCTAATTAAATCTAACTCTAATCCATCAAATCCTCTAGCTTTTGCAAGTTGCACATGTAAATCAATCTATTGATTTATCAATTCCTCCTGTTTTCATTCAAATATGACATATTCTTGGAATATTCCACTTATTTGAATTCTCCCTCCTAAAGGACTTTTGTCCTCCAACATGGAATTTATGGCTCTTACATGTCCTTTTTCTTGAGCCAAGTGCCATTAACTCATCTTTCAACTCTCCCTCCTCAAGCCATCTTTTGAATTTCAAATTTCACCTACATGCATTTATGTGCACATTCATCAAAATGAGCTCATTCCTCCTCCAATCACATGTGGACAAGTGGACTTCTCTCATTGGTTGGTCTTTTGCCCCGCATTCATCCATTTTTCCTCTTTCTCCATCATTATCTTCTATAAATAGAGAGCTTTTCTATTGATTTTGGATCCATCAACTAAGAGCACAATCACTATAGGAATTTAGCATTTGAGTTCATAGCAATTTCATATTTTGGCAATCAATTTATTTAGGTTATTGGAAAATTTCATCAAAGATCAATCAATCATCATCAAACTTATCAAGGAATTGGGAAAGGGCTTATTTCCACATCAAAGGAGCACCAATCCCCTTAGGGATGCTGGTTTGAGCATTAGAATAAGATTTCATTAGCTTTCATTTGATATTTGATGTTTGTTTTCTTATTCTTGTGCTTGGATGAATTTCATAGGGAATGCTTTGGTTTAAATCTGTTTGAGGACTAAATGCTTGCTTGTTTCTCAGTTTTTGAATAGGTTGAAGGCCTCGAGCATTCACATTTTGACACCCAGCATGGGGCAAAACCCTGTTTTTAACTTTTTTGCAGGTTTCATCAACAGGTTGGCTCGAAAATCACAAGGTAGCACATCCATTGTCTATTTCAACACATTGGTGGTGACTTTTGGCACATCCGAGCACTATTTTAGCACATCCATATCCCGAAATAGTGCATTTACCTCCTTTCCTACACATTCACCTTCTATTTCTGGGCACCGAATCTATTTTAGCATATACAATCATTGTTTTAACACATGCAATCACTATCTTAGCGCACACAATCACTGTTTTAGCACATATAGTCATGTTTTAGTGCATACAATAACTTTTTTAGCGCATACAGTCACTCTTTTAGTGCATACAGACATTTTTTGGGTGCATTTGGGTCATATTTTAGCACATACATTCACTGTTTTAGCGCTTTTATAGTCAATCTTAAAATGACCATATATTGGTCATACAGAGGTCATTTTCAAAGCATTTTCTTTTGAAATGGGGTAGAATTTCATAAGATATTCAATGATGTATTTGTTTCTTAACTTTGATAGAGGTAAAATTTTCAAATTTTTACCTAATGTCAAATCACAACGAAACTTGGTCTAAAGTTTAGGGTTTTTATACTTAATCATTTATCTAACCCTCATATCTTTGTGCTTCTTGATTTCATATAACATTTGGAGCTTGGATTACATTTTTTAAAGGATCATGAAGCATGAAAGTGAAAGAAAAAGAATTATCACATGATTGTAACAATTTTTTTTTAAACACTTTGGGAGCAATTATAATCCCATTCTTAAGGCTTTGTTATCTTCAAGTTTTAGGACTCAAATAAATTTCTTTGGGGTTTTAAAAAAAAAACCATCAAAGGGTTAAAAATAACATTAGACACTTACTAGATTTCAATTTGGGTTCTAAAAATTCAACAAGAAAACTTCATACTTCATCTTGGTGCTATAAAGAAAACCCATTCTTGCTTTGAAGGTTAAAATGGACATGTGTACTATTTGTCTTGTAATCTCTTCCACAAGTTAATATTATTAAAAAAGGAACATACACTTCTCTCACACCTCATAGTGATCTTGAGAATCAAAAGTATTTTGGTGATATTAAGTTGTATAAAAGATTGCCTCTACAGTTCAATTTGGGTTTCTTAAAATTGAACAAAATCTTGTGAGTGTGAGTGGATTATATCGCGTGTTATTTCTTTGTTTCTCAACAAAGATTGATTGAACTATGGATGTGCTTACTCACTTTTTTTTATCCTTAGAGGTCCTACCTAGTGGGAAAAAGTAATCACCCCAGGGAACGACCCAAACGGTAACACATTAAATCCAAGTGACTTCCAATTGGTATATAAGTGTGGGTAATTGGGGATAGTTCAAGTATCATGAGGATTGTTCTGAAAAGAAGGGAAGAAATGGTCTCTTGTCGTATGGATGATCCCCCATGAATGAAATGACCATATTAAAACATTTTGTTTAGAAGGCCCAAATTCCAAAATCTACTTATTGATGCAAGAATTTTTTTTTTGAAGTCATCCCACATTTTTTATGGCTCTTGGTAGAGATGAGAAGTATGACATGAGAGTTTCATGGGTACTGGTTCTTGGATGACCTGAGAAGTGTGTGTCATGGAGGGGAGCCAATGTTTTCAAACATCTAATCATCCACTAAGAGTAGGCATAGCTAGATTTATCCAAGTGGGAACTCAACAAATATTGTCTCTTTCTATCCTAGGATTGTGCATAATTTTGGAATCAAAACACTTTTCTTAGATCTAAAATATTGGAAAATGAATATTCAACAAATCATCAAAATTTCAAACCCTTTATGAGGAGCAAATACTATTAAAAAAACAAGTGTTATTGCTTGTCCTAGGGATTCCATCCTTAGAGGCTTCTAAGTATTTGGATTTACATCACAATTTTCTCTTACTAAAGTCAACATTAGGAAGTTATATTGCCTTAATTTCCTTGATTTGCACATAATGGACCTTGTGGGATGAAAAAAATTAAGACATAGACATTTAGTTTGAAAATTAAGCAAGACATTGGATGTGGTAAAAGAAATTCATTAATCAAGATGAAATCAATTTAACCCCACACATGTGCTTGTTTATCTTTTGTCTTAGGGTCTTTTGAGAAAACATTGATCTTTTGGTTTGAAGTACTCTTATGGAAAAAAAATGTTCTTGAAAACCTTGGTCTTGTAAATAGGTCCCTCTTAGGTTCACTTGGGATCAAAACAACTAATCATTTCATCCATCTCAAACATCAATCAAATCCCATTTCACAAACAAGTTTTTAGCCATTGGAAAAATCATTCATACTATAATTTTGGTAAAATCCTTCAAATCAACATTAAAATCACCTTGTTTGGCTAAGTGTGTGTGGATGAATTATCCTTCCTCATACACCTAGTTAAATTATCATCCTTGTGAAAAAATTTATTCCAAGATATCATCCAACATCTTGGGGTTTATAAGTCCATTATCCAAATCCAAAATCCTAAAGTCTAGTATTCCTCCAAGGGTCTTAAAATTTCAACACCCATATCATTCATCCCTTTCATCCTTCATCTCATCATTGGTCCTAAACACCTTAGATGTTCACTTTTGCAACAAAGTAAAAACACAAGAAAGACATGGAATATAAACTTGATTCATACACCATGAGTAATCCAAGTCAACCAAAATATCAAGACCTTACAATGCCGATTGATTATCAAAACTCACATTTATACAATCCATACATGGCATAATTATCTCCTACAAACTTCAATGATACAACAAATGTGAGTATGCCCAATTTTAATTTTGGACCACCTTTCCCTATGGTAGATTTAAAACAAAAGAAAAACCTACAAATCTATCAACCAAACAATCAATGCATGAGTCTTATTCCAAACAATAGTATCCCACCAAATCCATACATGCCAAATATGACTATACCAAGTACAATTTTACCAAACATGAAAATTTCAAATCTACACTTGGTAAATTTTAGGATAGATATGTTTGTAAATCATACAAATGTTGTTCAAAGTCCAAAAAATATGTTAACAACTCCATGTGTTGATCCAAGTCAAGGTAACACCATGCAAAATCAAAGTTAGCTAAATCAAGGCAACATGATTCCGAACCACAAAAATGTTCAATTTCAACCTATAATGCAAAATATAAACCTCATCCCAAATCAGAACGTTGTCCAAAATCAATTTGTTCATGATCCCATACAAACACCACAAGGATGCATTCCAAATCTGCTTGAACAAAAACCAATTCAACTATATCAAGGGTGTCAAGATCAAAATCAAGATCAAATTTTACAACATAAAATTGCTTCACTTGCCAAAATAGTTGATCCATTGTGCCAAGAGACATCTCCACCCCAAAATCAATACACTCTTCCATTGGCTGAATCATGTCATCAAAGCATTGGGTTGTGTCCCCAACTGCATCAAGAACAATATCTCCAAATTCAAGAAGATGGATATCAAGATCAAAAACATCAACAACAAACCAAATCACCACATCTCAAAGATCAATCACCACATCTCAAAGATCAATCACTACATCTCCAAAATCAATCGCCACAAGGTAACATATGAAAATACACACCACTTGGGGAACCAATCAAATTGGTCATGCAACAGTTGATACAAGAAAATCTCATTAAAATCCCCATTTATGACAATTATCAAGAGCTACAAGTTAAACCACCAGGGTATAACGAGAAGAACCTTTGTGATTTTCACAAAATAAAGGGACACACAACATAAAATTGTATTCGACTTAAAAATCTTGTCCAATATCTTATTGATCAAAAAATAATAACTATTGGGGACAATGATCAAGATTCAACCATTAGCAATAGCAGTGACAATCTCTCCTCCATAATTATTAAAAATGATGATCAATATCTATCCATCAATGAGCACCTTGAAGATGTTTCTACATCATCCGCAGATCAACTCAACATACATCAAGAGCCACTTTTTGATCATGATAAATATCCCTCAACAATACCCAACAATGATCTATTCAAAGGATTGTTAACATTATTTGATCCTATAATTGGTGATCCTTCCACCAATGATCATGTTGAAAGTGTCTCTACATCACCTAATGAGTTAGAGGACATATCTCAAGATTTTACCCCAAAGCATGATCAAAATATTTCACCAAAGTCTAGCCATGGTCCTTTCTAGGACATATTGACATCCTTTGACCTCATGGTTGTAGATATCAAAGAAATCCTCAACTTAGCATTTGATCCAAGTCCACTTAGAGATCAAGAGGATATTGAGCCACTTCCCATGCCTAGTGAAGATATCCAAGAACCCTTTATAAGCAATCTATCCTTTGAAACTGACCCATGTCAAGAACGTGATCCAAATCATGTCAAAAGAAATTCTAAAATTAATCACGATCAAGAATTCATATCTCCAAGGTACTACAATAATCTAATGGACACTCCCATATCTATGCAAGATGTCACAAATGATGATCATATCCATATAGTACATACCCCTCCATCTACCTGTGAGATGCTTTCTTTGGATGGACATGCAGATGATCTTCATTCAAAACAAGAGTCTCCTACTCTTGACATTTATACACAGGATCAAGATATAGAAAAATATAGAGACATATCAAAAATGGGTCATGAAGAAGGCTTCTACAGAAGTTGTGAATCAAAAAAATCCTGTGAAGGAATATCAAAAATGAATCATGAGGGAGACTTTTACATGGAAAGTGAATCATCAACACCTCTTGGAGAAGCATTAAAATCTAAAACTTCACAAAATGAAGCCAAAGATATCAATCAAGAAGTTATCCAACTTATGGAGGGTCATATCACTTATAAACTTGGATCACTCACCTTTCTAAGGGAAAATTATCTTATCAATGAAGAAGCTATCACCTTTGAAGATCCATGACAGAGTAGAGAAGGATTACCACCGTGCTTCCAAGATAAATCATATCTTATTACAAATAAAATGTTTCAATAGATGAACTATCAAGGCAGAGGATTAGGAATACATGAATAGGGTATCCTAGAACCAGTGTAGATTATTGGAAATCCTAAGTATCAAGGTGTTGGTTATTCAGTACAGGGGTCAACTTCATCTCAAGAAAACGTCAACATAAGAAGCATAAAGAATCTTTATGATGAAATCAATGCCAATACTACAACTAGCCATGTCATGAATCTTCATCCACCCATCACCCCATCCACAAAGTGGGACCAACATCAAAAGAAAGGTTTGAATCAAAGCACAAAGAATATTATGAAAGAATAAGAAGTAGTGAAGCATGAAGGACAAATCAAATACAGATGGATACTAAAGAATACAAAGAAATATTATCCCTATAAAACTCCATTAGTCAAAGAAACTATGGGGAAAAATAAAAAAGGAAAAAGTATGCATCAAATATGTCCAAAAAGGCACAAGCAAGATTCCCAAGTGACGTACAAAGTATATCAAGCAGTTGGTCCTAATTCCATGCACACTTCCATATCCACCCATCATTGCTCATCTTCCCAAGTTTGGAGAGTGAAAGGTTCCAAACTATCAACCAATCCATATTATTTTCCTAAACACAGTCCATCCACGCCTCCACAAATCATATCTAATTCTCACATTGACCATGTATTGAAAATGACCCTTTATCATAAGGATTCAAAAGGCACTCTATGACGATGTGTGTACAAAGAAAGATTTAAATCCGGTATCAACAAAGTAGATCAGGGATCTCAAAAGTTACATTCAAGTGCACATATCTTGGAAAATAAACTTCTTCAACTAGGTTATCAGTGGCACATTATTTAAAAGGCATCTACATCAGTACCACTAGGTGATTCAACATGAGCTTAAAATATTTCAATACAAAATCTTAAAAAAATCAAAAAAATATAAAAATCCAAAAAAAATAGAAAAATGATTGAAAACTGTAAAGAGAAAAATCATCCTCTAGTGAAAACCACTTCAATGGCGCTTTGGATAGGTACCATGATGAAAACCTAGAAAACATGTGTCATGTGTAGAATCGAGCATCTACGTGCGCTAGTTCAGTTAGAAGCATCTCATCCCAGCTATAATAAATCCAACATTCTATCCATAATAAATCCATTCATCCATGAACCATTTATCCAATCCATCTTCCACATTATCTTGATATTAATAAAGTTTGGTGTATAATTTACACTTGCTTATGGTAAACATCTTGACATGGGTCATTTTCATTGATCCTATCCTATCCAATATTAAATCTAAGCCATGAAGCATTATCCAAATGAGCATCCTCTATTTGAACACCTTATTTTATCACAAGATAATCCTTGGAATCCTTTCCATGCTTACCATATCCATCCATCCATCCACCTATCCAAGTATCCACTCATGGAATTCCATACATTGCTAGACTCTGGGGGTAGATATTTACATCTTGCATCAGGAATAAATCTTGATCTATATCTTCCAACTTATGTGGTGATCCAAACATTGGAAAATATGAAATCAAATTGGTCAAAGAATTTGTGAGCCAAAAGACAAATCACTAGCCCATGGCATATTTTGACAAGAAGATGTTTCTTATCAAGCTTTATCTTTCATCGAACATCAATCCAAATGATCAATATTAGTTGCATCTAATTTTCACTTCAGCGTCACATAAAATCATCAAATTTTTTTTGTTCCAAATGAAGCTTCAAAATCCCAATCAATCAAATCCAACCAATCCATCATCATCTCAAGACACCCTTCCCAATCCTCATGTTTCTTAACACAAATCCTTGCATTGTTGTGTATGCTCAACAATGTTATCATCATCAATCCATCAATATGATCAATCAAACCTAGCTTGGTTTTCAAAAAAATCCAAAAATAGATCACTGATATCATCACATATCCATATCTAAATCATCAAAATCATGCGGAAATCCAAAAACATCCAAAACAGATCAAAAATCCCAAAACGGGTCAAAAAAGATAGAAAAAGTTAGAAAGGTCATCTGAACTATGTTGTCTCTGAGCTTAAATGTAGGAAAGGCTAATCCTTGATCGGCCCTTGAGACACAAAATCCAAAAACATTCATAAAATCTCATAAAACAAAAAAACATTGGAAAATTTGAAAATCAAAACATTTGTAAAACATCTTGGAAAATCCAAAAAATAGCCTCATAACATTTCAAAAACATCAAAAACATCCGAATATTTGAAAAAATCCATTTGTCCCATTTTGATTTCACCCACAATAATCTCATCCATAATAAATCAGTCGTCACCTTCTTCCTTTGGCAAAACAAACAAAAACAACCACAACAATCAGAAAAAAGAAAACTTCAAACACAAAATCAAAATTGAAACAACAAACTTTTAAATACAAAATAAAATTCTTGATCTTTTTAGCAAACACGTCAATCAAACTTATACCAACATCCTTTCAAACAACCTATCAACTTTCCACCATCCACTAACATGTCCTAGGATGCATCCTTACTACAATGGGCATTATCTTTGTCAAATTACTTTGGATACTTATCCTAAACTAAACACACCCCCTTGGCTAGAGGTAGGAAGAAAATTGGCTTGTTTTTTCACTTGATCTTTTCTTTGATTTATCTTATTGTTCTCATTCCAATGACCTCTCGATGATGTCTAATCAAAATGATTTAGAGAGAAAGGAATAAGGCATTGATCAATATCTTTTGTTTGTTGTGGTTGTTGGACGATCTTATAATATAACCTTGGAGAATACTTGCTTTGTTAGGTATGTATGGAGGTTGTTTTGAATAGCTTGTTGACTATTACATCGGAAGGTTATGACTTTCCATGTTTTTGTCTGAGATGTTTGAAAAATCAGAAGTACATCCTAGGCTAAGTGCACCAATTTGTTACACAATTTTGGCTCTTAAGATGCCACTTTTTTTTTGAAATCAGGAAAATCTGATTTGCACGAGAAAATGAAGATATTACGCTCAAAATTTCAAGATGCAGCAAGAAAAAAAGTTGAAGTGCTCTGAGTCTAGTTTCTAAGCTACTATTGGTTTTTGAAATTAATGAAGATTAAGGGTCTCAAAAAGGATAGGGGTCCATTTTTTAAAAAAAATAGCATAGCTTGAGGGCTCCCCCCTTTTTGGTTAACTTTTTTTTAGAATTTTAAAAATCCCAATGGTGAGAAATTAGCTAACACCATGTAGTTTATCCTCCTTCTTTCAGATAATTTTTTTAATGAATATATAATATTTTATGAATTTTCAAAGTGGACACATCCTAAAAAGCTGAAATTTGAGCATGCTCCCCACCCAATTTTTTTGCAAACTAATCGAAAATTGAATTTTTTTTTTTCATCATGTGTAGAATGGAGTCTAGTTTCAAAAAATGTAATTTGTTTCACGTTTTGATGAATGTGTAAAAATATATCCTAAACCTAGCACATGTTGGTTTTTGACCAAAAATGAAGGCATTTACAATAGAAGCCATGGATCAAAACCTTAAATAAATCAAAATGATTTTTTTATATATATTTAGATAGCTGAGATAGAGGTTAACGCTATCACGGTTGTTTTTATAAACTTGCATTGAAAGATGTGCAAATGAGATGGGGAGCACGGTCAAAAATATGAGAAAATTTAGCAAATCCTGTTAATTAACACATCTAAAGCAGGCCTTTTGGCGAGCGCCAAATGGCCTGGTTTGCACAGAACTAGATTTTCACTTTCTCTGTCAGGGAAACTATATACAATAAATAAACATTTAAGTATAAGTTGACATTTACTTATGGAAATTTAATTTCTTATACTTTAAGTTATATTTCATGTATATATAGGTAGGATGTTTGAGAGTGGTTTCAGATCTCTAAGAGTTATAATGAAAATTCTAGTTTTTGGAAGATCTTAAAAATTTCAGACTTAGTAAAATTTCAGTAATCAACATGTCAAATTTTAGTAATCAGGAGGTCAAATTTCAGTACTCAGGAGGTCAAATTTCATCTTTCTCTCTCTATCTCACTCATTTTCATCTGTTATTCTCTAGACCTCTCTCTCTCTCACTATCTCCATCCCTTTATCTAACAATATCTTCCTTCAGCTCAAGAACAATGTCTCTACATGTCCATCTCTCTCTCCTTCCCTCTCCAATATCTATCTCCCTCCTTCCTTCCCTCTCTACATTTTTCTATCTCGCATCCCTCTCCTTTAATCTCTATATATCTCTCTTTACTCTCTATACCTACCTATCCCTCCCTCCCTCCCTCCCTCTCCTCTCTTTCTCTCTCTTTGCTTCCCTCGCTCTCTCCTCCCCTCTCTACTCTCTATGTTGGCATTCTCTCTCTCCTTCCCTCTCTAGTTCTCTCTATCTCACTTCTCTCTCCTTCCCTCCATCCCTCTCTAATTTTCTCTATCTCCCTCTCTCTCTCCTTCCCTTTCTACTTCTCTTTATCTCACCTCTCTTTCTCCCCCTCTCTCTCCCTCTCTCTTCCTTTCACCCACCTTTGCTCTCTACTTCTCTCTATCTAACTTATCCCTCTATACATCTCTCTATCTCCCCCCTCCTTCCATCTCAATCTCTCCACCTTCCTCCTTATCACCTATCTCACTTCTCTCTTTACCCTTCCCTCTCTACTCTCTTTCTCTATCACCCTCTCTCCTACCTATTCGTCTCTCATCTCTCTTGTCTCTCTCCTCTCTCTCCATCCCTACCTCTTCCTCCCTCTCTCCTTCCCTCTCTTTTTCTCTTTATCTCCTCCCTCTATCTACCTAGACCTCTCTCTATTTTTTGTCTCACCTCTCTCTCCATCCCTACCTCTCCCTATATCTCTCCTTTCATATCTACTTCTCTCTACCTAGTTGTCCCTCTATACCTATTTCTCTCTCCCTCCTTGCCTCCTCTCTCAATATCTCCACCTTCTTTCCCTCTCTAATTCTCTCT
>CM021110.1:319601047-319637547 GCA_007115665.2 Sequoiadendron giganteum
TCTCTCCCATTCCCTCTTTCCCTCACTCTATCTCTCTCCCTCTCTCTCTCACACACACACACAAACACTCCCTCTCTCTCTCCCACTCCCTATCTCTCTCACTCTCTCCCACTTTGTCTCTGTCTTTATCTTTTTCTCTATTTGTGTCTTTGTATCTGTCTCTCTCTCCTACACTCTCTCCCTCTCTCAAGTCTCTCTCTCTCTCTCTCTCACTCACTCCATCTATCTCTCCCCTCTACCCATAACCCTAAACCCTTAAATCCTCTACCCTTTATCTCTCTTTCACTCCCTCCCTCCCTCCCTCCCTCCCTATCTCTCTCTCAATTCTCTCCCTCCTACCCTCTGTCCCTCTCTCAGGTATCTCACTCACTCACTCACTCCTATCTCTCTCCCCTCTACCTTTAACCCTCTACCATCTACCCTTAACCCTATACCCTCTATCTCTCTCTAACTCCCTCCCTCTCTCTCTCTCTCTCTCACTAAATCCCTCTATCTCTCCCCCGTATACCCTTCACCCTAAACCATTAACCCTTAAACTCTAAACCCTTAAATACTCTACCCCCTATCTCTCAAGTCTCTCCCTCCCTCCCTCCCCCCTATCTCTCAAGTCTCTCCCTCCTACCCCTCTCCCTCTCTCAGGTCTCTCACTCACTCACTCACTCACTCCCTATATCTCTCACTCCTTGTATCTCTCCCATCCCTCTATCTCTCACTCCCTCTCTCTCCTACTCTCTTAGGTATCTCCTTCCCACCCCCTATCTCCCACTTTTTCTCCCTCTCCTTCTCTCTCGGGTGTCTCCCTCCCAACCTCTCTCCCTCTCCCTATATCTTAGGTTTCTCCCTCCCACCCCCTCTCCCTCCCTCTCTCTCTCTCTCACTCCCTCTATCTCTCTCCCACTTTTTCTCGGCCCCTCTCTCTAATGTCTCTCCTTCCCACCCTATCTCCCTCTTTCTCTGTCTCAAGTATCTTTGTCCTACCCCATCTTCCTCTCTCTCTTTGTCAAGTCTCCCCCTCCTATACCCTCTCCCTCTCATAGTGGCTCCCTCCCTCTCTCACTCTCTCTCCCTCTCCCTCTCCCTATGCCTCTCTCTCAAGCATTTCCCTCCCACTACCTCTCCCTCTCTCTCTCAAGTAGAGGGTTTAGGGATTAAGGGTTGAGGGTTGAGGGATTAAGAGGGTATAGGGGTTGAGAGATTAGGGTTTAAGGGTTGAGGGTTAAGGGTTGACATGGTATAGGGGTTGAGGGATTAGGGTTTAAGGTTTGAGGGGTAAGGGTTAAGGGTTGAGGGTTGAGGGTTGAGGGTGCACCTATGTGTATGTCATCATTTTTAGCTTAATTTCTTAAAAAAAGGTAAAATAATAGTTCAACTTTCTAAAAAATAGGCAAAATAATAGTTAATTTCCACTTTTCCTAAAAATTCATGAATAGTATTTATAATATAATAATAATATAATATAATATAATATAATAATAATATAATATAATATAGTATAATATAATAAAAATATAATATAATATAATATAATAATAATATAATATACATAATATAATAAAAATATAATATAATATAATATAATAATAATATAATATACATAATATAATAATAATAAATATATAATAAAATTAATATAGTATAACATAATAACATTAGTATAATAATAAAATAATAATTTAATAATTTAATAATTTAATACTACAATTAATCATATTTTATTAATAATATAATATTAAGGATAAATTTAATTTACTAAGTATAATATTTCAAAAATCATATAATAAGAATAATAATATTATAATAATAAGAATAATAGAATATTATAATAGTAGAATAATATAATAGTAATATCAAAGTAATAATACAATATTATGAATAATATAATAATTTAAATATTAATAATATATTACTAATAGTAATAGTAATGTATTAATACAAATATAACACTATAATAGTAAATATATAACAAAAAAATCATAATATAAAAATACTATTATATTATAAAAATAAATAACAATAATAATATAATACTAATAATATATAATACATAATCCAATCATTTATTTTTGTCTTCCCGTGGCCTTATTATCTTTATTGTTACCGCTCTACCGCGGGCTTGACTTTTCTTCATGCAGTATAGCGGTGTCCTTTTTACTCCCCACGTTTGTTGCCTCAATGATCCTTTACTGCCCTACTGTAGTCACTGGGACGATTGTCAGCAGTACCGTGATAGCCACCCTTAACCACCAATGCCAACCATTAACCTCTCCCTGCTGTCCTCCATTGACTACCTTCGCCGACCGCTACCGTTACCATGGTCACCACGGTCTGTGGTTTAACCACGCGTGGTACCGCAGTAACCACTTCGACTGATGCCGCTACGGTTTTCTCACCACCACTGCACTACCGCGGTCACTAGCCTGACTGCCAGCAGTATCATAGTAGCCACTCTACAAACTGTTGGTTGCATTCATTGACCACACACTAACCGTCCACTGTCACCCTTCGCCAACCGCTACCTGTTTACCGCAGTCACCGTGCTCTGTGGTTTAACCGCGCGCGGTGGCGTGGTAAACATCTCATGCCTGCTCCATTAGCTGCTACCCAACCACCGTGGACAGTATGATGTCCCCCCATGGTATAGCGGTAAGGGTTAATGTGACTCCCCCAAACAATTACCACCATACTGTGTGCCTCCATGTATGAGGCCATGGTTGGGCAGTAAATAATATATATAAAGTGATTTTTTAAGGGAACGGTAGTGATATAAAGTATATGAGCTTTTTCTGGAAAGGGGAAAAATGAATTTTATATGGAAAGATAGGAAAATGATAGGTCTAGATGGAAAAACCTTAGGGTTTTTATGACAATAGTGGAAAATCACTTAAGTTTCTTATGGAAATCAACCCTTAAACCCTTAAACACTCAACTCTCAACCCTCAACCCTCAACTCTCAACCCTTAAACCCTCTACCCTCTACCCTCTACCCTATAAACTAAACCCTCAACCCTCAATTATCAACCCTAGGTAGGTAGGGGAACATAGGTGAGATACAAAGTGATGAAGGGAGAGGTAGGAAAAAAAGGGATAGGGGAGATAAATATAGGTAGAGAGGGTAGGAGATGTAGAGAGAGGAGAGATAGAGATAATTAGAGAGGGGAGGGAGGGACAAGTAGGGAGGAGAGAGAGGCATGTGTGTGTGCAAGAGAGAGAGAGAGAGAGAGAGAGAGAGAGAGAGAGAGAGAGAGAGAGAGAGAGAGAGAGAGAGAGAGAGAGAGGAGACATGGTTGAGATATAGAGTGATGGAGGGAGAAGTGGGTAAAGAGAGGAAGAGAGGGGATAAAGATAAATATAGAGGGAAGGAGATGTAGAGAGAGATGATAGATAGAGAGAAGTGGAGAGTGGAGGGATGGTGGGAGAGGAAAGGAGGAGATAGAGGTGAGTGTGTGTGAGAGGGAGAGAGAGTGAGAGGAGAGAAAATGAGGGGACAAAGGAAGGGGGAGAGAGAGAAATAGATTAGAGAGGGAAGGGGGGAGAGATATAGAGTAGAGAGGGAAGGAGAGAGTAAGAGAGAAAGATGGGTGAGGGAGAGAGTGGTAGGTAGTGGAGTGAGAGGTAGGTAGAGAGGGAAGGAGAGAGGGATGGATAGGAGGGAGAGAGGGAAGGAGGGAGAGTGAGATGGAGAGAGTGGTGAGATAGAGAGTAGAGAGGTAAGGAGAGAATGGGAAATAGAGATAAAGAGAGAGAGGGAGGTTGGAGGGAGGGAGAGGTAGAAAGGGATAAGTGAGACATAAAGAGGGAATGAGGGAAAGTGGGATAGAGAGAATGGTGATTTAGAGAGGAGGGAGTGAGAGGGAAGGAGGGAAACTGGGAGAGAGGGAATGGTGATTTAGAGAGGAGGGGGTGATAGGTAGAGATAGAGAGGAGAGAGTGAGAGAGAAAGAGAGGGATAGAGAGATAGATAGAGAGGTAGGTAGAGGAAGGGAGAGGAGAGATATAGAGTAGAGAGGGAAAGAGGTAGGGAAGGAGGAATAAGTGAGATACAAAGGGATGGAGAGAGAGTGATGGAGGGAGATGTATGTATAGAGAGGGAAAGAGAGAGGAGAGATAAAGAGTACAAAGGGGAGGGAGAGATAGGGAGATAGAGGTGTGTGTGTGAGTGAGAGAGAGATAATAGTGAGATAGAGAAAAATATTGATTGAGAGAGAAAGAGGGGGAGGGAGGGAGGGACAATAGTGAGAGAGATTGGGAGGAGAGACAAAAAGAAGTGGAGGGATAGGTAAAGATGGATAGTTGAGATAGATAGAAGGAGAGAGATATAGGTAGAGAGAAGGTAAAGAGAGATAGAAAGAGGGGGAGGGAGAGAGGAGAGATAGAAAGAGGGGAGGGAGGGAGAGATAGAGAGAGTAGAGAGGGAGGAGAGAGATAGAGAGAGGTGATAGAGAGAGAATTAGAGAGGGAAAGAAGGTGGAGATATTGAGAGAGGAGGCAAGGAGGGAGAGAGAAATAGGTATAGAGGGACAACTAGGTAGAGAGAAGTAGATATGAAAGGAGAGATATAGGGAGAGGTAGGGATGGAGAGAGAGGTGAGACAAAATAGAGAGAGGTCTAGGTGGAGAGATGTGTGATGGAGCTGAAAAGTAGAGAGATAAGGAGGAACGTGGAGAGATTGAGAGGGAAGGAGGGGGGAGAGAGAAAGATGTATAGAGAGATAGGTTAGATAGTGAGAAGTAGAGAGAAAAGGTGGGTGAAAGGAAGAGAGAGGGAGAGAGAGAGGGGGAGAAAGAGAGGTGAGATAGAGAGAAGTATAAAGGGAAGGAGAGAGAGGGGGATATAGAGAAAATTAGAGAGGGAGGGAGGGAAGGAGAGAGAAGTGAGATAGAGAGAACTAGAGAGGGAATCTTAGGTCTCTCACTCACTCACTCACTCAATCCCTCTCTCTCTCCCTCTATCTCTCTCCACTATACCCTTAACCTAAACCCTTAACCCTTAAACCCTAAAACCTTAAAAACTCTACCCTCTACCCTCTATCTCTCTCCAACTCCCTTCCCCTCTCTCTCTCAAGTCTCTCCCTCCTACCCCTCTCCCTCTCTCAAGTCTCTCTCTCAAGTATCTCCATCCTACCCCATCTTCCTCTCTCTCTTTATCAAGTATCCCCTCCTATACCCTCTCCCTCTCACAGTGACTCCCTCCCTCTCTCACTCTCTCTCCCTCTCCCTATTCTTCTCTCTCAAGCATGTCCCTCCCACCACCTCTCCCTCTCTCTCTCAAGTAGAGGGCTTATGAATTAAGGGTTAAGGGTTGAGGGTTGAGGGATTAAAAGGGTATGCGGGTTGAGGGATTAGGGTATAAGGGTTAAGGGTTGAAGGTTGAGGGTTGAGGGATTAGGGTTTAAGGGTTGAGGGTTGATGGATTAAGAGGGTATAGGGTTTGAGGGATTAGGGTTTAAGGGTTGAGGGTTGAGGGATTATGGTTTAAGGGTTGAGGGTTGAGGGATTAAGAGGGTATAGGGGTTGAGGGATTAGGGGTTAAGGGTTGAGGGTTGAGGGATTAAGGGTTGAGGGTTGACATGGGATAGGGTTGAGGGATTAGGGTTTAAGGTTTGAGGGGTAAGGGTTAAGGGTTGAGGGATTAATATTATAGAGGGGTTGACTGATTAGGGTTTAATGGTTGAGGTTTGAGGGGTTGAGGGATTAAGAGGATATGGGGGTTGAGGGATTAGGGTTTAAGGGTTGAGGGTTGAGGGATTAGGAGGGTATGGGGATTGAGGGATTAGGGTTTAAGGGTTAAGGGTTGAGGGCTGAGGGATTAAGAGGGTATGGGGCTGATGGATTAGGGGCTTAAGGGCTGAGGGTTGAGGGTAGAGGGATTAGGAGGGTATGGGGGTTGAGGGATTAGGGTTAAGGGTTAAGGTTGAGGGTTGAGGGATTAAGAGGGTATGGGGGTTGATGGATTAGGGTTTAAGGGTTGAGGGTTGAGGGTTAAGGGTTGATGGTTGATGGTTTAGGGTTGAGGGTTGAGGGATTAAGAGGGTATAGGGGTTGAGGGATTAGGCCTCACCTATCTCACAATCCCTCTTTGTCAACCCTTAAAACCTTGAACACTCAACCCTATACCCTAAACCTTCAACCCTCAACCCTTAAATCCTAAACCTCTAAACCCTCTACCCTCTACCCTCAACCAAATACCCTCAACCCTAATCCCTGAACCCTTAAACCCTTAAACCTAATTAAACTCTCTACCCTAATCCCTAAACCCTTAACCCTTAACCCTTAAACCCTCATCCCTCAACCCTCTACCCTCAACCCTCAACCCTCTACCCTCTACCCTCTACCCTCTACCATTAAATCTTAACCCTCTACCCTCTATCGCTTTTCCACTCCCTCCCTCTCTCTCTCTCACTAACTCCCTATATCTCTCTCCTTTACCCTTAACTCTAAACCCTAAACCCTTAGCCCTTAAACCCTTAAACACTCTATCCTCTACCCTTAAAACTCTACCCTCTACTTCTCTTTATCTCCTCCCACCTCTATCTACCTAGACCTCTCTTTTTTTTTCTCACCTCTCTCTCCATCCCTACCACTCCCTCTATCTTTGCTTTCATATCTACTTCTCTCTACCTATTTTTCCCTGTATACCTATTTGTCTCTCCCTCCTTGCCTCCTCTCTCTCAATATCTCTACCTTCTTTCCCGCTCTCTCTCTCTCCCCTCTACCCTAAACCCTAAAACCTTAACCCTTAAACCCTAAACCATTAAACCCTCTACCCTCTACCCTTAACCCTCCCTTCCTCTATCTCTCTCCCACTCCCTCCCTCACTCTCTCTCTTTCAAGTCTCTCCATACCGCCCCCTCTCCCTCTCTCAGGTATCTCTCTCACTCACTCAATCCATCTATCTCTCTCCCATCTCCCTTAAACCCTATACGTTCAAACCAATACCCTGAACTAATACCCTCAAACCAATACCCTAATCCCTCAACACTTAAACCCTTAAACCCAATTAAACTCTCTACCCTAATCCCTCTATTAGGTATGTCACTCACTCACTCCCTCTATCTCTCTCCCATCCCTCTCCCACTCCCTCTCTCTCACTCTCTCCCACTCTGTCTTTCTCCCTCTCTCTCTCCCTCTCTTAGATATCTCCCTCCCACTCTCTCTCTCCCTCTATCTCATGTATCTCCCCCCACCCCCTCCATCTCTCTCGAATCCCTCTATCTTGAGTACTCCCTCTCCCTCAAGTACTCCCTCTCCCTCACACCCCCTCTCTATCTCTCAATTATCTCTCTCTCACTCCTTGTATCTCTCCCATCCCTCTATCTCTCACTCGCTCTCTCTCCTACTCTCTTAGGTATCTCTTTCCCACCCCCTCTCTCCCACTTTGTCTTCCTCTCCTTATCTCTCGGGTGTCTCCCTCCCACTCCCTCTCCCTCCCTCTCTTTCACTCTTTGTCTCTATCTCTATGGATTAGGGTTGAAGGGTTGAGGGATTAAGCCTCACTTATGTCACAATCCCTCTCTATCAGGCCTCACTTACCTCCCACCCTACTTTCTTAGGTCTCTCCTTCCCACCCCCTCTCTCCCACTTTGACTCCCTCTCTCTGAAGTCTCTCCTTTTTAGAGGAACATATTTGGCAAGTGCCAAATGGGTTTTACCTTGAAACGGTAAAAATAAGGGTTGACCCCGTGATTGAGGCCCACATTATCCTATGTTTGTTTGGTTCAGTGCTTTATCCGAGTCAGAGACGCCTTTTTTTTTTGCAGTTGACTTCACATTGTACCAATCTATGCTTGATCCATCACCTTTTTACCACCAATTTGCATGGTAGACAATGTAGAAGAAGATATTTTGAAGTTTCCACATCATTTTACATTATCTGAGGTAATATATTCATTTTGGTAAATTTAAATGTTTGTCTTTAGTATATTTGTTTGTTTTTGACAATATAAGCTAAATTTCCTTAATGATTTTATTAATCATAACAATTGGAATTAGAATTCAACATTGAATTAGATGGGATTTGCATAAAAAAGTTCAATTTTTATGAGTTTGAAGAACAAAAAAAATAAAAAACATGACATTTACTTAACATAAATTTCCTTATGAATTCTATTTGCATTGCTTATAGTAGTCCATTTCCAGCATGGCTAGTGGAATTCACTGTATTTCATTCTTTTTCCAACTAATTTGGAAAAATTTTATTTTCATCTAATTTGGAAAACCTCATTGCCAAAGAAACAATGAATAATGATAAGATATAGCATCATAGACCCTTCTTTGAATCCATATTCTTCATGAATTTGTTGACAATCAAAAATTTGGTTTTGAGAAAAATAAACACAAGAGTCTCTAGTTTTCATTTAAGTGGCAGCAATTTATACCCTAGGTTTGTGATTCTCATTGATTTGCTATATTGATTGGTTTCCACCCCTCTCTACATCAACTTTTTTGTAAAATGCATTACTTACTTTTGTCCTATGTGTGTTTGTGGACATGTAGCATTCAAGGTCATGCCGAGGAAATGACCGAAGCCTCTAACACTAGAAGAGCATGTAGTTAAAAATGCAAGGAGAAGAGAATAAAAAAATGTAGCTTGTGAAGCAAAGGAATTGCAGCCCATACAGCCACAAACTTATGTGCAATCTAAGAGAGATGTCAAATTGGCAAAACAAAGGGCACGAATGAGGAAAGTTCGTGGAAGGATAGGAATGAATACAAAAGTTGGCGGCACATCATCAACCATAGGTGAAGCTCAATGCACATCTCTAGTTGAAGACACATTGACAACAACATGTGGTTTTCCAGGTACATCAGAAATCACATCTCCAATTTAAGACACACCGTCAAAAACATTGCGTTTTGAAAGTACATCAGCAAACACATCTCTATTTGAAGGAACTCCACAAACCACATCTCAAGTTGGAGGTACAACATCGTTTACATGTCAATCTCAAGGTATGTCATCAATTGCACCTCCAATTGAAGGTACACAATCTATCCTCGATGTTGTTGACCTTCCCAATATTGACACAAATTTACATTTGAGAAATCCTCCTAGAGTTTTGCATAGAAAACCTACATTTTTTATTGATATTGATTCCAATGTTTTGAAATGGATGCCTAATAAGATTCCAAAACTTACATGTCAAAGATATGCAGAAAGGATATGGAGTTTGTTTTTTGTGAAGCTAAGTGAGGGTGGAAGATGCCAACTATTTGTTGAAATGATGAGGCAACTCAAATTTAGGCCCACCATGAAGGCTCTTGGGCTAAGAGTTTTGAATGACTCAAGTGAAAATTCCATTGTAAGGAACTTGATGAGTGCATATGAGAGCGTGGGTTCCACCTCACGCATGAAGGATAGTTGTGCCACATGACGTGTGATGACAACAACACTGTTAAGTGTCAAACAAGGAACAAGGTGAACCTTACAAAGGTAAGTAAGTCTTTGAAAATAAGTAGATCATCTCTAATGAGAGCCAAAGGAAGGTGTGAAAGAGTGGAGGATCCAAATAGCAATGAGTTACGGGCATTTTTGGGTAGAGTGCCACGGAAAGACACAAGAATTGCTCAAGGCTTGAGATCTTTAATTGTGAATTATTGGAAGGATAACACAAGGAACTCTCCTAATCAAAGAGACGTTGTAAGAAGGAGAATTGGTAGCATAAACTGTGAGCCACATCCAATGCATTATTTGGATACCACTCAAACCCAATTTTTTGTTGATTTTGTACAAAAATTTCTTGAAATTAAAATATGTCAAAGGTATTTTTAAATGCTAAAGCCTTTTTATGTCAAAATAAATCACACACGCACTACTTGTTGTTGTAGGGTTCATATTGAGTTTTCTAACCATTATGATGTTTACCGACGTATATGTGTAGATATGCATACTAACAATGTTTTGCAGGAATGTAACATAATGCCTCCACCTAAATCGTCAAGGAAATTTTTGTCTTCCATTTTATGTGAAAGAGAGGATGGTCAATTTTTTTACAAAAAATCATGTTTGGATGGCACATGTGATCATTGTGGTGGCATGCAACATTTTCCAATTTTCCAACACATGGCTAGTATACACACAATTGGAGACAAAATTGTGGAATTTGGCAAATATACGACAGTGGCATACAGTCTAAAAGATAGGAAAGAAGCAAATAAGTGTGAATTGGTTAGTGCTAAGATTCCAATGTATCAATTTATGGGCATTTTTCATGATCAGGTGGTTTATGATTATGCAATGCATACACACAAAGCACGATGGTTGGACTCACAGTTCAAGTTATGCAAGGACACATTTCCACTTCATCATATCATTTCAATTGTCGATTTAGCTGAGAACTATACACTACAACCACAGAATGAGGTGCAATCACAATACTACAACTCTGTGCAAGTTTCTATATTTGTACATATAGCATTCATTCATGCAAATGATAGTACAGAGGAAAATAGGAAAGTATTGAGGGAGTATCACTTTTACATCAGTGATGATCGCACACATTCTGCAGAGTTTGTTCAAGGTTGCTTTCATATGTTCTATGTTAATCTGGCTAGCAGGGGCATACCATTTAGTCAACATATCATATAGTCAGATAATTGTACATCACAATTCAAGAACGCCAGAATGTTTTACTGGTTGAGCAGGATGCATAGGATTAGTGGTGTTCAACATATGTGGAACTTCTCAAAGGCTAAGCATGGAAAGGGGGAGCATGATGGAGCAGGTGCATGTATCAAAAGAGCCCTAGCACGAGAAGAGTTAAAGTACACAAATAGTGTAAAGTTGACAGATGCAAGATCAATTGTCCAGTGGTGCAATGGTTCAATGGGTCCAAGTAGTGAAGGAAATTCTTTAGTTCATAGATGTTTTCATTTAGTAGATGATACTAACATTGCAAAATATGAGGATTGTTGTACACTAACATGATTGAGCGAGCTACACTCTTTTAGAAGCTCCAATGTAGGTACATGGACTATCTATACAAGGAAGATGGCATGCTTTTGTTATGCATGTACACTTCAATCATGGAATGATTGCGAGTCAACAGAGTGGGTTGATGAATGGTGTGTAAGAAGTCTAACCCCACTTGACACTTATCAGCTCCCGACAGCTCTACAAATCATGGAGATGCAATCATCCATTGACTTTGATCATGTATCGAACCTACTAGAACTAGGTAATATATCTTACTTACAATTTTTATTATGTTGCTCAGTAAATAAATCTAACAAGATGAACATATCAATGCAGGGAACGTTTATGAGGTAATTGTAGATGAAGACAATGAAGCGGGTACAAATTATTACCTATGCCATTGTATCGAGGCCAAAAAGAAATTGGAGTCCCCAGTTATAGATGGAGAAAACATAGAATATCCTACAGGTTCGGTCATTGTTACTGGAACATGGCTTCAAAGGTATCCAGTTAAGAATGTTGCAGTTTTGTTGTTTGAGGACTTTGACAAGCATCAGAAAATTCTTCAGTATTCGAACCTTGTCATCGCCACCGATGTTCATGTGATCAAATATAAGGGTAAAACTAAGAACAAGAACTTGTGGAAAGTGCGTGAGCCTGACCACGAGGTAGTACTTGACACAATAAATACTAGAGCAGACCCAGATGGTTCCCTAGATTGATTTGTAAGTATGCACATTGAATTTGTAAAGCCATGTTATTGATCATTCTTTTGGACCAACACCTTGCAATAAGGCTTTTTCATGATTACTGTTTGATGTCATATGCATTTATGACTGTCATTGATCCTTTTCTGATTGTGATTGTAGGTAATATAGAAGTTTGTCAAAGTATATAAGAAAATAACAACATCGGTTATTGGTGCAAGTGTTCAGTGGTATGAGAAACATCGGTTGCTGGTGCATTTTCTGGTTGTCAATCTTCTCTGTCTTTTCCATCTCCTAGATTTATCGGATTGTTATATGCTACACATTTTATGTTAAGCCTCTCAATGAGAAATCGATGCAACCTAGGTCATCTCTAACATACCTTAGGGTATGACATTCAACAAAACAACTACTATGGTTCAACCGACTCGATCCCTTAAGGGTGCAAAGTGCAAAAGGGCAACAATATTTGACAGGGTATTATGGGTAAATTGTGGTGATTACAAAATATCTGTCTAAACCTACGAGTTCATTTTGGGCCCCTCTACAATAACCTTTCTCAGTTTTCACTATCTCGGAGGCTTTTTCCTATGGTGGCGAATTTTCACTGGAAGAAAAAGTTGTCAAATGCAAGTCGTTGAAAGTTGCAAAGTGTTCTATAGCTTGTGTGACCAAAAAAATTGTTCCAACACATCTGGGTGGGTACGATTATGCTAGGAATGGTCCTCTTTCACACCTAAACACATGGAATCGCTCTGAGCTATGTTCAACCGGATCGATCCCTTAAGGGTCCAAAGTGCAAAATGGCTGCGAACTTTAGCATGCTATTACTCGGACACCATGACACTTAAAAATTTCTCATATGATACTACAAGATCAAGTTGGGCCCATCTACAATAAAATCTCATGGTTTTTGCTATCTTAGAGGCTTTTTCCTGTGCTGGAAAATTTTCACTCGGGGAAAAAGTTGTCATATGCAAGTAGTTGAAAGTTGCAAAGTGGTGCAACTTTCGTTCTGCAGCTCGTGTGACCAAACGGACTGTTCCAACGCATCTGGGTGGGTATGCTTACACTAGGAATGGTCCTCTTTCACACCTACACACGCAGAATCGCTCCGAGCTATGTTCAACCGGATCAATCCGTTAAGGGTCCAAAGTGCAAAATGGCTGCGAAATTCAGCATGCTATTACTCGGACACCGTGATGCTTAGAAACTCCTTGTCTGAACCTACGAGTTCATGTTGGGCTCCTCTACAATAACCTTTCTCAGTTTTTTCTATCTTGGAGGTTTTTTCCTATGGTGGCGAATTTTCATTGGAGGAAAAAATTGTCAAATGCAAGTAGTTGTAAGTTGCAAAGTGGTGCAACTTTCGTTTTGCAGCTCGAGTGACCAAATAAACTGTCCCAATGCATCTGGGTGGTTATGTTTATGCTAGGAATGGTCCTCTTTCACACCTAAACACATGGAATCGCTCCGAGCTACGTTCAACCGGATCGATCCCTTAAGGGTTCAAAATGCAAAATGGCTGCAAAATTCAACATGCTATTACTCGGACACCGTGATGCTTAGAAACTTCTCGTCTAAACCTATGAGTTCACATTGGGCCCCTTTACAATAACCTTTCTCGGTTTTCACTATCTCGGAGGCTTTTTCCTATGGTGGTGAATTTTCACTCGAGGAAAAAGTTGTCAAATGCAAGTAGTTGAAAGTTGCAAAGTGGTGCAACTTTCATTCTGTAGCTCGTGTGACCAAATGAACTATTCCAATGCATATGGGTGGGTACGTTTACACTAGGAATGGTCCTTTTCACACCTAAACACGCAGAATCGCTCCAAGCTACGTTCAACCGGATCGATCCCTTAAGGGTCTAAAGTGCAAAATGGCTGTGAAATTCAACATGCTATTACTCAGACACCGTGACACTTAGAAACTTCTCATATGAACCTACGAGTTTGTGTTGGGCCCCTCTACAATAACCTTTCTCGGTTTTCGCTATCTCGGAGGCTTTTTCTTATGGTGGTGAATTTTCATTGGAGGAAAAAGTTGTCAAATGCAAGTAGTTGAAATTTGCAAAGTGGTGGAACTTTCATTCTGCAGCTCGTGTGACCAAACAAACTATTCCAACATGTCTAGGTGGGTACATTTATGCTAGGAATGGTCATGTTTTACACCTAAACATGCAAAATCGCTTCGAGCTACGTTCAACCGGATTGATCCCTTAAGGGTCCAAAGTGCAAAATGGCTGCGAAATTCAGCATGCTATTACTCGGACACCATGATGCATAAAAACTTCTCGTCTGAACCTACAAGTTCAAATTGGGCCCCTCTACAATAACCTCTCTCAATTTTTGCTATCTCAGATGCTTTTTCCTATGGTGGTGAATTTTCACTCGGGGAAAAAGTTGTCAAATGCAAGTAGTTGAAAGTTGCAAAGTGGTGCAACTTTCATTTTGTAGCTCGTTTGACCAAATGGATTGTTCCAACACGTCTGGGTGGGTACGTTTACGCTAGAAATGGTCCTTTTTCACACCTAAACACGCGGAATCGCTCAGAGCTACGTTCAACTGGATCGATCCCTTAAGGGACCAAAGTGCAAAATGGCTTCAAAATTCAGCATGCTATTACTCGGACACCATGACGCTTAGAAACTTCTCATCTAAACCTACAAGTTCATGTTTGGCCCCTCTATAATAACCTTTCTCAGTTTTCGCTTTCTTGGAGGCTTTTTACTATGGTGGCGAATTTTCACTCGAGGAAAAAGTTGTCAAATGCAAGTAGTTGAAAGTTACAAAGTGGTGCAACTTTCATTCTGTAGATCATGTGACCAAAAAAACTATTCCAATGTGTCTAGGTGGGTACGTTTACGCTAGGAATGGTCCTCTTTCACACCTAAACACACAGAATCTCTCCGAGCTATGTTCAACCGGATCAATCCCTTGTGGGTCCAAAGTGCAAAATGGCTATGAACTTCAGCATGCTATTACTCGGACACCATGATGCTTAGAAACTTCTCATCTGATCCTACAAGATCACGTTGGGCCCATCTACAATAAATTTTCTCGGTTATCGCTATCTTGGAGGTTTTTTTCTGTGCTGGTGAATTTTCACTCAGGGAAAAAGTTGTCAAATCCAAGTAGTTGAAAGTTGCAAAGTGGTGCAACTTTTGTTCTGTAGCTCATGTGACCAAATGGACTGTTCCAACACATCCAGGTGGGTACGTTTACATTAGGAATAGTCCTCTTTTGCACCTAAACATGCGGATTCGCTCCGAGCTACGTTCAACTAGATCGATCCCTTTAGGGTCCAAAGTGCAAAATGGCTAAGAAAATTCAGCATTCTATTACTCGGACACCATGACACTTAGGAACTTCTCATCTAAACCTACGAGTTCACATTGGGCTCTTCTACAATAACCTTTCTTGGTTTTTTCTATCTTGGAGGCTTTTTCCTATGGTGGCGAATTTTCACTCGAGGAAAAAGTTGTCAAATGCAAGAAGTTGAAAGTTGCAAAGTGGTGCAACTTTTGTTCTATAACTCATGTGACCAAATGGACTATTCCAATGTGTCTGGGTGGGTATGCTTACGCTAAGAATGGTCCTTTTTCACACCTAAACATGCGGAATCGCTCCGAGCTATGTTCAACCGGATCGATCCCTTAAGGGTCCAAAGTGCAAAATGGCTGCGAAATTCAACATGCTATTACTCGGACATCGTGATGCTTAGAAAATTTTCATCTGAACCTACAAGTTCACGTTGGGCCCCTCTACAATAACCTTTTCTTGGTTTTCGCTATCTCAGAGGCTTTTTCCTATGGTGGTGAATTTTCACTGGAGGAAAAAGTTGTCAAATGCAAGTAGTTGAAAGTTGTAAAGTGGTGCAACTTTCGTTCTACAGCTCGTGTGACCAAACAAACTATTCCAATGCATTTGGGTGGGTACGTTTACGCTAGGAATGGTCCTCTTTCACACCTAAACACACGGAATCGCTCCGAGCTACGTTCAACCGGATCAATCCCTTAAGGGTCTAAAGTGCAAAATGACTGCAAAATTTAGCATGCTATTACTCGGACACTGTGATGCTTAAAAACTTCTCGTCTGAACCTATGAATTCATGTTGGGCCCCTCTACAATAACCTTTCTTGGTTTTCACTATCTCGGAGGCTTTTCCTGTGGTGGTGAATTTTCACTTGAGGAAAAAGTTGTCAAATGCAAGTAGTTGAAAGTTGCAAAGTGGTGCAACTTTCATTTTGTAGCTCGTTTGACCAAACGGATTGTTCCAACACATCCGGGTGGGTACGTTTACACTAGGAATGGTCCTTTTTCACACTTAAACATGAGGAATCGCTCCGAGCTACGTTCAACCAGATCGATCCCTTAAGGGTCCATAGTGCAAAATGGTTGTGAAATTCAACATGCTAGTACTCGGACATCGTGACGCTTAGAAACTTCTTGTCTGAACCTACAAGTTCATGTTGGGCTCCTCTACAATAACCTTTCTCGGTTTTCTCTTTCTCGGAGTTTTTTCCTATGGTGACGAATTTTAACTCGAGGAAATAGTTATCAAATGCAAGTAGTTGAAAGTTGCAAATTGGTGCAACTTTTGTTCTACAGCTCGTGTGATCAAACAAACTATTCCAATGCATTCGAGTGGGTATGTTTACGCTAGGAATGTTCCTCTTTCACACCTAAACACACGGAATCACTCCGAGCTACATTCAACTGGATTGATCTCTTAAGGGTCCAAAGTGCAAAATGGCTGTGAACTTCAGCATGCTATTACTCATATGCTATGATGCTTAGAAACTTCTCATCTAATCCTACAAGATCAAGTTGGGCCCATCTACAATAACCTCTCTCGTTATTCGCGATCTCGGAGGCTTTTTCCTGTGTTGGCGAATTTTCAATTGGGGAAAAAGTTGTCAAATGCAAGTTGTTGAAAGTTGAAAAGTGGTGCAACTTTCATTTTGTAGCTCGTGTGACCAAACAGACTGTTCCAACGTGTCCGAGTGGGTATGTTTATGCTAGGAATGGTCCTCTTTTGCACCTAAACACACAAAATCACTCTGAGCTACGTTCAACCAGATCGATCCCTTAAGGGTCCAAAGTGCAAAATGGCTAGGAACTTCAACATACTATTACTCAGACATCGTGATGCTTAGAAACTTCTTGTTTGATCCTATGGGATCACGTTGGGCTCCTCTATAATAACCTTGCTCAGTTTTTTCTATCTCAGAGGCTTTTTCCTATGGTGGCAAATTTTCACTCGAGGAAAAAGTTGTCAAATGCAAGTAGTTGAAATTTGCAAAGTGGTGCAACTTTTATTTTGTAGCTCATGTGATGAAACAAAATGTTCCAATGCATCCAGGTGGGTATTTTTTTTAGGAATGGTCCTCTTTTGCACCTAAACACATGGAATCGCTCTGAGCTACGTTCAACCAGATCGATCCCTTAAGGGTCCAAAGTGCAAAATCACTATGAACTTCAACAACATCATGATGCTTAGAAACTTCTCATTTGATCCTCTACAATAACCTTGCTCGGTTTTCGCTATCTCAGAGGCTTTTTCCTATGATGGCAAATTTTCACTCGAGGAAAAAGTTGTCAAATGCAAGTAGTTGAGGCATATTATCAAACAATTCACTGCCTTGTCTATGGCTTGTCATGGCATTCCATCACCATGAGACCGCTTTTCTTTGAGGCATTTTTTGAAAAAGTTGAATGGCTTGTCTATGCTATTGCTTACTATTATGCTTTCGTAGATTTTTTCCAAGCATCCATAGCTTGTTCGAAAGCATTTGTTTTAGGATTTTAGCCATAGCAAGAAGGCAATGAACTTTTTAATAAAATGCTTTGATAGACATATATGAAAAATGTCGTAGCATAGACAAGGGAATGAACTATTTGAAAAAATGCCTCAAAGAAATGTGGTCTCATGGAATGCCATGACAAGCTAAAGCAATTGGCAGCTGCTCCTAGTTATTTGTTATGCAATGTGAAGTAATTGCATAATTGCTTAGGTTGAATTTGTCAAAAGCTATATTGTAATTGAAATTTTGTCATCTATTAGCATCTAGTTATTCGTTATGCAATGTGAAGTGATGCTTTGAGTTTGAAAGATGTACAATGCATGAACAAAAACTACCAAAATCTATTTTCTACATTTCATTAGTTAAACTCTTTATTTTATTTTCTCTCTATATCTCTATGCTATGGAAATGCCTTTCAATTTAAAAAAAGATCGTTTTTATCTCTTGTTATACAATTTTTTACGTTTTTTTATCTCTTGGTATAAAAAGGAGCAGATATAAAATGTTAAAGAAGAGTGAAAGCACAACTAAATTTATCATTTCAAATCAATTTTTTTGATTCATTTTTCAAACAGTTCACTGCCTTCTCTATGCTATTGCTTACTATTATGCTTTTTATATTTTTTTCGAAGCATCCATAGCTTGTTCAAAATCACTTGTTTTAGGCTTTTAGCCATAGAAAACAAGGCAGTGAACTGTTTGAGAAGATGCTTTGGTAGACATGTATGAAAAATGTGGTAACATAGACAAGGCAGGGAACTATTTGAAAAAATATCTCAAAGAAATTTGGTCTCATAGAATGCCATGATAAGAAAATGCAATTGGCAGCTGCTCCTAGTTATTAGTTATGCAATGTGAAGAAATTGCATAACTGCTTAGGTTGACTTTGTTCAAACTATATTGTAATTAAATTTTCAGCATCTATCAGCATCTACTTATTAGTTATGCAAAGTGAAGTAATGCTTTGACTTTGAAAGATGTGCAATGCAATGTAATCAATGACATGAATATAAACTACAAAAGTCCATTTTTAACAATTCATTAGTTAAAATATTTATTGTATTTGCTCTCTATATTTCTATATGCTATGTAAATACCTTGCAATTGTATTAAAAAGGCTTAATAGGTCAGTTAGGTGGTATTTGCAAAATCAAGTTGTGAATGAATGGTAATTAAGAGCAAAATTGGAAAATTGCCATCTTAGAAGTCTAACAAAGGGTGGTTATGGTGGTTGATTGGATCAAGGGGTAGTTGGAAGGTGGTATCAAGATATATTGCTGTAATACCCCGAGTTGAGGGTTGATTTTGTTTAGTTTCTAATAACAAAATATACTTGAAAACGCTGATCACTGGTTTTTCTTTGTTTTCCTGAATTTTCTTTGCCTTGCACAGGCCCGTACAAGTCTATAATGACTCGAGGCTTTGGATACTTGATTGCATATGTTTTTACTCTCTTTGCATCTATTCTGAAGGATTAAATCCACTATTGGTGTGTTTGGGATCAACAAACTTGGTTACTGCTCTATTTTCTGTGTTAGGGGTTTTGAGGGCAACACCATGACACATTAGCCAATCCACCTACTGTTCTAACCCTGCTGCTCAATGGATTGGCCTGTACCATGATTAGTTTGGTGTATGAATACTTTGGAGGCCGAGAGAATGAATAAACTCAGTGGGGTGTGAAATTCTAATGCTATTCAGGGGTGTTTCCACCATGAAAGTAAGGAACTCAAGTACTGAATCTGAGAAATACTGAAAGGAACAGGATTGTGAGTGTCCTTTAAGTTAGGGCAGAGGTATTGTGGGGTTTTTGCACCTTTGGAAGGATTAGGGGAGGTCTGGAGTTATGAGTTTCTTTAAAACCCTTCATTTTGTGAAGGTTTAGGACAGTTTGTGAGTAGAGGAATAGAACAAGTTCTTGGGGCTCTTAAAATGGGAGAATCCTGAGTTTGGTGAGCATCCGTAAGACTATTTCAAGTTTCCTTGGTTTGGAGGTGAGTTTGTGAGGGGGTTCCTTTGGAAATTAGGCCTAATTGTGAAGCCTAGAGCGACGGAGGTGTATTGAAAGTTCATGTTGGTTCAAAAGAGTTACTATTGGTTTTGGCATATGTTATGTAAACCTAAAAAGGGTAACTTAATCCACCTTTAAATGGTCAGGTGTTTTGGAAAGGTTGGGAGAAATTAGGCTTGGACGGGGTTTTGAGTTTGGTGCAGGAGCACCTACACCACATCATCAATTTTTTTTTATTTGAATACATCAATAGGGAAATTTTAGTGTCTTTAGGTTTATTTTTTCTAATAAGCTTTAAGAGATCAAACATAATGCAAATAAAGGGTGTTTTGTGTCTTAGAAGTCAATTAGAAATCATATAAGTTGTAAAATGCTGACAAAGCAACTTTAACACAAACAAATGTAATTAAGGGACCAACTAATCCCAAGATTGGTTATGGGCGTTGGGGAGAATATTATTGTTGGAAAATTATTTAAAAAGCTTTACCAAGGATTGAATGAGAGAGTGGAAGAAGTTTTGTAATAATTTTACACAATAAACACCACAGTTTTGAGCAATTTTTTGGAAAAATATTGTTTTCTTGATCTTTTTGAGTGTTGTATGGGCACATATAGGTTCTTCATGGTCTAATAATTTTAGAATATGTGTCTATATGTTTTATAATTCATTTATTTTTTATTTGGTGTCTTAACTCTTTGTTTGTAGAGCGAACCAACACAAACAGTGACTGTCCCAGTGTTGCTGAATCAAGGGTTTGAGGGGAAATTTGTGATGTAACAATTAATCCACCTATTTTTTGCTACTGTATCTCAGTGGATTGATTGAAAATATGTTATAATAAGTGTTTCAACTCATTTTGGAATAAGGAGTCATAATTATGTGGTGTTTTTGTGACTGTTCTAAGACTGAACAAGCGTTTTCCAACATGGAAGTGAGGAACCAAAGAGAGGTTTTTAAGAATTAATGCTTGTAAGGGTTGTGTGAGGGTTTGATGAGTCCGTGCAGAAGTATTTTGAGGTGTTTGGGGATTTGGAAGTGTTGAGAGAGGTCTGGAGTTGCATGTTTCTTTAAAACCCTTTATTTTGTGAAGGTATTGGAGGGTTTCTTGGGTTTTGTGAGTTAGAGGCTCTGTAGACACAAAATAATGACAAAATTTGAGGTTTGGTACCATGACCTAAGACTTTCCAAGGCGTTTGGATAGATACCTAAAGTTGGAAGGGTGGTCCCTTTGGAAAAAAAGGGCTAATTGTGAAGCCAAAATTGAAGTAGGTGTGTTGAAAGTCTATGTCAGTCCAAAAGAGAGACCACTGATTCTTTGGTATGTTGTGTAGCCCTGAAAAGGGTATTTCAATCCATCTTGTAATTGTCTAGTGTTTTGGAAGGTTGGGAGAAATCTGGCTAAAATTGAGTTTTGAGTACTACAAGAATAACCAGTCACAAATGTGAGTTTTGGAAACCTTGATGAATCTGAGTTAGGGATTGTTGTCAATTGATTCAATTGTCATTGTATGAATGTTGATGGTCTTTGTAGGGCCTTGGTGGAGTCTTGTTGTTCATTTGCAAGGTTGATGAGTTGAGACCCTTGAGGGTGGGATGATGCCTATTAGGTTGAATCATTATAAAGAAGAGTTCTTGATTGAGAATTGACATTTCCATTGTTGTGAGTCTTCTCCACCTTGGCTCTACATTAGAGTGCTACAAGGGTGGATTGTTGGGTAAGGTGTTGAATGAAGAGTTTGGTTTGATGGGGCTTTGAGGTTGTGTAGATTTCTCAAAATAGGTTGTATTAATCTTGTTATAAGGAGCCCCTTGAAGGCAGGTTGTCAGACTGATTGGGTTTGAGCCTCCTTGCCTCTGCATCGATGAGGCACAAGTAATTGAAGCATTCCAAAGGATACAAACCACCACGAATGGATCTTACTTATACAATACGCTTTAGATGGGGCTTATTGAGAATTCCATAGTAATTAATTAAGCATTAGATGTAAACAAAATCCATGCCTACAACATTCAAGTGTACAACTTACATGATACGCATGATAACATCATTCAAGAATGGCAGTAGCAAAATAAGAGTTTCTTTAATCAAAAATCCGAAAGGCTATCCAATGATATATATTGATAAAAGTATATAAATATATCCAAAAAAACCATATAGGCTTAGTACAAAGGAGCCATTTGGATAAAATATCACATATATATATCAATAGTACAAAACATATGTTCCAAAATGCCACATAGGTATACAACAAACAACACTAATACATAGTCATTTCACTCTAGGGGAAGGAAATAGATCTCGTGCTGCCTTTGAAATTCAGCTAGATGGAGTGACTATTGCTTGTCTTGTCTTTCAGACATGCCCACTACTCCTCCTCTCTTCACTCTGGACCTTCAACTGATTCGATTAAAAGTAAAGATCTTAAAACATACAAATTGAATTATGGAAAGGAATATAACAAAATATAATCACTTACCACATACATATAGTCATCATGCACATTTAAAGCATCACCATGTCCACGATCTGGAGTGACAACCACCTGTAGCAACCATGAAGATAGAAATTAAACTACATAAAATTATTGTGAAAATTTTATATAATAGACCATAAAAGAGAAAATATAATATCAAATCGACTAATCTATTCCATACCTCTCTCAATGGATCAGAACTGGCTATTGTTGTAGCAACTCCATGGTCCATCATGCCACCAACATCACCAGGGCTATCTCTTGTCAACAACTGCAAATGAAAAAATATCTCAGGTATCATGTTGATATAGGAGAACATAATGTGACACGATCAAGGAATACTTGAATGCAATGTTTGTGTTTCTCATCAATTTTTTAGATTTGTATATATGCAAAATTATGAAAACTAGATAATATAGATTTACAACCCTATTAATGAATAAAGGCTACTTGAGTGTATGTTGTTTGAGGATATGAATCACGAGGTGTGGAGGAAGAAGGTGCACTAGGAAACTGTTTGAAATCTGAAGCATGTTATGAGACAAACATTCAAATATAACATTCAACTGTTCAAATGCAATAATAATATCTTTAATACTAGTTGCATACCTGTGGACTCATCGTCGAGAATTTATAAGGGTCTATAGGAATAGAGCATCCCTCATGAACAGTGTGACCCTGAAATTTCATCATATCAAAATTCTACTAATTTAGTTATTCTTAAATTTCAAAATATATTTTAATAAACAACATTAAAATAACTTGCTAAATTTTACCTGAGTGTCAATGCCGAATGTACCATTCAGAATATCATCTGTGAAAGACATTGTTAGAATCCAAGATCACCTGCATGCAAATGGATACCTGTCACATGCAAAAGACATGCAAAACCAAGAAGATGTTCTGCAAACTTCAAAGTGTAAAATGCATTATTAGAATCTCAGTTATTACAAAGAGATCAATCCTTATGAAGGAGATCAAGAAACCCTAAAAAGGAAACCCTAAATGAAACCCTAGTGTGCACACTTAATAATTAATAAATAATTATTAATGCGCCTAAGTTTAGCTTAAGCAACTAGAGGAATAAGTGACTTAATTAATTAACCAGTATGATGTAATTAATTAAGCGTAATAAAATTATTACTCTAACACCCCCCCTTAAGATGAACTTAGGAAGAAGCTAAAACACTAGAATAAGATGCATACAAGAAAAGATGGGTCCCGGCAACTAGGCCTGATCAGGTACCCATTTACAAATGCAAGAAAGAGGTAGAGGAGGAAAACCCAGTGGGACAAAACCCCCCTACAATGATATGACATGCTGCAAAGAAGCACTGGAAGAACACTGTAGAGTAACACTGGAACCGCAATCTGGGAAGCAAGGAAAGATACTTCTGTCTACAAGAAACCATATCGGAATCATAATGATGCAACAGCAGACCCGATGCCACGGAACACTCAAAAACTCCAAACGGGAACAACTCTAGAATCTATGAAGCAGCAGTCGATTATTAAATGATGTATCACTGAAAATGAAGTGCAAAGATGCAAGAGGCACTCTCCCAACTGTCAAAATATCCAAGTAATCTCCAAAACACCCATCGGGTCAAATCTGGAATAACGAAAAACTTGTGACAGATACAGAAAAAAGTGCATGGACAGCAACATAGAGCTCCTCAATACCTTTCCAACACCGCAAAGATAGCGAAAATCGGAGATCGTGGCAAAAAGTTATGAGCTCGGAAGCATAAAAAGTACATCTGACTTCAACCAGAAATAAATGCAGTAAAACAGGAAAATACTGAAAAATAAACTGCACCAAATGAAAGTGCTCGGAACCAGCTTTCCGGCGATATCTCGTTTGCCCAATTTTGATACCGTATGCCCAAGTTATACAAAAAAGAAAAAAATTGCTTCTTTAGAGAAAACTAGGGTTAGGAGGGGACAAACACCACCGTACGGACGCTGATGTCATGCTGACGTCAGCAGTTCACGGGCATAAATTTGACGGCTTGCAGACCGTCGTCGCAAAAAATCACTTCCTGCAGAAAAATTTTTAGGCCGTTGGTCACCATATGACCGCGGGCTAAGCCGAGTGGGCTGGAGTGGGCCGGGGGGCCAGGCGCGAGCACCTGGTCATCCATATGACCTCGGCCGAGCAGGGGAGGGCCCGCGGGGGCTGAAGGAGTCGGCGGCCGATTGGCGGAGGATGCCGGTGGCGGTGGTGCGTGGGTGGCGCTCGGGTGGCCGCCGGGTGGTGGGCGGGTGGCGCCCAACATTTTCATTGGCAACACAAGCATAGATCCCCAAAAAGTACGTTTTTTCAATTTTTGAGCCATTTTGACCTCGGAATGCGTGCCAGGGAGGCCGTACGGCTTCCTTGGCAAAAAATTTTTGCCTCAGAAACCAACTGCTCGAAAATGGATGATTTGACAGGCGTTTCTAGGGTTTTGGGGCGCTGCGAATGCGATGGCGACGTCCGTTTGAGCCCATAGTGTCCCGAAAATTTGGCTACCCCCAGATCTTGCAAAAAATGATGCCTGTGGAAACCCTTGCACTTGAAACTCACTGAGAAGCCATATCTTCAGATCACGAACAGGCAGCGGCAGGTCTGGAGCTCTGATACCATGTTAGAATCCAAGATCGCCTGCATGCAATAACCTGTTACATGCAAAAGACATTCAAAACCAAGAAGATGTTCTGCAAACCTCAAAGTGTAAAATGCATTATTAGAATCTCAGTTATTACAAAGAGATCAATCCTTATGAAGGAGATCAAGAAACCCTAAAAAGGAAACCCTAAATGAAACCCTAGTGTGCACACTTAATAATTAATAAATAATTATTAATGCGCCTAAGTTTAGCTTAAGCAACTAGACCAATAAGTGACTTAATTAATTAACCAGTATGATGTAATTAATTACGCGTAATAAATTATTACTCTAACAGACATTGCCTCTGCAATTGATGTAGGCTATGTAGCTGCATCATGAGCACCCTGATAATCGTACGTGCAAACAACACCACAAGCGCCACAATGGTGGGGTGGAGCTCGGGGCCTACATGTCTCCTCCACACCAGGCTCTACTAGAGGACTCACACACTGTAAAATGGTTTGGGTGAGTGAGCCAATCGACTTCATCATGTCCACCTCTACACTATCCTTAACAATGGAAGGAACAACGACATGCTCCACCATGGGTCTGCCCAAGGCTCTCGATGCCAACTATGGATTACGTCGTGCAATAGGTCTATCATGTGTGGAGCCCCCACCTCTACCCTGAAAGTCTAAGATGTCAAAATAGTTTGGCATTTTATTGAAGACAAACTCGCAATAGAGTTTCCTCAAAAAGTATTGCGGCACCTCATGGTTATTGCATGGAGGTTGGTCAAATACCATCCACCGCCACTCCCAAAATTTGTTTCTAATTAAATCATGGTGGCACCAATGGATGGGGAAACTCCTACATGCATGGGACAAAGGTTCATTGGCTTTTGGGTCTTTAAATAGGGCACACAACTCGGCTTTGCTAATTTTTAGTTTTTTGACATCTGCATATGACAAACCATTAGCATAAAATTGCCTCATCTCATCTCTCTTAGTTGACCAAAAATTCATTTGCTCGCTCATTTCTCCTACATGAGTTAAAATTGACTTCAATGATTCAACAATCCCTCTCCTATAAGGGTGGGTTTCGGCATGCTCGGTTAATCTTGCAATTAATTGTTGAATGTCTCTTTTATTGTTTTCAATTTGATTTTGAATATTTTCTTGTGTTCCTTGAGGATGCCTATGAATTGATGGAGGGGTTTTGGGTTGTTCTTGTATAGGAGGCTCTTGATGAGGGGGTAATTATGAATTCTCAATGTTTTGAGGTGGAGATTCATTCCCTGAGAATTAGAACAAAGTTTTATTATAAAAATCTATTTAAAGTTGCATTCCAAATCAAATTCAAAATAAATAGAATAAAAATACACACCTCTTTGTAATCTTCGACCTCTCCGATGTGTTGGCGGCATTCTCATGGAAAATGGAAAGCTAAGGATGCAAATAATGGAGGAGATTTGGTGAGCACGAGTTGCAGACTTGAAATATTCCTTCTCAAGCCCCTGGTTGAAGATAAAATTAGGGTTCCTAACCCGACTTTTGCATTTTATGTCTAGAAATACATTTGGCGTGCACCAAATTTGGCGTGCTCCAAAGGCCTTATTTTGGGGTTTTTTTTATCATTTTTTCAATTTGGCACCTAAATTGTGTCACAGATTCGTGCACTTACCCCCTAGTGAGGTTTCCGTATGTCAGGTGTGCACAAGAACAATCCTATTTGTTTTTTGAGTCAAATTCCATCGCACTAGATTCCATGCCATCTTGGTTATCTATACCTTGATGCATCATATCTATGTGTGTTATCAAACATGAGGTAAGTAAGCCCTTTTAAAATCCCAATTCCTGATAGGCAAAGCATCACCATCTTCTCTAATAAAGTCTCATAGATCATGGACTTGTTGGATCCTCTTGTCATCATTGTTTTCTTCTTATTCTTCTATCTTTACTAACATTTCTATCCAAAATTTGTGTGATATCTCAAAATATACATGAGGCTACCTATGGTTGATTACTGTCTATACATCATCAAAATTGTCTACGCCAAATATCTGATCTTTCTAAATAATTATCTTTCATCCTTTGATCACTAGAACCACTCCTCTCGCATGTTATCGAGATCTTGATAAGAAAATTAACATTTCCACTCGATCTCTCGAGGAGGTAGTGTACCAGCGTAATCCTTCTCGCTAGGGCAGTAGTGGGGCATTCGATAAAATTGGAATTTTTTTGAATTTTGATCTCGACAAGATTATTCTTTGAACCAATGCAACAAGTACATTGCTTCAAGAGGGGAAAAATGTAGACACTAAAAATATCCTGATTAATATCATGCACTTGATCCTGATTTACTAACATCATTTCTTCCTGAATCACTTCTTACTAACTAGTTAATTAAATAATCCTTATTTAATTAATTCATCATAATTCTTCTTTTAATTAAATAAATCATCTTATTTGATTAAATCATTATCCCCTTTTAATTGAATAAATCATTTTATTTAATTAACTCAAATATGTCCTCTTTGATTAAATAAATAAATTGTATTTAATCCTAATGTTCCTCTTTTAAATTAAATAGTTCATGTTATTTAATTAAATCATATTTCTTCTTTTGATTAAATAAATCACCCTTATTTGATTAAATCTAACATCATCCCTTTTAATGAGTGGGAATGGGTGAGCGGGAGTGAGGTTTTGAATTTCATTTTGTCCTGCACCGGATGTCTGGTTCGAAGGAAACTAGATCTTTGTTGGGAGCTGGACATTTTGTCGATGAGGCAGGGGAGAATGCAGGTGAAGAGCAGGGGGTCAATTTTGAGGATTGGGGCTCGGGGAATCAGGGGGACCCAGGTGGTAAGGTGGACCTTGGAGGTAAGGTGTTTCTTGGCACCCTCTTCGAATGGTGGGGTTGGTGGGGCCAAGTTTCTGGGGAACCAGGACGTGGCCAAGGACCCTATTTCCCAAGTCAGACTGGGGTCTCTGGAGATTTTTTCAAGAGACATATGTCGGGAGGAATAAAAAAGAAGTTGGACCTCATTGTTAAGGACCAAGCCTGTTGGTAAGTCATTCTTTCCTTCGGTTAGCAACATTTCGGTCCCTTCAAGTGGGAATTTTGCTATTCTAGTTCCTGATCTAGTAATTGACCATAATTTTTTGATGATGGCCTCTTCGTTGGGGGGTATATTTATGGGCCTGATACAAAATATTGAAATGGTTACGGATTTTGTTAGGAAGAAGTGGAAAACAAAAGGGAAAAAGAGGTTGCGGCACTACCTAAGGGTTTCTTTTGCTTTTCTTTTTGCTATGAAGAGGAAAAGCCTACAATTCTATGTGGTGGTCCATGGGTTCTTGGCAAGTCATCCTTGGCTCTTAAGAAGTGGTCTCCAAAAATGGGCTTCTCAAATACATCATTTGAAGCAGTACCTATGTGGGTTTGGTTACTGGGTTTACCTTTGGATTTTTGGAATGAGGATGTTTTCAGGGGAATTGCAAACTCTTTTGGGGAGCTATTATCTATAGATTCCATGACTTCGGCTAGGAAAAGGCTAGTTTTTGTTAGGATTTGTGTGGGTATAACTCAGTTCACTAATCTGTCTCCCTCTATAGAAATTGTGTCTAAACTCAGCAAGTGGGTCTAAATAATTAAATTTGAGACTCTTCCTTTTGTGTGTTTCTCCTGCAAAAAATATGGGCATTGGGCTAGGAAATCCCCAACCAAAGTGTCTAAGACTGAAGCAAAGTTGACCATCAAGGAGACTAAAAAATGGAAGGTAAAATCTTTGGAGAACCCCTTGGATGTTGTTCCCTCCTTGAATAAGGGTGAGATGACATTTCTGGGGATGGTCGGGAGAGGAGCGAGGAGTGCTAGAACCCTAATCTGGGGGTTAATAATGATGAGGAGCCTTTGAAAGGGAATGTCTCTGACAACCTTGAAGTTCCAAAAGTAGATGATAAGGCTCTAAATAGTGAGCTAATTGAATTGAATAGCAAGGGGTCCCAAGGAGAGGATGAAAAGATAGATGGAGGGAGTATCGATAAGCCTGATGGAAACATGAACTCAGTAGGGAGGGTTCCTGACTCCTTTGGTGAGTATTCAGAGGAAACATCTCAAATTGGCCAAGGGGCATGAAGTAAAGAAATCCATGAGGAGGAATCTTTGGTGGAAGGGGTGAAGACTCTTCCTTCTTCTACCCATGAAGGATCTCAAAGCTCATCGGAGGTTGTGAAATCTACATTCAGGGATTCTATGGACACATGTAAGGAGAGGAATGATATGGGGTGTTCTTTGATTAAGGAGGTTGTTTTAGTTAATTATTTTATGGATGGTCAAGGCTTCATTGGACTTGAGGGTATGGACCTAAAAGGGGATAGTTCATACACAAAATTTGAAAAGAAGAAGAGTAAAAAAGGGAATAGTACTATGGGGTTTCTACAAGAAACAAGACAAAAGTGAACTACAGTAACTAGAGAAGTTCTGTTAGAAAACTAAAAAAGTGGAAGAGAGAGCAGGAATGCCTCCAAAATATTCCTGACGAGGTTCAAAGAACCATCCTAGAGATTTTTTGAAGTAACACTCCATCTAAGTAATGAAGTTCATGTCATGGAATGTTCGGGGGCTAAAGAACTCCCACAAACAAGATATTTTGCACAATTTTGCTAGGGACTATAAGCCTGATATTTAACTTGTCCAGAAATCCAAGATGCCTAAGGAAAGAGTGGAAAGGACTAATATTTTCAAGAATTGTGATGTGCAAGGTAGGAGTTCGGAGGGTGCCTCTAGAGGCTTAGTGAATTTTTGGAATCAAGACCATCTTTTTGGTACACTGGTCTGGGAAGATGCTAACCATGTGGCTACTAGATTTAGGCATATTAGAGATGGTTTTTGTTGGATCTTGTCTAATATATATGCTCCCAACAATAAAACCATGAGAATGAATTTCTAGAAAAGACTTGAGTATTTTAGACTTAGTTTTCCTAATGAGAACTTGATCAATATGGGAGACTTCAACACCCCATTGCTTGTGTTAGAAAAATTTGGAGGATCTCAGATATAGATGGATAGTAAATTGGATTTGATGGATTTTATTAATTCCCAAGGCTTTCATGATGTGGATCTCAAGGGGGCGACCTATACCTAGTCTAATAGGCGGACTGGGAATGATCTTATTCAAGTTATACTTGATAGGGCTCTAATATCGAATAATTGGATGGTGGACTCTTTATGCTCTTTAATTGCTCTCTCTAGGATTGGGTCAGATCACTTCCCCATCATTTTTGTTGTAGACTCTGTGTCAGGTAAGAGGAATTTTCCTTTTAGATTTGAAAGAATGTTGTTGTCTCATCCTCAAATATTTAAATGCATTAAATAATGGCAGAACATTAAGGTCAGTGGTACTGCTATGTTTTGGGTGGCCAAAACACTTAGTGAGGTCAAAATGAAGGTTAGACTATGGAATAAGGAAGTTTTTGGGGACATTTTTGCTATGAAGTTATCCATCCAGCTTGAGTTAAAGGATATCCAAGACAAAATTCAGAAAGATGGTTATGTGGTAGACTTCCTCTCTAGAGAAAACAAAATTCTTACGAGCTATCATGATATTATCTCTAAAGAAGAAGAATTTTGGAAACAAAGATAAAGATTGGTGTGACTTTCTTCAGGAGACAAGAACACTAGGTTCTTCCACATGGCAAATATAAAACATAGGGTGTCAAATTTTACTACTCATATTATGAAGAATGGCACCAAAATTGATAATGAGGATGAGATCAAGAGTGAGGCTAATTAGTTCTTTACTAATCTCTTAGTTGCAGAAGAAAGCTTGGACATGAATGGTCAACAAACCCTCATTGGTGCTATTCCCAACATTTTGAATGAGAATCAAAATAAATCTTTGATTGTTATTCCTTCTTTGGAAGAGGTTAAGAATGACATTGTGGCTGAGGATGTAGCTAATGTGGTCAAAGAGTTCTTTGGATCAAGAAAACTATTGAAGGAGCTTAATTCTACTTTCATTGCTCTTATCCCTAAATTCCCTGGTGCTGATTTTTTTGACTCTTTTTGCCCGATCAGCTTATGCAATTTGTTTTATAAAATTATCTCTAAATTTGTTACAACAAGGCTACTTGGTGTTCTCCCACTCTTGATTTCTCTGTAGCAGAATGGATTTGTCCTTGGTAGACAGATTTTGGATTCTATTATCACTGTTCATGAGAACATTCACTCTTTAGAGGCTTCAAAGAGCCAAGGATTTTTGCTAAAACTAGATATGTCCAAGGCCTATGATAGGGTGGATTCAGGGTTCTTGTTGAGGGTTTTAAGAGATTTTGGTTTCTTAGAGAGATTTCTGCAACTGATATGGGAAATGATTTCTACTACTAGCATTGTTGTTATTATCAATGGGTCCCCTTTCCACTTTTTTAAGGTTTCAAGAGGGGTGAGACAAGGAGATCCTGTTGTGCCTCTTTTTGCACACACGCCCTGTTCGGAACGGGGACCCTCTTTTTTCCCTTCAATAAAGGTGGGACGTTTCCCAATGTTATATTTAAAAAATCTCTCCTTGACCGGAAACTTCGCATCAAAAGTTTTTTTACATCTTCTGAAATTTTCGGGTTTCCTTGTCCGAATTTCCGTTATCGGGTTTCCTTGTCCGGATTTCCCCTTTCGGGTTTCCTTCGTCGGGTTTCCCCTTCCGGGTTTCCTTTCAGGTTTCACCGTTCTTCATGGCGTCCAGGCAACGTCTTCCCAGGAACGGCTTTTCGGACATCTGATTCCGGACGTCCCACCGCCTTCCTTTTTTCGGAGTTCACCAACCCACCTGCAACCGTACGGAGCATTTATTGCTGTACTAATGGCGTTTTCTACTATAAACACGTTCTCCAACTATCATTATCAAATTTTTGACTAACAGAAGCGCATTCTAGAGCTCTCGGTGATTTAACTTCCTTTTTGACGTTTTTCAAGTTGTTTCTTCTGACGACGTCCGCGCATCCGACCAACCTGTTCTTCGGGTTTTTGAGGTAGGTTTTTTGTCCCGCGCCCTAAGTTCTTTTCGCATTTTTTTGAGATTTTGTTAAGGATAAATAAAGAACAAAGTCCAAACTTAGTAGATATCCTCACTGCGCACAAAACCCATTTCTTTGAATTCAAAAATCCGCCTTCTATCGACCTCTGGATTGATCCGGAACTTTCCTGTGTCGCGGCCGTTCTTCGGAACGGCGCCGGCATCTTCCGGGCCCGGGTCTTCCCGCGGCCGCCCTTTCTTCTCCTACTAATTTTCCTTCTCCGAAATTCCTTTGTCGGGATTCCTCGTCCGGATTTCCTTCTCCGGAACTCCGTTTCCTTTTCGCCATTTTTAACGGCCCCGACCGAGCGGCTTTCCGGATGCCTTTCCCCGGAACCTTTATCAAAATTTCATAAGTTCGCTCGCAAATTCCATCTTTTCCTTCGGATTTCCGTCTTCAGGATCCCATTCCCAGAATTCCCCTTTTGGACTTCTCTTTTCGGGAATCCGTCCATTTTTCGCCTTTTGCACGACATCCAGCTGGCGGCTTCCTGCATCCCGTTTCCTAGCCGTGGAATTTTCTTCCAAACTCAAACTTCCATTTTCTTCCACATTTCTCCTGGATTCCGTTTTGGGTTTCCTTGTTTGGATTTCCCTCTTCGAATTTCCTTCTCTGGAATTCCGCCTCCGGATTTCCTCCTGCGTCGCACCGTTCCTCACGGCCGAACGATGACCGCTTCCCGATAACGGAATTCCGAGACCCAGATTCCATTTCTCGGATTTCCGTTTCTTCTGTGCCGTTTTCAGACGGCCTGCCTGCCACTGATACCCAAACCTTCAAATGGGGGGTCAAATGACCTCCAAATTCGAAACGGAATTCGACCCACTTGCTAAAATTCCGTTGTCTTCTATTTCCAACCTTCAAACTTGAAATCCAACCCCGGGAGGTGCATATGGGAATTCCATTCTTGTTTTGCCTCTCCAAACGACATTCTGCCAGGGGATTTCCGATCTAAGAACCCCGGATTGATTGTACAAACTTCTAGGGTTATAAAGTATCTAACTTCAAGTGCTTATTAAATATCTACTATGATTGTCGAACTAATCTTGACGTGCAGGGATTCGTCAATAGTTCTTATGACAGGTTCTTCACTATTGACTCTTGCCCTTTGTGCAGAATTCATGGAATCTAGCCCAGAAACTTCCAGTGCTGCCAGGAAAGGAAAAGGAACCTCAAACCCCACTTTTTGAAGACCATGGAGGATGGGATGTCTGCTGAGGTCACCACTGAATTCATGAGTTTTGTTGCTCGAGCATTCGCACAATCAGAGGTCTGCAAGGAAAATAGCACCAAATATGAAGCAGACTGGGAGAAGCTCAACAACAACTCTCAAGAATGGAGTTATCAGATCTTAAAGTCTGATATCATGGAGGTAGAAAAGCTCCAAACCTTGATCCTGAGCTTCATGGAGTATGCAGCACAAAGGAAGCAGGAAGGCAATCCGGTCATCGAAGAACAGTACCTTAAAGAGTAGCTACAACCAAGAGTAAACAGCTGAAAGATAAATCTGCTTCAGTGTTGTCACTAGATGACGAGATTGGGAAGAGACAAAATGAGCTTTTAATTATAATATTTGGGGGGTAGGTGAGACCTTGATGTAATATGAATCTTTGCCACATAATAGAATCAAATCTTGGCCATACATTTTGTTATTTGAATCTATAAATAGAGCTCTCCTCCTCTCATTTTAGAGAGCTGAGTTGTTGTAAAGACTTGTTGCAGAAATTATAAATAGAAAATACAGTCAATTTTGGTGTATTTTCTGAGTTTCTTAATAAGTTTCATGATTCTTCTCCCTTTTAGTTATATATTGTTTTAAGTTACTCTGTTGTTCTAGCATCTTCGCTTTGAGTTAGATAGATTTGATATGATATTTCTGATCTTGGAAATAATTGCTGTGTGTATGCTTTCCTTGTCCATACTTTTGGTCATTTGCTGAGGGTAGATGACTATGTAAAGTTAGTCTGGACTCCTATTCCATTGATGCTCATTGAATTTCATCTTCATCCATGCTTCCATAGTGAATGAACAATGAATATTTGCAGTCCCTAGAAGATAGCACAGATTTCATGATATTGTGAGAATTCTGGTTAAGTGAAATCCCGTTTAAGGAAACTGTCCACGGCAAGAATCTCCATGATCACTGTTCATCGGTAGTTGCAGGTTTAGGAAACATCTTTCTTCTTCGCCCCTTTCCCCTTTTTCCTTTCTTTCAGAAACTGTTTGTATCAAGGTTCGTTGTGCATTGTAAAAGCCAAACTAGACAAAATACTAGAGTCCAAGATGGCTGCTTGAACCTGTAACAAAGCATGTAATTCAAGATCTATAGGACTCTATTGGTTGATGCAATTTCCCTACAAATTTAATTACGTAAGCCCACCTTGTGATTCCAGCAAATCACATAAACAACTGAAATATTCCAAGCACTGTCAAGACCTAACATCCGAGAGACCTTGGGATAGTGTTCTGCAATTTGATTGTGGAAGATTGTCTTTCAAGAGAGGTAACACACCTATGCATTACCTGTGTTGTAAAGTGCATAAAAAACACCATCAACAGAACTGGCGCTAGAGGGAGGCCAGCTTCTAGATCATAAAGCTGGATCAAATTGAGTCATTCTCCCCTGAAAGGTTCCACCGGGTATTGAAATCTACACCACAGAAGGGAGAATTGCAGGAATTACAACCCCCCATCCGAGCTAAGAGAGCTAAACGAAGGGGACCATCCGTTACCAACTCCATGGAGCAGCTCATCATCCCTTCATCCCTGCCCCCTTCATCTTCACTCACAGATTCACGTTTCGCTCGTACCGCCACCTTATTTTCAAAGCTGCCAATTCACCCCAACTAAACGCATCCCCCAGCCTAGTCGCTGCCTCACCAGCTATTGCTGTTCCTGTTCAAATACAGAACAAACTGGCGCGTCCACCTCCACCACCTCTTCCAATGGCATGGCTGGGCAATAACCCGTCTCCCCTTGCATTCAACCTCTACCATGATATACCCAAAAATCTTGAGAATTTCTGCACAAAGTTCAACTCCCGAGATCCGCAGAGGATAGCAGAGGAGCATATCAGGATCTTTGAAATTGCATTAAAAACTATGCAGATCATGTACGAGGATGTGGCTTGCAGGCTCTTCCCTTATTCCTTGGGAGAAGAGGCCTTTTACTGGTATGTCAACTTACCAGCCGGAACTATCAGCACGTGGGATCTCTTGAAGAGTGCGTTCCTACAGAAGTTTAAGACCCCGATCAGCTTGGCAGATTCATACCGGCATTTCATGGTAGTTCAAAGGGAAATCAATGAACCAATCAGCACCTTCAATGATCGCTTCCACAGAGCGTACACTCGGCTACAAGCACCATACATCTTCAATGATGCCGCTGTCCTACCAGTCTACTATGCTGCGTTGGACAACCTTACTTCGACGTTGGTAAAAAGGATGAGGCCGCCACCCACTAGATTGGTGGATGTGTATTCTGAGGCCATTATTGCCAGTACGGATCTGGGGAAAAATATATCTGGTCCGTTACCATCCCTTGGGCAAATCGCGCACCCGGCACAGATTCAGGGACTAACACAAGCATTGCAGCATCAAACGCCTCTGCTGAATCCGGTTCCATAGTTGCCTATGGTTCTGCATCCTGGGCAGCCAAAGAATCAAGCATACCCGATGCCTCAGTACCTATCACCCCAGCAACAACCGTTACACCCACAGGCACCCTAGGTACCCTCGTACCTTCAAATAGCAGAGTTCCCTCCCGCTCATCAGAATCAATCAGCCGCACAGCTAGTATTCCTTCAAAATAGCGCACCACAACCAAGTAGTTCCGAAAGGGACAAGATTGATGAGCTCATTGAGATGGTCAAGAAAATGTCAACTGAGATGACGTATCTCAGGAATCAGAACAATCAACTGCAGACATCACAAAAAAACATCCAGGCTAGCTTTAATAGGAAAAATCGTGATCATCGGGACAATCAGGACGCGGGCATATCATCAGGATAGCATTACGACAGGAATTAGAACCCAGGTCAAAGCTTGGACAGGAGGCCCTTCCAAAGGCAGAACCGTACGTGGAATACACGCCCCAATAACGACGGTGTTCCTACCCCTCTTGATCAGCCAAACAATAGTAACAACGACAACCCCGCGAATGGGGTTTACTTGGCAGAAGCTGCCCTATCCAGTTGGTGTCACACACACAAGACCAGCCGTCATTTTGAGTTGGATTGTCCAGAGTTTCAAATGGCAGCCGAAATTTTCCAAGTGGAAGTTCAGAATGCGGTCGACAATTCGGGATGCTGAGACATCGTTCCATCCGACCCATACGATGCTTCGGTGCTGGTATTAAATCAGGCCCCCTTCCCAAAGGCTGAATGCAACGCCCCTGAATGGGAAAACGTCTCCCCATGAGAGGTAAGTTTCGAAAGTCCTTTGGCTTAGCTTTTCAATTCAGTAGATAATGGTCCCGAGGACGACGAAGGGGAAGAATGGGAGGACGAGGTCCAAATGTTTCACCAATGAACTACTCCTTATAACCTTAGGAATAGGCAAGCAGGAGGCCATGCTGGAGGACCTTTCATAACTTCCATGCCACCAAATAATTTCAGTACCCCTCCTGATCCGAGTGTGAGCAATAACCCGGGTTTCCCGCTTACATCCGCGTGATACCTCAGCAAAAATAAACATCAAGGCGCTAGCCAAAATCAAGCTCCTAACCCCTCCCAGAACGTTTCTAATGACCAAGAGATTGACTGGATGGGGGAGTATATTGCTGTTGAATTTAAAAAGGTAAAGTTAAGTGTATCTGCTTTCAAACTCCTAAAGGTGTCTGCAGTTAGGAGTGCCTTCTTTCGAATGATAAATGGGACCCCGTCACAGTGGAAAACCCCAGAAGAAGTCCCGGCAAAGAAGGT